>JAOQMQ010000004.1:18880648-18900524 GCA_027563845.1 Erythroxylum subrotundum
CCCCTCTTGCAACTTTCCCACATTAATTCATCTTAGTCCATGCCATATGGTCTTACTTTAATTAACATGTTAATTAATCACATTAACATGCTAATTAATTCCACAATTTACATAATTAATCTATCAGTGCCCCAAAATTTCATTTAATTTATGCTTTTTGGAAAAGACATTTTCTAATCATGTAATTGAAGGAATTTACTTGACCTTCCTTCTAGAAAATTATTCCTCATTGTCTTAATTTCCTAATGACATCAAAAATTATTTAATTTGGTTCCAAATTCTGAAATTTATACACCAAACATTTCAGACTTTTCTTATTCTAAAACATTTCCTACATTTGTACATGACTTCTATTCAAAAATTGACATCCTTAGAGATTTAATTAGAACTCAATTTCTTCATACAACTTATAGCATTGTGTATCTAATTTAATCCAGATCAAGAATCATCTCATTTGGACAACTAGAGATCAAATTATAGCTAAAACACCGGAGCATGTTCAATGAACTTTCATTTTCCAGCTTTTGACTTTCAACATTTTCTATATAATTCATCTTATACTTAAACCATCTTTTCTATTTCTTTTTAGATTCATAAATTCTCCTTCCTTTACACATAATTAATCATGAACAACCTCTCGTTTCATAGTCCTAACTTACAGAAAATTTCAGGGTCCAACATTTCGCCCCCTCTTAAAAGAATTTCGTCCTCGAAATTCGTATCTTACTGATCTAGTAGCAAGGGTTTGCTTCCTCTTGTGCTCCTTTGTCTTTCCATTTTTTCAAATGCTTTCTTTCCAACGACCTTAGTCAATGGATTCTGTCAATCCCTTCATAACTTGTTCAGATATCACACCATCCTGACCCCGCTTGATCAATCTTGAGCATACCTTGGCATGATTGTATTCATAAACATGTACTCATGTGAGTATCATAGAGGTAACTTGTCTTATGCTTGATAATTCACATCTGGGTCATGCTAGTAATTATGTGCCAACACACCCAACTCTCATGCCTATTCTTGCTAACTTTCATGCCCTTGACTCGGATCCTTCTAATTCATTCATCTTTCTTAATTCACTTGACTATTATCATTCATCCATTTCACCTGTACATAACATTCCCAAATTCTAGCTTTTTAACAACGTGTAAACCTTACTCATCATAATACAAAGGCAATGACTCCTTCTATCATCTAACTCCTCATACAGTGTTTAACTAAACTTACTAGGACTGTGTTGTCATTCTTAAAGTCAATTAGACCTATACTTGGGTCTCATATTTCTATGAACTTCAAACGATATGTCTTAAGCATATGCTTGACAATTAAAACCGTCAATTCACACATTCACTTGCTTACTCTAAGTGATGCAGTATTTTAAATAAATAAAAAATCCTTTTTAACAATAACAATTTAAAATAAAATTGTAATTAAAATATAGAGATAAATATAAATATACATTTAAAAAGTATAACTTATTGATTAAATTGTGCGATAAAATTGAAAGAAAAAAATTGATTGAAAAGTTAAAATAAATAAATTCGACTTTCGTAAAACAACAACTTCCATTTACAATTCAAAAAAATGTTCAATTAATAATCAATTAATGCAAGCATTATGCGTTCTGTAAAGCAAAACTTGCTGTTAGGCCCCACATTTGACAATTCTCAAAATATAATGTCGGTTTTTCTCAAGAGCAGATACCTAGCGGGTCGTTAATTTTATAAGGAGTTATAAATATAAATCGGATCAAAAATCAGATCGATTTATATTTATTTTGATCAAATCGATATGTAGTTCGGTTTTTAAAATATTAGTTTCAACACAATATCAAAAATATTTGTACGCTCTTTTTTGTATAATTAAAAATATACAAAAAATAACATGTGCAACAAGATATAGTAGTATATAAGAAATAAATAAAAATGTAGGAAAATCTTCAACGAAATTTGGTTACACTCTAAAATAGATTAGACTTAGACAAGTATATTTATATATAAACTCTAGTTGGTATAGTCTTACATTACTTGACTCTTACCAAATTAACTTAAACGTAATTTTAATAAAATTTAAAATCCACCAAAAATATATTTTTCAAATATGGCACTCTATTGCAGGGATATCATGTAATTCATTTTTGTTTTACCCACGAGGTTTCTTAGGAGGGTCCCAACTATCAGTGCTGGCCCTTGCCCAGGACCATGATAGGAAGGAGCCCCCTAACCCCATATTTTGGGTTTTTGACTCCCATAGCATATAATTAATTCACTTAAAATTGATTTAATGTCGGTGATGTTTCGAAGAGTAAACATTAGGCAAGTTCTAAGATTGCAAGCAGTAAGTACTCCAAGATTGCAAGTTCTAAGATTGCAGGTTACGTAGGCTACAGGTAGAGGTAGTAATAAATAATTTTAACGTTGGTGATTTGTGACGTTATAAGTTAACGTTAGGCAAGTTTATTTAACGTTATAAGTTAACATCTTATGCTTATAAATAGTCTTGAAATATTTAAGTATATTTTTACCTTCTAATTTCTTTATTTTCATCAATACATGAATTTAAAGTACTCTAACTCAAAAATTAGCAGCAAAAAATTTTACAATTTTGTCTTCTGAGTTCTGAGTATAATTTAAAGGTAAGGTTTATGATTTTTTAATGTATTTTTGCTCTTTGTTTTTTATTTTTAATATTAGATATTAAATTTTGCTATTTAATTTTTTCTCTATCACAGATATAATACCATTTATATATCTTTGTGATATATTGTGAAGCTGTTGGAGTTTGGTTGTACCTGCATACTTCTTCCAGTTCCATACAAGTGTTTTTGTTCTTTTTATAATCCAACTGTGTTATAATTAGTTTATATTATATTGTCTAACAAATGTTGGATAATATTGATCTTAATAATATTATTAATAATTTTGTATCTAGAAATACATGGAGAAATTGTTTTTCATAAATTATGATCCTCTGTATATTTGTTAACGTATTTGTTAGTGTTATGATAATTTAATATTTAGTTGATTATGTAAACTTATAAATTGAGTCATTTATGTTTCATACAAACATGTAAAATTAAGTATATTATCGATTTATTGGAGCCCTTTTTTTATTTCGCCTAGAGCCTATAAAACGATAGGAACGACCCTGATAACCACTGGTACTAATCCGAAAGGTTAATATAGGTCTCTTGCAATTGAACCAGTCTGAACCGGTCAAAACCGGTCAATTGATCGGTCGGACCGGTCGAACCGGACCGGTCTGACCACTGGTTCAATCAATTTTTTTTATTTTTTATTTTTTTTAATTTTTTGTATTTTTTAAAATATTTTTAATATTATTTATAATTAAATATAATTATTGCATAATTATGATGTCACACCGGTTCGACCGGTGGTTGAACCGGTCAAACCGATCAAACCGGTGATCAGTAAGACTTCCGGTTTGATGACCGGTCCAGATTTCAGAATACTGATATAGGTTGATGCCAATGACCAATACAGCACTGCCAAATTTCGGACTGTTTTTCAGTCAATATGGTATAGATATTCGTAACTTTGCTGAGGACTAAGTTAAGGACACGCCACACTCTTTCTCCTCCGCTGTCTGTAAACAAAGCATTACTTAATTAGTTTGTTTTTCATTTCATTTCCGTTTTTGTAGTTGTTTAAGAATGAAAATGGTTTAATTAAGGGCATCGCTTCCAAGGCAAGTTAAAAATGAGAACACCTTTCATTATCCATTTTCTATGACTAACAGAAAATAACATAATTTACGTTTTGTTCTTTCTAGGTCTCTGACTAATGACTGGGTATCATTGTGTTCTTCTTCCACACCCGCACTCTTTTTTTTTTTTTTGAGAAAGACACCCACACTTGCTTTTACCAGATCTGACCTCACCAATTCTTTGTATATAATATTTGCTGTTTGCTTGCTTCTCTCTCTTCGAGGAAGATCGCCCCTTGCATGCTCACGCTTGCTTTCTGTACCAGATGCCTTTTTGATTCAAGTACTATTGATTTCTGCTCTTAAGTTCACTGCATTGTTGATTCACTTGCTCTACCCAGTTTCGTTTATTATTCTTTTTTTTTTTTCCTGATAGTCTGAAGCTTTTGGATGATGTCGTCCAAACAAGGATCCAAGAAATCCAAAAGGTTGGGCTTCGCAAGCTCTAAAGCTGCTAATTCACCCTCCTCTTCCACCACATCGTCGTCCAAGCAGTTTCCTGAAAATTCAGTAGATGGCCAGAGTTCTCCTGCGTCCTCCGCACCAAGTAAACCGCAGTACTTTTACTCCGAGAGTGTGGCTTTAGATGGCGAGAGATCCAAAGAGAACGTAACCGTCACTGTTCGCTTTCGGCCTTTGAGGTCTGCTTCTTTTTTGTTTCTGATGTATTTTCTTCTCTTTTCTTTTTCTTTTGGTGTAGAAACAATTTTATTAATTTGTGATTGTGTGTTTGTTTTGAATGATTTAGTCCGAGGGAGATTCGTCAAGGAGAGGAAATTGCTTGGTATGCAGATGGGGAAACTATTGTTCGAAATGAACATAATCCTTCGATTGCCTATGCTTATGGTGAATTTCTCTCCGTTCTGTGTTAATTCGGTTGGATCATCACGAAATTTTTTCCATCACCGGACTGATGAGTTTTAACTTGACCCAACTTTGCTCGTTTAGTCAAAAATTTCTTCATTTTTTGGGATTTTCATGATTAATTTAGAGGTTTCTAATGTTTTGCAAATTTTGTAACAAGGTCAGCTTATGAAGAAAGTTATAACTGTTTTACTTAAATTCTCTTATATGTAAGGATGCAACTTTGGAAGTAGCTTTGTGTCTCGATTTAATCCTATAACGGTGTTTGCTTATTTGTGAATGCTATTTAGATCGGGTGTTTGGTCCAACAACTACAACACGCCATGTCTATGATGTTGCTGCTCAACATGTAGTCAGTGGTGCTATGGAAGGCATTAATGGTATTTTATGTGGAAATTACCTCTATTTAGGTATCTAGTTCTTCATCCTGTGTTTGAACATGTGCATCTAACATTGTTTTTCATGCAATTTGCAGGCACGATTTTTGCTTATGGTGTGACAAGCAGCGGGAAGACTCATACAATGCATGTGAGATTCACGCACCACTTTGCTCAGATATTTTTTGTTTTGAGCCGTTATAGCACATCTGCAATGCATATGTACTATGGACTTCTCTAGTAACCCATATTCTTTTACCTAGTGTATTTTAGGATGTATATCTTCATGAATTGTATTTCTTATTTAATAGTCCAAATCATCTGAAGTAATTGACATACTGTGTGGGTTTAATTTGGTTATATTATCTCATCTAACTGACATCGGCACATATTGGCAAGCATGAATTTCTGAAAGTGTTAACATTGTGTGCCACGTGGTGTCATGTCTATACTTTACATGCATTTTAGTTTATAAACATTGTATTGAAACAGAAATCAAACATTTTCACTGGATCTGCAAGAAGATAACTGATTAAAATGTGGGCACTATGTAAATGACAGGGTGATCAGAGGTCTCCTGGTATTATACCGTTGGCAGTGAAGGACGCTTTTAGTATTATTCAGGAGGTACTTTATCTAACATTACTTTCCTCAAGTGCATTCTTTGCTAGGTCATCATTAGATCTCCTAATTAATTTGATACAATCTCTGATCTAGACTCCAAACAGAGAGTTTCTTCTACGTGTCTCATACTTGGAGATATACAATGAGGTAAGTTTTTTACATTCCCTTTGTTGACTTGGTGATTCTTGTTTGCCTCTTTTCATCTGCCTTGTATTTGAATACTCATCATATGACATGCTTCAGCCACGTTTGGAATTAATCTTTTCCAAATTGTGCTGTCTATTGAACTTCTGTTTCATTTCAGGTTGTTAATGACTTGTTGAATCCAGCTGGCCAAAATTTAAGAATTAGAGAAGACACTCAGGTACTTAGAAATTTCCATTCTCCTTCTTCCTTGACTGAAAAATAAGTAGTGCAGCCATGACATATCAATAAAGACAAGGGTGCAGTTGTTTAGTTGCTATTGTCTATTAATATCCACTGCAAACACATAGTAATAGCTTCAATCAACGAGACGAACTCTTGATCAAAAGTATAATGGCTATTATTGTCTGAAAAAGCACCAAAGCTTTCAGCAGTGCATCATGGTGAATAACTGAGCTTAAATTCTCTTTTTCTGTGGGCTAGTAGTTTGGTAGCCTTACTCTTCAATTTTCCATTGTTATGCAAGTGGAATCATACTGGTTGTCATTCAATATCTTGACATATTAGAATGAAGGTAATTCACAAAGGGGGGTCGGATTAGCAGGTGAAAAATGACAAAATTATAAACTTTTATTAACTGATCTGAAGGTGCAAATGATGATACCGAACCGTCCTAATAATCTTATCAGACTGCCATTATTTTAATCATGAAGCTGTTTCAATATAAAGCTGGGCATGCACTTGTCAGATTTTGCTATTGAGTTATGCCTAATGTGAAGTTAGATTCTTGTTAAAATGGTTTGCTACTGATGAACTGATTATTTAGCTCAAGTTGTCCTGGAAATATACTTTTGAAACTCGAGTTGTTGAAAAGGACGGAGTTTATCTACACATTGCGTGGTACCATAATTTGAAGTTGTTGAAAACAAATACCTGAGCTGCACCTGAAGGTTTAGAGCTATATCTATATCGGTTTGTGTGCATTACGCATCTTTAGGATTATGGTGAAGCCCATTGCAATTATTCTGTCATTTGTACAGGGTGATGACACTCAATCCTTTTAAACTGATGAGCTTCTTTTACTAGGATAATTGAGGGTAAAGAGTTGCTGAAACAAGTAGAAGTTCTAGAGGCCATTGCTCTATTATGACAGTGATGGTAGATTAGCTCTCTCTTGATGTTTCCGAGCTCCAAAAATTTTAGCGATGTCTTCTGAGTATACAAAACTGATGATGTTATGATGGCACTGAGCAAGGTCTATGAGAATATGCATTAATGATGATCACTTAATTTGGTTGATTTGGGAACTATAAATGACATTAATCACTTGAAGTTGTCCCATGTTTTGGTGTGACTTATAGCGTGCGTTATTGTCTCACATTTCTTGTTTAGGGAATGCCATTTTAATGAAGCAATACTTTGTCTATAATGAATTAGCTGGTTTTCTTTGAGGTTGCAATCCAAGAAAGAGTTGGAATGCTTGACTTTAGATTTTAGGTTCATCATATCTAAAACCCTCTTTTCCCCAAAGTTCCAGAAGGATATTTTCCTTTCTTTGAGGTGATTCTGTAGATCTGTTTGATGTTCACCTTCTTTTGGCACTTGTTTTTATATGATGATGAGAAATATAGCTCCTGGTGATGGCCTTTGGATAGTATCTTTCTTGGGGTGTCTAGCAAAGACTCGAGTTTATGTTACATATCATGACGTGGACAAAGTGGTTGAGGTTGGTTTATTGCTTGATAAGTTCTTGGAGAGTTCTTCAAGGCTACCAATTCATGCAGTTGAATGACATCATCAAGTTTGTTCTGGAATAAGGAAAGGGAATAAGTGTTAAAAATATGTGATTCTAGACATATTAATTAACTTGTTTGCAACTAATGCTATGTTTGCAAATTGTAAAGGACTTAAACAGAAAGCATGTTGACCAGATAGAAGGCATTCGTAAGTATGCAGTATACACTTCTGATTTTGACTGCTTGTCAATGTAAACTTTTTTCAACTATCATAAGCAATGATTCAGTTGCTTCTCAGGGAATGGAATTTTCTGTTACTCTATGTAAGGAAGATAGTTTCAGATAGATCATAAGGCAACTAATTTTGCTAATTAAGCTGGATACTTGCAGGGAACTTTTGTTGAGGGAATAAAGGAAGAAGTTGTGCTGTCCCCTGCTCATGCCCTTTCTCTTATAGCAGCAGGAGAAGGTAAGTCTCATGTAATCAGACACAACATCCAAAACTAAGTGGCTTTAGTGGAAGGATTTTGTCGTATAGAGGTTCTCTTGTTACTGGAGCCCATAGTAGAACAAATTAAAGATTATGTTACCATTATAAGTTTGAGATTTTCATTTGGCAGTGACTGGCATATATGCAAATAGATGTCTGCATTCATGCATTAAGACCTGGGTTTTTGTGTTTTTGATGATATCTGTTTCAATGAATTTGTATCTAGAGTTTTAGGAGCTTTCGTGTCTGTTTCTGTGATGTCTCAATCTGTGCTTCATGTGTACTAGAATGTTGTTAAGTTATTTGCTAGATTCTAAATCTGAAGTGGTATGAACTTGCTCTCTCCATTGTGCTTTTACTCATTCATGATTAGTGCTGTATGTATGTCATTCTAATAGTACACTGCCATGTGATGTGCTTTTTCCTTTACTTCATTAATGTTTCCTTACAGCTTGAATATTGTCCCTCATTGTGACTGCCCTTTTCTGTTTGATACAGAGCACAGGCATGTTGGATCCACAAACTTCAATTTACTCAGCAGCCGGAGTCATACAATATTTACACTGGTAACTTTGGGTTACATAGTTGAAGCTTTCAGCAATGTTGATTGATTGCTAAATTTTGCACTTTCTTCAATATGAGTCTTTCTAAGCAGCCAATTTTCAGTTTGTAAATTTTTTGACATTATCTTTCGCACGTTAGTTGAAGGAAAACCTTTTAATTGCTATAGTTATCACATTCTCTTATAAGTAAGTTTAACTTTCCTAACTTTGTTTATCATAAGCTCTAAAATTTTTTTGTTTATGTCATCATCCACATTTACTCTGTTTTCTTTTCTTCTTTTTATTGTACATTTTAGTCCATTAACATCTAGTTGCTTAGCTTTGTATTTCCAGGCTTGTATTGACTTATATTTGATATCCCTGGCATACATCTTGTGGATAAGCTTACTGATTGCATGCTTAACTACTCTTTTAATGCTGAAAAGCTTTTAACTGGCAAATTAGTGAAGTTGAATGGTTGTCTGCTTTAATTTGATAGTTTCTAGTGGAAAGGCATGCCATCTATCTTATTTCATGTTTTTGAGGGATACAGTTGTTTGGAAATCATCATTTTCTATTGACATGTTCAATTTTCGTGTATCCATTTTGGTCTAAGTCTTTGCAATTACCTCACACAGACGATAGAGAGTAGCCCTTGTGGTGAAAATAGCGAAGGAGAGGCTGTAAATCTGTCCCAACTGGTAATTTCTATGGCTTTATGTTTAAGTTAGGACATGGTTTTGTTACTCGAGTTTCCACCTGTCTGTTTCCTTGGTTTACTTCGGTAGCTATGTTATGGCTGCTTTAATATGAGTAATCTATTTTTAACTCCTTCATAATTTACTTATACCTGCAGCACCTCATCGATCTAGCAGGTTCTGAAAGCTCAAAGGCTGAAACGACTGGTTTGAGACGCAAGGAAGGCTCCTATATAAATAAGAGCCTGCTGACGCTTGGAACTGTAAGTACTATTAGCACTCTTTCCAGCCATACAAATTCAAGAGTATAATATTTGTAAAATCAGCCATCTCCAAATTATTCAACAAGCTGACATTTGGTATTTGGGTGGCATTTAAAAGTCTACATAATCTTATGACATTTGTAGCCTAAACAATGAATCTCTGGCATACACATACACATATCATATATCTGTGTTCTTATTTTAAAAATCGGATTTCAAATTATTGGAATGAGATTTTACTCATAACTGTGATCGTCTTCTTGTGCCTTAATAATTTACTATTTTAACAACTGAATTGGTTCTTATTTTTCCATGACAAATTCGGAAGTTTTTATGAGAGAATTTGTTATTTCATTGTTTGAAATGCAGACATGAATTGACATTGATGCTCTGGTTTTCATAGGTTATATCAAAATTGACAGATGGACGGGCAACACATATTCCTTATAGGGACTCTAAATTGACAAGGCTCCTTCAGTCCTCTCTAAGTGGTCATGGGCGTGTATCTGTAAGTATCTTGGCATACTATTGTAGGAAAATATTGATGTAATCCTATAGTCATGCATGCTCCCATGTTTGAACAATTGTACCTGAGACTGCTTCTTAGCCTTTTTTTTTTTCATGATCGAAATTACAGCTCATTTGCACTGTAACTCCTTCGTCAAGCAGTTCGGAAGAGACACATAATACTCTGAAATTTGCCCACCGTGCAAAGCACATTGAAATTCAAGCAGCCCAGAACAAGGTATTTCTCTTTTCCTTTGCCATCTGCATCTCCAAAACAAAATTTGTTTTGAAATCTGAATATTTTCTGGCTTGCAGATTATTGATGAGAAATCACTTATCAAGAAATATCAAAATGAGATACGCTGTCTGAAGGAAGAGTTAGAACAACTGAAAAGGGGTATCGTCATGGTTCCTCAGTTGAAGGAGATTGTGGAAGATGACATTGTCCTCCTAAAACAGAAGGTACACTAGAAAGTTTCTGCTGTGGATCAAATATCTAATTTCAATTCCATGCTTGATTGTTAGTGCAAGCCTTACTTTTGCATTCCACTTATTAGCTCAATTGAAAGCCACCATCTTCATTTGACTATCTCATGTCTTTGGAAAGAAAATTATCAGTCTTGCATATTGACTTTATCATAGAATGATAAATGGTATTAGAGTTCCTTTTCTCTACAAATGCAGCATAAGATTCAAGGTAATCTTTGGAGGATCACAAGTCTAGCTATCAGTTGGGGGTTGGGTAGACATGTATTTGTTATTGGTTCACTTCATTTCTTAACATTGGGACCTGGCTCTTCAAGAGTTTGACCAATTCATTCTGAAAGAAAAGGAAATGACAAAATCATTAAAATATTGGGTTTGTCTATCAGCAAGTTCTTGATCATTTTCCCTGTTCAACTAGTTGCTTATTTCAGTTGGTTATCCACGATATGCAGTTTCAATTATCAGCCCAAGAGTGAGAATATAATCATTTTACATGAAATACATAGAATCACTTCAATATAGCTAGGTATCAGCATAACCATGATGGAGCTTTAAGAAAAAAATTTAAGGTCGATAGTAGAAGAACAACATTGCGAGTATGTCTTAGCTTTTTATAAAATACTCTTTTATTGTCTAACCGTGGCCCCTATTATGAGTGTTCAACTTCCCCCAGTTAATGTAGTCCTGATGCCAGTGCTTTATTAACTAAGAATATGTCATAACTATATTCTGATTTTAATTGAGTTGTCTTTCTTTTGATACTTTCAAATGTTTTGAGGACCAGCAAAAGGGGTGTTTGAAGAAGTCATTACATGTTTCAGTTGTAGACTCAAAGGTTCTCCAACTTAACTACATGCATTTTCGGGAATTTTGGCTTGGCCTGACTGCATTGCAACACGTAAAAATTGCATAAAGTGATTTGCAGTTTCAATTCCAATTGAATAAAATGAGATAATGTGCATGTCATTTCGTAACTAGTATTAGTCAATCAATTTCTTCTCCTTCATCTACTTAGAGTGCATGTATTGTTTATTGTCATTTTTATTGAAGGGTAGTATCATTTGTCTGATTTTTTTGATTTCTTTATTGTGTTTTAACATGTAAAGCTAGAGGATGGTCAAGTCAAGTTGCAATCAAGATTGGAACAAGAAGAAGAAGCGAAAGCAGCTCTTTTGAGCAGAATACAGCGGTTGACAAAATTAATTTTGGTCTCAACAAAAGCCTCACAGTCATCAAGGTTTCCTCACCGTCCAGGTCCTAGGAGAAGACATTCCTTTGGGGAAGAAGAGGTACTATAGAAGTATTTAAGTTCCCTCGTATTACTTCTTCCTCAGCAGAATTTTCCTTGCTTGCTCCCAATTGGATGAACTTGTTGATTCTACACGTGCATGAGATTTTATCCTTTTGTCTTGTCTTAAATTAGTTTGAACTGATTGAAGATGATTATTTGTTTTACACAGCTTGCTTACCTACCATACAAAAGAAGGGATCTGATGTTAGATGATGAAAACGCAGATCTTTATGTTTCTCATGAAGGAAGTGCTGAACCTGTAGATGAAACACTTAAGGAGGACAAAAAGACTCGGAAGCATGGATTGCTAAACTGGCTAAAACTGCGTGTATGTGTGCTATTGATTTTTGAGTACCTTTGTTTGATGTTTATTGTATATCCCAGCTTTGTTCTAAATGCTTGTGGTTCAATATATTTGTCAATAAATTTCTGCTTCTCTGTGGTTATTTTCTGTCGTAACAATATAACTGAATATCTTGTATGATAGTGCCTAGTATGTTCCATGTGTTCCTGAATAGTGCGGTTTTGGTAGAATCATTTAATTTAAGTTTTGTATATGCATGTTGAAGATTGTAGGACTGACAAGGGCCTTAAAGTATGGCTAAACTCAAACTGATGTTTCAGGGAGAAAAATTCAGATCATCTGAGTAATTTGTTTTACAGCTCAAACCCTGAGAAATCAGACTCACTTCATTCTGTTATTTCCATTCTGAAAGATTATTAGACCCTTCATTTTTGAACGTATATTTGTCAAAGTCCCAAGATATCAGAACCTATTGTTCTGTTTCATTTGAAATTCATCTTATTGGATTGTCGTTGAATCAGTTACTGGTCTTACTTTTGTAGTGGTATGCTGGTTTCTTTCCACTTTACCTTCGTATTTCCCACCTCTTCTCTAAAGTGCTTGTATTGACTGTTCTTGATCAGAAACGAGATAATGGGTTGGGGACAAGCACTAGTGATAAATCAAGTGGAGTGAAATCTAATAGTACACCTTCAACACCTCAAGCAGAAAACAGTAATTTTCATGCAGAATCAAGACTTTCAAATCCTTTACTAATAGAAGGCTCTCCATCAGCCGTTTTGCTGTCTGAGGTTAGGCAGGATGTAGAACTTCATGATGACAATTTCCTTGGACAAGAAACTCCTTCAGTAAGCTAATAGCTTTTCTACCAACTGTAAATGAAAATTTCTGTTTGGGTAAACATGTATTCTGCAAAGTCTATGGCCTGAATTCCTTTGCATTATTTTTGCTAGACGAGCATAAGAACAAGTGATCAGATTGATCTTCTGAGGGAGCAGCAGAAAATTTTGTCCGGGGAGGTGGCCCTTCATTCAAGTGCTTTGAAGAGATTGTCTGAGGAGGCTTCTCGAAATCCACAGAAGGAGCAGATTTATGTATGTTATTCTTGTTCCTTTTTCTTTCATTAGCCCCTTTTGAATGCACAGAGAATTCAATTTCCATCTGTCATACTTAAAAGGATGAGATGACGAAGTTGAATGAGGAAATAAAGATGAAAAATCATGAAATATCATTGCTGGAAAAACAAATTTCCGATTCTGTCCTGGCTTCCCACAACAAGATGGATAACTCGGAAATGTCACAAGTGAGTGAATCTGCTTCTGTTTACTTGAACTGTTTGCTATTGTTGCATGTACGTCTATGAGCTGTTTGTTGTTTTATGCTGCAGACAATTGCTGATTTGATGGCACAGTTGAATGAGAAGTCATTTGAGCTTGAGGTGATCTGCCTCCCAGTTTGACTTCAGCTTATTAAGTTCCAATATGTTTCATGTTTGATACTGATTGCTTGTTTGATCTTTTGAATATAATAACAAATATGACTCATAAATTTCTCTAACAGCAATCTTCTATTTTACTGATGAGAGGTGACTGTATGATTATTCACAAATAATGAGAATAATGGAACATGTGTTTGATTTTTTCGAATTCATTACAGAATTGAGGACTGGATTCCTATTTTCATATACTTCTTGGCGGATAGCATCCCATTTGTTTATGTAATGTATATGCTAATCATGGCTTGATACTTCTTATGCTATCCTCTTTTCAGGTTAAAGCGGCAGATAACCGTATAATTCAAGAGCAGCTGAACCAAAAGGTACAAAAGCTAATCGACACTATTCTGTCTTTGCTGGACAATGGATGCTTACCATTGCCTTTTGAGTCATATTATCAAGAAAGAGTAGTAACTTGACCTTGCTGTTTTATCAGATTTGTGAATGTGAGGGCTTACAGGAGTCGATTGCCTCTTTGAAACAGCAACTTGCAGATGCTCTTGAAAACAAAAATCTTAGTTCTCTCTCTAGTTTCTCACAGAGATTTTCTGAACTAAAAGGTTCTTACAGCCAACATCAAGTTAACAAGGACATTGTGGCCTTGAAGGACAGAAAAGAAGATCTGCTCCTAAAAGCACAGGTTAATCTGATTATATGACTGCATGATCAAGTTTGTGATCCTGGTTTTTAAAACAGTTCAACTGTCCCTTATTATTTATTTTAAGGACTTACGTTTATACATAATCAGAGAGTGAAAACAAAAGGAATCATAATGAGCTAATTTTGCAAATAACACCATCCATTTGCGTGGCTATCCTCCACTGTTGGCAATCCATTTTATCTTCCAGAATATTTGGATATTCACTATGTTCACCGAGCAATATATTCACCCTTAGAAAAAATTTGTTGAAGTTTAGATAATGAATTTTATTTTCTTCAATTGTTGGTGTCAGATGAAGAACCCATAGTGTTCCACTGTGGATGATCCTATGCAAAGCTTGTGAATTATCTTTATTCACCTTTGCTTCTTAGAGATCATGATGTTATCTGCTTTTGTCTGGTTTTTTGATATTATGCAATTTGAATCTTAAAGATCATTATGGTAATGGCACAATCTATACTGTGTTGAGGAATTTGTTGATTAACTTGAGTATGTTCTCAAACACTTCTCGTTTACTTTTTGGGCTAACTGATGAACCTTGAGAATAACTATTACTGAGATAGGTGTGAATATTTATGCAACTACGATTCGATAGCTATTTGATACATAAGAACCCCTTCAATTTTTTTGAGGATGCATGGAGAATTGGAGTTGAGCTTGGTGGCATACTTCAAGTTAACATGATGTGATTACTCTTTTATCTTGTGACTACAGCTCTCCGTGTTAACATAACTAGCAAAAGGAATTAACTTCCAAGAATCATAGTCAACTACATGTATGATGCGTACAACCATTTGGCAGAATTCTTTCTGCAGCTGTCAAGCAAAGGCACAGATCACTACTGAATCGTATGTTAAACCACATGCATCTCAGAAAGTGATGCTGCAAAATAAGAAGCTCATTGTACACTGTTGATATCATCAGATGGGTAGAAGGGTTTATGGTCAATTTGCATTGTACTTTACCACCAAGGAGAAAAAATGGCTTCGATAGTTATCTAAAACGTTTTGGTTTCATCAGAATCTAAAACTTTCTGGTTTCATCTTTTAATTCTGAATGTAATAAATATTTTCAAGTTCTTGAGAGCGCAAATTATGTTATGACTTCAAAAGTTTCACTTTATCTAATTCCTTGCTTTTCTTCAATCAGGCTGCAGAGATTGAAGAATTAAAAGAGAAGGTTGCAACACTAACGGATTCAAAAGAACAGTTAGAAATGCGGAACCAAAAACTTGCTGAGGAAAGTTCTTATGCAAAAGGTCTAGCGTCTGCAGCTGCGGTTGAGCTAAAGGCGTTATCAGAAGAAGTTGCCAAGCTGATGAATCATAATGAGAGATTAAATTCTGAGCTCGTAGCACTGAAAAACTCACCCTCTCAACGCAGAGCTAGCAGTACTTTGCGGAATGGGCGGAGAGAGAATAACATAAAACGCCAAGACCAGGTGGCGTTAGCTTCAGATCTCAAGAGAGAGTTGGCTTTGAGTCGAGAAAGGGAACTCCAATATGAATCTGCTCTTACTGAGAAGGATCAGAAAGAAGCTGATATTCAGAGGAAGGTTGAAGAATCCAAGCAAAGAGAAGCATATCTGGAAAATGAACTGGCTAATATGTGGGTACTTGTAGCGAAGTTGAAAAAATCCCACGGGCCTGATACAGATAAATCTGACTCAGCAAGAGAAAGTCCGAGAGTTGATAGTTAGTGTGAATTTATCCAAGATGGTCTATGGGTCAGTGGTGACAAATGGCCTTCGTTTTTCATGTATACCTTACAATAGAATAGTGTCTGTAAAAAGAGTCGTGCATTAATAGTTGGGGATGTTTGTGTATCTTGGAATAGCGTTGAAAGACTAAGTGTAACAACCCGCCCTTGATTAACGTGGGTCGTCTTGTGAATGTTTGTGCAATTTAATTGACGCAACAATTCAAAAGTTTTCAATAATGAGCTGACATAGAATTATAACGGGAAATCAATGCACGTGTTGAAACACTAAGCACCGGCCAAGGGGTCCTAGTCTGCCGGATGTGAGGGCACCTGGCATCGAAGAGGTCATGTCTAGTCTCTTACTCCCTATGTAAAATGGATGACACTTTAAGGATCTAAGATCTTTTCACCACCAGTATGTGTTAATTAAATCTTTTGACCACTACTTAGCCAACAGCCCTAAATTAAAGGTAATAAGTTCTCTAAAATTTGTAACTTTGAAGTAGCATAACTGTTAGAGTGTTTAGTCTTATTTTGAGACTTTTGGTAATCGTAAATGACTTTATGATTCGTGAGAATAACAACCTAGTGAAAATGGAAAAATCTTTTCCGGAGAGATACATGGCTTTGTAGAGTAGTACTACACGTAGGTATCTTGACTTACACGGATATGTAGATCAACCATGTAAGTCTCTGTAAAATTGTGAAGAAAGTGTAAAGAGGTGAAGACATACACTGTATTGTACATGCCTATGTACAAACTCGTGTGAAGACACGACCGTTATAGAGATCGTGTAACTCTCTATATTCGTGTATGTTTGCGACTGAAGCGGTGTTGGAAGATATACGGCCCAGTTGCAAACATACCGTATAAGTAACTGTGTATCCTTCAACACCACCTCAGTCGGAAACTTATACGAGCTGTGTAAGTGACTATGTACAATGACGGAAAACTTATTTCGTGATATAAAAGAGAAAAAGACGTAGGTTTTTATAGAGAGTGGTCATGTAAGTGACCATGTATTTTCTAACACCACCTCAATCGCAAACATACACGAGCCTTGTAAGTGATTATGTACAGTGTTGAAAAACTTATTTTGTGATATAAAAAAAAAAGATGTAGGTTTTTGTAGAAAGTGTGGTCACAACGTCCAAAAGTGAGGAAAAACAGAAAGAAGGCAAATATTGTTATATTCTCTTCCTTATTTGATTAGTTTTAAGATTAGTTTGAGAGATTGTTGATTGTGATATCAACTTTCGTTTCAATCTTGAAACTTTATGAGACAACTTCTTATTGTGGGGTGAGATATCAACTTTTTTTATAAATCCTTATTAAGTTCAAGGGATTTACTTGTCAGTTTGTCCTGAAATCTTTCCCTCTACACTAGAGGGCTTTTGTAACATCTCACTCTCAAAGGATACAGGCCCGACATTCTGGAGAATATCCGAATACATACCCCACAAGGGTGGCATATTATAGCAGTCACATCACTAACTTAATCATGACATCATACATACACAAATATCATAGAGCTAGATTGCCGAATCTCATTCATAGCCAAAAGCTCATACTGTCATTTCATTCACAACATAATTTACACTATAGCTTTACATTTCATAATCCACATTTATACATTACAAAACAATTGAGAGTTTAGTTTCCTATGTATAACATCTAACTTATAATGGGCAGTACAAAACAAAATATTCTAACTGGACTTCTCAGACTTCAACTGACCAACCTTTGAGTCACTTTTGATTTCCAAAATAGGCAACTCTAGACCGAAACTAGATTGTCTTAGAAGTTATGTCTTCCACAGTACCTAAAAATCAATGTTACAATTTTGATGAGTTTGCGAACTCAATGAGTGAACCATCATCAATGTACTCACTCAAAGTCAAGAAACAAACATATCAAGACAAACCAATTTCACGTATATGTCACAATATTCAAAGTCACTTCTCATTTATCACATCAATCAATGTGTATGCCAAGCACAATATACATATCATAATTTACTGACACATTAAAAACATAGCATTTCATAGTATCATCATACACAAATTATCTTAGAACTAGTCACCACCATCAATAATGTTTTCCAATCATTTTCAAGGCACATATAAGAACACACACACACACACACACACACAAACACACACACACACACACACACACACACACACACACACACACACACACACACACATGCAAATGCACTTGAGACTCCACTTTTGTTTTTATTTTGTTGTGATTGAGTGCCTTTTTAACTGTCTCGTATCCGTTGCGAATACCGGGCTCATTTTAGAATACTGTTCCTTACCCATTGTGGATACCGAACTCATTAACATTGAGCCTGTGGCTTTGTGTGCACGCAACTGAACTTAAAGCTCTTTTCACTCTCGTCACTTTGGTCACAACACCTTTATCTGATCATGCATACCAATGAAATGAAATGCAACAAGTCTCATATCATGCTAATCAATGTCTTTCATTCGATATACACAATCACTTATCACAAATGTGTATATGGAATATGTACAATGCATGCTCAATGACAATCCCAAGTATCCTTGCAAAATTCAAATCTTATGCACGTTCTCATCTTTAGCATTATTTGCCTTCATAATAATCAATTCTCATTCATTTTTCCTAGATACTCATTACTCAACTCCTTTGAATAACAATTACAATCATATGAGCCTCTTCATTTCTATTATATACATGTTTTTGATGCTTTAATATCAACAATCCATTCACTAATGTTATCCTAACATTATATAATCATACAATATCCAAATTCTCATTCTTTCCTATATCACCTCCAAAATTCCAGACCTTCGGGTCAATTTTTCATGATAATTATGATCAGGTAAATGAAGTAATTTGATAACACTTTCTTTTAGAAACATGTTCCTCATTGTCTTAAGTTTCTAATGACACCAAAATCATTCAATTTGGTTTCGTAATCTGAAAGTTATACCACAAACCTTTTCGGACTATACTCAACTTGCATCTAGAAATTGAAACCCTTAGAGACTGAATTAAAACTGGATTGCATCAGAATATTTGTAGCCCTATGTCTCTTGTTTACTCCAAATAAAAAATCATTCCATTTGTATATCTATAGAACAATTTATGCCTAAAATACCGAAGCATGTTCAAGCTGTGTAGGAAAGTTGGCCACGACGAACTTTTCCAGAGAGGAAAATTCCTTGTGAATTCCTACAAGTTGGCCGCGATGAACCCAAGAGTTAGCCGCGGCAAACCTTTCCAAAGAGGAAATCCTTCAAGTTGGCCGCGGTGAACTTTCACAAAAGCACAATCAGGACTTATCTTCCAATTTTCCAGATTTTAACTCTTTACTTACTACACTCACTACCTTAATCTTGTCTATCATTTCTAATTCAATTTCTCCTTATTTTCCCATCATTCTAACTCCATTTCAACTCAGTATCATCTATAAACAAATTATAGTTCATGATTGATCATGAACACTAATAACAGAACATACACATATATACACATTCATCATCAACTTACTACACATATTTAACTTCATTTTCACTTTCATTTTACATTCATTAAGGATTCATTCTAACTCTAAAACATCTCTATATCACTTCACGAATCATACATCATCACCCATGTAAAAACAAGACATGAATCTACCACATTCCTCATTCACGTTTTTGCATATACCCATCCTCAATTTATGAACATTTAACCTTTAACTATCATCAAATCATGTTTCATTCATCAAATCAAGAAGAGTGATGCTTATACTTACTTGTTTAGCTTCAATGTCTTCAAACTCTTTAAGATCTCTCTTAACCCTAGCTTTCTTCCACATACGCAGTCTTTATCTTGCCAAAGTAGAATATGTGGGTTTTTCATCACCAAAGTGAAGACAAGTAATTATTTGGAGTGGCTAGATGAAGGGTGTTAGCAAAGTTCAACGTTGATG
>JAOQMQ010000004.1:18908230-18920355 GCA_027563845.1 Erythroxylum subrotundum
TTATTAATAAATATTATATAAAATATTAAAATAAATTTAAATAAAAATAATTTATTTTTAAAATTTACTTAATTTATAATTATTATCAGTAATAAAAATAAAAAAATTCACAATAATTATAAATATTGAAGCAAATAAAATAACTAATTAAAAATTTTGAAAAAAAGAGGAGGGAGGGAGGGAGAGAGAGTTTAAAAATTTTGAAAATTTTGCAAAATAGTCCCCTATTTTTTAAAATTTTCGGTACCGACTAGTATTTAATTGGTATTTTAAATACTAACCGGTACCAACTGGTATCATCTAGAATCGATCGGTATTTAAACTTGATACAACTAATCATCTATTTTATACCGATTTTGGTCCGGTACGGTACCGACTAGTACGAAACGGTATCCTAAACCTTGGTTAAACTGTTATTACTCTATTTTATACCATTTTATTTACATATATTTTTAATCTTACAAAAATGTGTTAATAAGATAATATAAGAAAAAATAGAAATAGGATAAGTGAAACAGAAGATCTGTTCTTTTGACTGCTATGATATTATTGGCAAGTTTAATTATATTTCATTCCATAAACTCTTATTTTTCTATTTAAAAAAAATAGTTAAATTTAATAATTTTATTTAATTGGGTCTTAATGAAAATTTTCCGTAATAAATGGTTGCTTTTTTTAGTTTTATTAATTATTATCTTTATCCATTAACATACACGAGTGATGAGTTGGCACTATAACAAAAAGTATAAAAATTATTTGTAAAGAGACAACTTTTGGCTTGGCTAAAATACCAAGAATAAGATGCATAAGAAATCCACGCTTACCCATTTTAGGAAAACAAGTTTAATTCACAACTTGATGCCTGTGCCCACAATATCTTGCATGAGATCATGCATTCTAGATTCAAAGTTGTTCGCCTCAATGTCAACCACAGGTCCACAATTGCTAAGCAAAGATATATTATCCATGCTAAAACCTGCTTATACTTTATGGAAAACATTTTCCATAAGCGTATCACTGAGAGCTTCGGGCACGCCTTAGCCAAGACAAAATTATTTTCCCGTGGATTCACATGAAACGAGGCGAGGACGCATAAATGACCAGATATTTGCAAAAGCATCGGCATACATAAGATGGAAGTCAGCAAAAGCAAATTAAAAACTAGAAAATCATGATGTCCCTCTTTAAAACAACTGGGAACATAATCTAGTAGATAATTATTAAGGTTTGCAAAAATTAAGTTTCCTTGTTTGTAAGCTAAAATTGACAATCTTAAAAAAGCTTTAGGCACCAAAGAATTTGAAAAAAAAAAAGTTGAAGATGGAAAAGCACATGTGCTTTTTTTTGGGATGAAATTCAAGTAAAATTTTAGGGTTCCCTCAATTTGAGATTCAAGTAAAATGATTTTCTGAATGTTTGAATTCTTTTTGAACTATCAATGTTGGTTTATACTCTAGATCAAGTAAGTTGATTTTAATTTTTGGACAGAATTATTTAAAGGAAATAGTTATCTTATGCATTAAAGATGCTATACACGTTTATTATTTTTAATTTCATATTAGGATTTATTCTTGACTTATTTTGTGACAATCATTTTCTATGTCAATATAATCTTATGGTGTTGTGATATTTGTAGTTGCTTATACTTCGACAATAAATCGAGAGAGTGAGTCGAAAGTAATTCGATTAGGTTGGGTAACGAGAGTTAGCAACCTAATAGGTTAAGCAAATATCAAATTGATATTCATACGATCTTGTGAAAAAACTCAATTATTCGATAAATTACTTAAGAACTAGTTAAAAACGTTAGGCTCTTTTTGTGAATCGAGAGATTGAAAAATCTGAAATTTCGAAATCAATTAGGGTTAATCAATTGGGGTTAAATGATTAGTCTTGAGAGAGAATAATCAAATCATTCGGAAATCTAGAATCGACACCCAATTGAATTAATGGTGGTTAAGGGAGCAAAATAATGATAGAACTAATCCTAGACTTTCATACTTAATCTTTAATATCCCATTTTTCCAGAATATGCTTAGGGTTTAACCCTAGATTAAATAGTGCATATGCATGCATAACATTAGCATTCATACACGAATTGATATTTGTGCACATTACAAGTTAGCTAATGCACTCAATTGACTTATTCCGGGGTATGAAAAATGTTAAGTGATCATGATGTGAATTATGAATTAATAAAAAAAAAATTTTTGGTATGATTGGATTTCAATTAGTAAATTGGAATTAATGTTATGGATTAGGAAATTGATGGATTAAATGCACATTTGCACTAGGACAAATGTTCAGTGGTAGGATAAATTGTTACATGAAAATTAGGGTAAATAAGCCTTAAATTGAGTGACATTTGGCATAGTTAAATGTGTGACAAATGGACTAGTATTTAAATGACATTTGGACCAATTATTATGCGACATGTGGACCAATCTTGGAATGACATGTGGACTGATTTAGTAGGGACAAATGGCAACCTAATATGTGGACTAGTGGCAGCTGATTAATTAGGCAAATGTATTACATGCCTTAAGACATATGGTGAGTTTAAAAGTTGACACCTAGCATGATGATGAAGCAAATTCCAACAGCAATGTTTCTATTGTTTCCCTCATCTTTCTCCACTGAAATTGCTCCAAATTTTTTTGAATTTTTTTTCTTAACCCTAGCTAAAGTTCTGCACAAAAATCACACCTAAATCCTTCACCAAATTGCGAAGAAAACTAGTTGGTTATGATCTTCATAGTGTTGTCCGAAAATCACCTTGCTTTCACCATAAGTTTGTGTTGACTTTGCTTGCATGGAGACTTGGCTTAATCTGAAGTTTTTTGTTGGATTGGAAGCCTAATAGGTAAGTAATAATATGAATTTTATGGCATGTCAAATGATATAAGAATGATGCTTGAATTGGAATGAAATGCATGTGATATTGGTGAAGATATGTGCTGGAAAATGTTACATGAACTTGGAAGTTTTTCTGTTTTGTTTTTGGTTTATGAAAACCGTGGGATATAGATTGATTTATGGATGAATTAGGTCTGAATTTTAAGTATAATGAAGGTGGATTTATGCCAAAGAAAGATGTTAATTTGATGTTCTTGAATTGGGAAAGAACTAGGACTATATGCATAATAATGTAAAAGTTTCTGGTTTGATACTTTGTGAGCTGTTAATTGAAAAATTTTGAACTGGAATAAGAGATGTTATTGATGAGGAATTGAAGTATGATTTAGGCCTAATAGAGGTATAATTGATGAACTATAAAGAGGTTGTTTAACCTTGGTATAAAGTGTAAAACCATCTGGAAAAAAATGAAAGAAGAATTGTTGGAATATGTTAGCTGTAGTGTTTTCACTAAACATGCATCGGTATTTTTCCCATAAATTGATCTGTAGATATCCAAATGTGATGATTTTAAGTTCAGATTAAATTAGAGACATATGGATATATTTTTAATGAAGGAATATAATTTTAATTCTGTCTCTAAGAATTTTAAATTTTAGCTTGAAGTTGAGTTTTTGGATTCTGTCACTGTTTGAGAATAGTCTTTATAATTTTAAGTATAACTTGCAGAATACTGAACCAAATTGTATGAACTTTAGTTCATTAGAAACTTAAGAAATATGGGAACATGTTTTTAGAAGAATGTACTACCTAATTACTTTATTTTCTATGTCATAATGGCCATACAAAACTGACCCAAAACTTGTCCTAAGAAAATTTAGAAAACTAATGAAGGAATTGGATAGGAACTTTTGGATAACCAATCCCACGATTGCGGAAAGCCATATACGATTGTAGAAATTGCATGGTAGTAAAGAAAATGTTCTTTTGTGTGATTCTTGAACCAATTAAGGATAAGGTACTTTAACAATGATGCATTTGGGCTTGAATGGGGTTGAAAATGAACCTAATTTGATATGAAAAAGTTGGTTAAATGTTTGCTAAGTTTTGATTGATCATTACTGTTATACCTTAAGGAAAAGTTGGTTTGATATCAATGTATCTAAGTTTGGAATGAAGGAGTGTTAAATGAATGAAGATGTTCTTGTAAATGCAAATGTATTCCAAAGGTTATGAATAATGCATTAGGAAGGAATGAATGAGAATTGGGAATTTTATGAATTATTATGATGTTAAAAAAGGGTTATTGAATTTATGGTTAATGAATTGAGTATGATCAAGTGTATTTAAGGTATTAACCTAAGTGTTAACAAGACATATTCAAGTGATAATGTTTGAACGAGTATGAATTGTGATTAAGGAAACATACCTTGGATAGTCATTGAGCATACATTGCACATGGCATATATATATGTGCATAGTTGAATATGTATTTGATTAATCAAGTTAGTAATGCGTACAATGTATGTGTATTTAATCGCTCAAGAAGTACGCCATCATTCCAACATTACCGGACCATCCAGGAAATAGCATATATGGGAGCGTACTGTGAGTCAACCTAGATGATATCACAAGGATTGATTTATTTCTATTTCTGTTTAATTCCTATATATTAAACTGGTAATGAATTGATTGTGATTTGTTTATGAATTCTGGACTTTAATGGTCCTAGGAGTTTGATATTCAGGAATGTATTGGAAGTGTTCTGTTTGCATCTAAATTCTGAATGATATATGTATTCTCAACGAAAGTTGAATGCCGGACTTAGGTCCGATGAATATGAGATTCTGTCTGTGCATCATAAATGAATGCTATACATGGCATATTATGTTATTTGATGCATTTCATAAAGTGCCTGTTTAGATAAAGGTGTTGTGATCAGAGTAGCCAGCCTGAAAGAGCTTTAAGCTCAGAATTCTGCACGTAGAGCTTTCCTCCGTGATTTCTGTATCTGACTGTGTCCAATGAGCCAGTATCTGTATCTGAAAGGCGCTCGGTCACAGCAAATAATAACGAATCTGGAGTCTTATATGCATTTGCATTTGTATACTTATGATTATGAAATATATTATCATAAAATCTTTTCTGAAATTGTGATGATAAAGTGATGTACCATGATAATGTGATTGATTGGGTTATTCATGTTCTAAAAGAATGTTTGTGAAATTGGTTGATTGTGTGATTTTTGTGTATTTGACCTGAGTGAGATCATCAATGATGGTTCGCTCATTAAGTTCGCAAAACTCATCAAAAATTACAACGTGACTTTTCAGGTACAAGACAGGAGATCTAATTCCTAAGATTGTCGAAAGGAACATTTTGGATTAAGTTATGACTCCAAGGTCTGTCAGCTAACATCAAAGGAGTTATAGTTTGTAATTTGTAGTTTCTTGTCATATAGAACTTTTATATAAGGATTTTAAATATTTGTTTCAATGAATACAATGTAAACTTTTGTTAATGAATGAAATGAAGTGTTGAAGTTTTTTTAGTATTGTATATTCTTTATGATGCCATTTAAGAGATTATATATGTTTGATTTAACATACCATTGTCATAGGATATGTACTTGAATGTCCTCTAGATGTTCGAGTATATACTCTATGGTAGTGGGATGTTACATGATCATCCTTATTTTATTGTGGCAGCTCAATTATTAAGTGGTTAAGTGCTCAATTTATTTGATTGTTTTAATTTCTGGTATTTTGTTTTCATTCAAATCATATTTCACAATCTTAGACAAAGTTAGGTTCACTTAATTTTAGCTATTTCCTCGTGGGATTAAAACCTTTAATACTACAATTTACGATCTGTATAAATGTGGATATTAAGAGTTTTATATTAGGTAAAACTTGCTCAACAAGTTTTTGGCGTCATTTAGGACCTTTTGAATTCCTTTGTTGTAAGGAACTTTTTGCCTTTCTTGTATTCTTACGACTGCATGAGCACAAGAGTTACTCAGAGTTCAAACAAGATTGCAGAAACTCTAGCACTTGATATCTCTCGACTAGAAGAGCAATTCAAAGAGCGAGACCCTAAGAAGAGACCGAAGAAACAATGATAGAAGAATTCAATGAAGGAGACCAGTAACGAACACTTATGGATTTCACGAGACTAGGGTTCAATGCTAGACATCAAGGCATCACTCAACCACCAGTGCAAGTAGTATCATTCAAGATCAAGCCAACTTTGTTGAACATGTTGCAAACCAATGTAAAGTTTTATGGGTTAACTAATAAGGATCCTAACATCCATTTGGTAAATTTTCTAGAAATATGTGATACTTTTAGATATCATGGAATGTTAGAAGATGCTGTTAGGATGAGACTCTTTCCCTTCATACTAAGGGATAAAGCCAAGACATGGTGTCACTCCTTAAACCTGACAAACATCACAAGATGGGAGCAGCTTGTGCGTGTGTGTTTAGACAAGTACTTCCCTCTGACAAAGATGACAAGGTTGATAGAGGAAATTACAAATTTCCAACAAAGCAATGGGGAGCCACTTTATGAAGCGTGAGAACGTTATAAGGATTTACAGAGGAGATGTCCTCACCATAACTTACCTAAAGAATTCCTATTGTAAACCTTTTACAATGGAATTAATCCACTCACAAGGGGCATCATTGATGCAGCATCTTCAGGATCTCTAATGAGAAAAACAGTTGAGGAAGTGGAGGAATTGTCAGAAGAGATGGTGAGCAATATTTTTCCTTGGACGTTAGATAGAAGTAGATAACAAACAACCTTTTGTGATCAGAAGGGAGCCATTGTTGTTGATTTTATAAAAGAAATGTAGGCAAAAATTGATTGTTTAACCAGACAACTCAATAGCATAAGATTGTCTTCATCAGCTCTAGTTAAAGTAATTCAGCATACGCGTGAATTATGTGGACAAGACAACTACGATAATGTTGATTGCTTCTTGATGCAAAATAGTGAAATAGAACAACTCAACTATATGGGAGCACAATTTGGCTGAGAAGGAGGAAATAATCCTTATTCTAGCACTTATAATCTTAGGTAGAAGAATCACCTGAATTTTTCTTGGTCGAATAATGCAGGAGGTCAATTCCGAAATCAAGGGCCATCTAGATTTCAACAATATAAATCCAATTCTACTAACTTTAAATTAGATAAAATCTTAGACAAGCTCGTGAACATGGACGAAGCTTATAAGAGGCTTCAAGGTAAATTTGAGCAAGTATCTAAAAACTATGCCTTTAGCCTTTTCTATTCATAATTCAGAGGTATAAATGAGTCAATTGGCAAACACATTGTCGATAAAAAGTGTGGGGAGTCTCTCAAACAATACTGAAGTAAACCTAATGGAGCAACTTAAAGCAATCAGAGAGCAACCAGTGGAGAAAAGATCTGAATCCTGCCTAGAAGAAGAATAAGAAAAGAAGAAGGATATAGATATGAGTTAGTACCCTCCTTATATTGCCCCTTCAGTATATCCACCTAAGATTCCATTCCCCTAATGATTAATAAAGAACAAACTCGATGCACATTTTAAAAAATTCGTGGAGAAGTTGAAAACTTTGTAAACTAATCTATCTTTTGTGAAGGCATTGGAGCATATGCCCAAGTTCACAAACTTTCTTAAAGACATATTAACAACAAAGTGGAATTGGGAAGAGAATCAAATGGTCACACTAACCGAAAGCTATAACTCTATTATCACCAGTCACCTGCCTTTAAAGCCGAAAGATCATGGAAGTTTTACAATACCCTTTGTGTTTTTTGAGTTAGAATTTGCGAAGTGTTTATGCGACATAGGCATAAGTATATATCTTATGCCTTTATCGACCTTTAGAAAATTGGGGATCAATAATGTGAAGCCAACTTTGATGCTTATTCAATTGGCAAATCGATTCGTAACGAAACTATTTGGCATAGTGGAGGATGTTATTATAAAGGTGGACAAGTTTATTATTCCTGTGGATTTCGTCATATTAGAATTTGAAGAGGATAAGAGTTGTCTACTAATTCTTGGACGACCCTTTATGAACACTGGAAAAGCACTAATAGATGTTAATGAAGGCAAATTGCTTCTTTGGATTGGTGATGAGCAAGTGGAGTTTAGCATGAATAAGACTGAAACATATGAAAGAAAACATCTCTTGCATGAAAATAGACATAATGGAAGAGCATATCAAAGCGCAAGAGAAAGGCTGCTTTGAAGAAGTAAGCTATGAGGAATATGTGACAAAGGATATAAAGTTTGAGGAATGTTTAGAAGTCCATGTTCAAGAAGTTGAAGGCGAAGAGTGGACAATGGTGATTGCAAAAGAAGCCGAGCAATTCACCTTCCTACAACACAAACTGTTTGATTTCATCGAAGATTAAAGGGATTTTATCATTCCCTATTATATTGACAGTTTATTGTTGAGAAGGGCATTACTAAAGTTACTTCGATTTCCTAATTTGATTGATCATGCCTTTTTTAGTATCTCACCACATGTAGCTTATATACAAGTTACTAAACTGAAAGTGACCGAAAAGGGTGGTAGCAAGCCACTCATAATTGACTCGAGATGAGTGTTAAAGGACGCAAGGTCAAGCTAATGACCATAACTTAGTATGTTCAGTAGTTAGATTGCAAATATTATGTAGTTAGGTTTGTTTTAAATTCTAGAAAAATGTGTTTAATTATAATAATTTGGAATGGATTGGGTTGTAAATTTTCCTATTCTTTTTGAGCGAATATAAGTTAGGGAAGGCTGAGAGAAGTTCCTCAAGCTTGTTTCAAACGATAACAAACTATTGAAGGAGATGGCACAAAAATAATGACGACAACACTGTGACATAAAGAGGATATACAAATACTTCACTACTCAAGGTATTCAAATTATGTTTCTAACATAGTCACCACCTCAATCAACATAATGGGTCTCATGCTCTAACTATTCTTTTTTTTTTCTTGACATTTTTAGTTTCCTTTATGTGTTGTTTTTTCCTTCACATTGAGGAAAATGTCTTGTCCAAGTGTGGAGAGGTTTGCATTGTTATTGTCATCATGAGTGTGAATTTTGCATGTCATATTGTTAGTTTTTGCTTAGGTTGACACGGTGTGAGCATAAGTGTGAATTTTGTGAATGTGTTAATGGCTATAACTTGATGGAAGTAATTTATCTTTGAACATAGTCATTGAAGTTTTAAATACATATTAGCTTATGAAATTTATGTTCTAAGTATCTTTGGTTAAATATGCATGATTAATTAGGATATGACGTCAGTTCATTTACCATAGGAAATTTGTTACATATATTTATAATTATAAGTCAATTGAACAAGTAGCATCATTAGTAATCTTTCATGAGGATGATTAGCTAAAAAGAAATGAGGTAGAATATGTAAAATGTCAAAAAAAGAAAAAATAATATTTGTTTTAAGCAAATAACTTTTCCGTTGGCCTTTGAGTTATGAATAAAGCTACTAGTTGAGAATGTGATATAGTTGAGTAACAGTGAATATTCACAAAAAAAATGTTTGTCTTTGTGTCAAAAGATTAGAATGATATTCCAACCAAACTAATTAATAAAACCTGACCTAGTACAGTAACCGAGGGACATTCTTGACAAAATGTTTGCCTTTGTATCAAAAGACTAGGTCAACATTAAAGACAATTAAAAAAGTGGTGTTTTGATAAATAAATCCTACCAACCTTTGAAAATAGCAAGAATTTTCATGAGAAGTTACTTAGTGATAGTTGCAATTTTGGTTGACTACTAATTATCAATGTGTGTGTACAAGTGCTTCAAGTGAATGATTGTTGTTTGAGGTTAAATTGGTTTCACGAAGTTAGAAGCCATTGCATCATTAGTGCATGTGCATGAATGTATGTGTTATTATTTGGTTTTTTGGTTTGTTTTTGTTTTTTTTTTCGTTTGAGGAAAAAAAAAATTTAAATGTTGGGATGTTAATAGTTATAGTTTATATTATGTTTTGGTAGGTGTTTTACTGTGTTTATAGGTGTTGATTAGATAATTATTGCATGTTTAGGCTTAGAATTATGTTAATGTGATTGTTTGTTTATGTTTTAAGTGTTATGTGGTTTAAGGTATGATTTTGGACCTTAATCTTGTGTTCTTGAGGTGTTTTGATGTGTTTGTTAGTGAATGAAACCAGAAGAATCAAGATTGAAGGAAGCTGGAACATGCTTAGGCTAAAAGACATGGCGAATCAAGTGTCATGGTCATAACAAAAGACTCTTCCCCAACCTTCTATCACGATCGTGACAGACACTAGCCAGACACAGGATTTTCCATCTGTTTTGATGTTTGGAGGGCATTTTTGGGACAATATGACATAGGTAACCCTAAACTTAACCCTAAGACACTCGTAACCCTAAGACACTCGTTTACTATAAATGAACATAAAGAGACCTTAGAAAATTGAGGAAAAACAAGGAAGATAATTAAGGGAGCATTGGAAGCATTAGTTGTTTCAACATTTTCCAGACCTATCCAACTCAAGTTTTTTCTTCTTCCTTTGTTTATTTTCTTTATGCTTGATGTATAAACTTTGATTGAAGTTGCCATACATGTTTATTATGTTTTAATTTCAGATTAGGATTTCTTCTAGAATTATTTTGTGACTTGATCATTTTTTATTTCAATAAAATCTTATTATGTTATGATATTTGTGGTTGCTTATACTTAGACAATAAATCGAGAGAGTGAGTCGAAAGTAATCCGATTATGTTAGGTAGCAAGATTTAGTGACCTAATAAGTCATGCAAATATCAAATTGCTATTCAAACGAAGAGAGATCTTATGTGAAAACTCAATTATTCGATAGATCACTTAAGAACTAATTGAAATCGTTAGGCTCTTTTATGAATCGAGAGATTGCAAAATCTAGAATTTTGTAATCAATTAGGGTTAAATGATTAGGTCTTGAGAGAGAATAATCAAACCCTTCAAAAAATCTATAATTGATGTCCAATTAAATCAATGGTGGTTAAGGGAGCAAAATAATGATAGAACGAATCCTATGCTTTCATACTTGATCATCCTTATTTTATTACGGTAGCTTAATTCTGAAGTGGTTAAGTGCTCAATTTTATTTGATTGTTTTAATTTGTGGAATTTTATTTTCATTCAAATCATATTTCAAATCCTTATACAAAGTTAGGTTCACTTAATTTTATCTATTTCCTTATGGGATTGAAACCTTTAATACTATAATTTACGATCCATATACTTGCAGATATTGAGGGTTTTATATTAGGTAAAACTTGCTCAACAGTAGATAAGGTAAAAAAATTTCCTATGTTCGGATCCCAAGAAAGCTCTTTGCATGTTCAAAGGCATTAACTGAAATGAACAAAGATCTTCCCCCAATAGTTGATTCATTGACAACCTCTTCCAATAACTTCTTAGCTCTAACTAAACTAGCAAATGATACATTAATTAATTTCCTAAATGTAGTATAGAACAATGAATTAGATGAACCCCACGTGCCATGTGTTTCTTGTTGGGACCCGATCTGGGAACCGGGCCCCAACCGGAAGAAACAGAAAATGGATACGAAAAACAAATCGAATCGGACTCGAATTTGAAGCGATCAAAACGAAAGCGAAGGGACAAATCGAATTCTTAATGAAATAAAAAACGAGTCGAAGGCGAACTAAAACAAATCGGATCCGAAAGAGAAAGGAAAACAAATTCCGACATCCGAAGCGTGAACCTTAACAACCTATCGCGTTGGAAACCAAGACTAATCCCATCCGAAACGGTATAAAATTTTTTCTTCATTCTTATTCATTTTTTTTTCTTTTCTTTTCCTTAATATTCATTCCCTTCATCTATTAATCAATTTCATACAAACAAAACAATTTGATTTCCCAGTTGGAAATTCAACCATTCTAAACTCACTATCCTTTGCCATAATTTTCCATAATCTCAAATCACTAGAATGCTTTTAATCATGCATATCTTAATCGCATCTTTAGAACTCTTATTCTTATTCTAATTTTTCCATAAAAATTTCGGCAGCATAACGGCTTCATTTTGCAAAACTCAAAAATCTGCAAATCAAAATCACACACTTCTAATAATCCAAAACCAAATACACAATTCCTCGAACCTCCTGTCCGGAATCCCATCATACACAAACACAATCTTATACCTAAAACACTTCATTAATCTCAATCACAAATCAGTATCCTCGGACCTCCCGTCCGGAACCCATATAATAAAC
>JAOQMQ010000004.1:18920455-18956759 GCA_027563845.1 Erythroxylum subrotundum
ATCAATATCAATTCATAAATGAACATCAAATTAATGAAACATGCCTTTCTTTATTAATACATAAAGACTGTACATAACTTTGTACAAAACGCGCTAAGGGCGATTGCCTTTAGGGCACTACTCTAACAATCTTACAGTACGGTACAAGCATAAGTCGAGTTGTGTCACCTTACAAGTCGACTTATAGGTACTGTGCATGCGTAAGTCGAGTTACATAATGTACAAGTCGGCTTACACTAACAATGCATACCCGATTAAATGACTCAATCATCGTGACAATGAACAAAGATGGTTTTCACAATCGACAACTATTTTAAAATTACCGATTTGCTTAATCCTGTATGGACCATCAAAACATCACCACCACCTCCATTTTCATCTTTGTTCTTTAGAAGATTTGAACAAGTTGTACACAACATATAGTATATACAATCACACATTCATCTAATAGCTTCGTAACAAAAAATGAGATATAGAGAACAAAGAAAAAGACTTAATTTAAGTGAGACTAAAATCTTTGAAGAAGACGATTAGCCATTCAAGGTAGGCGGTGATTAAAATTAATGAACAGATTTATTATGCATTGATTTTTCCTTTAGCAAGGATGATTCTGCTAGATAACTCCCACCAAAGCTCATTTCGAACATCAGAAAAATATACCATGTCGACATTTTGTGATTAATTTATATCAACAGTTTTATTCTAAAAACATAACAAAAGTAAAAGCACGTCATAGATATAATTATTTTTCTTAGGTAATTTAGAAACAACACACCCCATTTGTGATCCAGATCATTTGAAAACTTCAATCATACTAGTAAAAATGAGAGTAAAAAGGTAATGGTAGAAAAGAAAAGGAAGAATAAATTCTTATTTACCAAACAAGTACCTTCAATCACCAACTTAGAACAATCTATTCAGTATTCAAGTGTTGTAAGTTTTAATTTGAGCAAGAAAGCATCCAGTTTATGACAAAAGTTTGCTATTAAAATCTTAATCAAACACAATATGTTTTCTTGCCTTTTGTTTCATTATAAATAATCAAGTGTAAATTTAATGAAAATAAAAGAAACAAGTACATGCAAGACCCACATCTAATTTTGGGCTTCACTGTTATCTGCTACATTCAAATGGGTCTGAGATTGGATCATATCATTTTTTTAATCTGTTATTTCAATGCAAAGAAGAAAAAAAAAGAGATATTGTTTGTACACAGTAAAATAGAAACTTGGAATTTGACTTGAATAAAATGCATGAAAGGAAATCGATTTTAAATAACAAATTTGTCTTTAATTTATTAGTGGTTCCCTTCCATTATGTAAAAGAAAGATCACTCTTAAGAGGGAAAAAAACACAAAAAGAGAGAAATTTTTTTGGTAAAGAAAGGTAGCAAAACAAATATTAGCAATAGAAATATAGTAATTAAAATGAGAATCAAGACCTAAAAATCAAATACATTTGAATTGGAAAATAAGGCATTGCAAAAAAATAGAAACCAAGTAAGCCGAATATCAAGAGAAGGAAAGATTGCCCACAAATATGCCACCAATAACCTAAAATGACTTTTTTTTTAATAGTAATCATGAAATGGGGTGGAAATAGCAGAGAATTAACATATCCTCCGATAAGGGCTTCTTGCGGTTTCTCCTTATACCATTCTCAAACCTCAAAGATAAGCACAAAAACAACATTATGTAGCGCATTTTCAGCAGATTGATTCCATAAACTATTTAGTATTACAAGAAAATTGAGCATTATTTTTCTAATCATTATCTACTATATGCATTTCCTTACCAATTATATCCCATGGCTTTTATAATGTTACAGAATTTAGTTATTTCACAATATTATCTAGAAATATGTGAAAGTTCATTATTAACTAATAAGTTCAACAAATCTAGGATATGATTGTTAGAAATATGTGAAAGTTCATTATTTGCTAATAAGTTCAACAAATCTAGGATATGATTGTGGAAAAGGATTTGATCAGAAGACTCGAGCCCTAAGTCCTCTATTGACTAAGCTACATTTTCTAGCTAGTAAGTTTGCAAAGACAAAAGTTAAGAAAGTGGATGGTTAGATAACATTTTCTAACAACATGGTTTAAAACCAAAGTATACAATCCCATTAGTATATGGGCATGTAGCATGTACGTGGGTAACATGGTTTAAATCTTCTAACATTAAGCTCATCTTTCTGAGCCATTCATCCAAAAACACTATAAAACACAAAAATGTCAAGCAATGCAAGCTGCTAATTTGTTCTTTTCTTTTATATTTCCAAAAAAGATACTTAAGGTTTACGGTTGGCAACTATAATTGTGAAATAGTGGTGAACAAAAATTGTGATATTGTCTTCTTGTACAAATAGTGTCAACCATAGTCACCAATTAGAACTTTACTAACAACTAACTATTAGCTAGTTAAAAGTAAAAAGGCTGGAAATAGCGACCGTAGAAATCACTGCGTCATTTGTCATTCTGATACCAAAAATTAACGAAACAAAAAGAGAAGAAAGAAATGTAAAGGGTAATTCATTGAACAAAGTGAATCAATGAAAGGAGATATTGTTGACTATGGATCGAGAGCGTACCTTTCAGTTTTATGGAGGAAGAGGAAATAAGAGAGCATAGTCTGAGAGATTAGTGTTTTCGCTTTTAGGGCTTTTTTTAATTGCCTTTTCTGATTTTTTCCCCTCCTAATTTTTTGTGATGACCTTTGGTGACTTCACCAAAGGATCATCCTACCAAAGGTTGACCATCCTTTTGCGACAATTTTGGAAGGATCATCCTTAGTGACCCTGGTAATGATTCTCAAAATCTTCGCCAAAGATTGACCTATAAAAAAGCATAACCTTATCAAATCTAGATGCACCAAAAATTTAATTGTCATTATGCTTTGAATATAATAAGAATTACAAACTTCATGTTAAGCGTACTTGAAAATACATTATATAAAATTGTCAAATCATATATTTTAAATTAGAAAAATAAAAAAGTTTAAACCTATCTAATATTAATTAATTTTGAGTTTATAGTTTTATAAATTTTTTAAATGAGATTTTTTTAGATAAATTTATTTTTAGACTTAGAATCATTGTAAATATATTAACTTACATTAAAAAAAATTCTTGCATTTAAAAATTTGCAATATCCTTTTAGCTGAAGGTTGATCTTTTAGTGATGTTTTCAAAAATCATTACCAAAGGGTCAACATTTGGCAATAATTTTCAAAATCGACGCCAAAGGCTAACCTAAACAAAAACATAACCTTTTTAAATCTAGATGAACCAAAATTGTCATTATGCTTTGAATATAATGATAATTACAATTTTCATGTTAAATCTATTTGAAAATTTTTGACAACATATAAAATTGTCAAATTATATATTTTAAAATAAAAAATAAAAAGTTTAAATTTATATAATATTAATTAAATTTGAATTTATTGTTTTATAAATTTTTGAAATGAAATTGTTGTTAGATAAATTTATTTTTAGACTTAGAATCATTATAAATAATATTAACTTATATTTAAAAATTTACAATATGCTTTTTGTAATAATTTTGAAAAACGTAGCTAAAGTTACAATTTTGGCAAATGTACCCAAAAGTTAACCTTTAGCTACGTTTTTTTTCTACGATTTTGAAATCGTAGCTACAAGTCAAAGGTTGACCTTTAGTTAAAATTTTAAAATCGTAGCAAAAAAAATGTAACTAAAAGCCTACTTTGTTGTGGTGCATATTTTTAAAATTTTCTTTAACTCGACCTAAATGAGTTTGTGCTTAAGCTGCAAGCTTCTATTCAATCAAGTTTGGATTGTTCTAAAGCCTAATCAACCTCGAGCAATAAGTTCCAAGCCTTATCAGGTCTAATATTGAAACTTTTCGACTTACAATCTAAATTTAACCTAACCTATTATCATCCCTATATGTAACCTAAATTTAGAATAAAAAATTTTTGGTTCTTGAAAATGACGAATTCCAAAGTTGGGTTTAGGCTTATTTGATTAACGTAGCATTTTAAAAATTATTTTAATTCATGTCTTTAGCCACTTGGAGTGCTAAATTAACAGTAATGAAGGGTTTACCACTAAATCATCACTTCCGTCTAAATTAACTAAGGGAGGCATTAACATAAGGAAATTAAAAAAAAAAAAGTTAAGTATTAATTCAATGATGTTTTAATGCTTTTAATCAAACAAAGTCACAAAGTTCAAGAACTAATAGAATTGTTAACTCTTTTTATTTTTGAAAATTTACATTATTAACTTTTAAAATGACAGAATCATTAGTAAGTATTTATTAATAACTAAAAAATTTGCTATATTAAATTAGAAAAAGTGCATATTAAATAATTAATAAAAAGGTACAACTCTAACATTTTATATAAAACTTAAAGAAGCCTTTAACATTAGTTATAAAGTCAAAAATTGCACAATTAAAACCTTAAAAAAGAAATTTGTTTTTTTTTTAACAAGTTGAATCTTGAACTTAGCTAATATGACATGGACATAAATACATTAGAACCATAAAAAGTTGATATAGTCTACTAACTTAAGAAAATAAGATAATTTAATAATTCTATAACATTACAATAATTATATATATCTTGTATATAGTTGTATAATTAAAAAAAAGTAACCTAGAGTCCCAGCTTTCCTTTAGTCCTTAATTCCCTACGTATAGAAAAACCGTAACCCACAAAATGGTAGTTCACTCTAGCAAATTAAGATTGTGTTAGGAGAGTGAAGGCACTTTTTTTTTAATTAAAGAAAAAAAATATTAACCTTAACAAGAAACTCAAGGTAATAACGGAGTCAACTTATGTTAGGTGGTATTCTAATAATAACAATAAAGTTATGTTCAATGTTTATATGATGTAAATGTTTCAATAGTGACATCTTAACATAATAGAAATATAAGAAGGAGGTTTATAGGTATCCAAATTACTCTATTAGCAAAATAATTAAAATGTTCTATTTTATTAAAATACAGTAGGGAAATCACTTTTAATTTTGATTTAATATTGCTTTGATATTTATAATTACAAGTCGGGAGTTACAATTTTTTTGGCTTAGTATGATGATTTATTCACTAGGGTTGTTTATGTGATATAAAGTTTAAGAAGAGAAAATGTTAAAACATAAATTAATTATGAGTAAGAAGGCAATTAAAGTTAGAGTAATAAAAAATAGTAAATATATGAAGAAGATTTTAAAAAGACTAAGGATGAAAAATCATACAAGGAGAAATGATATTAAAGGGATATGGAAGAAGATGGAGTTATGGGTTCAATTTGTGCTAAATAAGAACAAGAAGTTGAAGAAGCTATTAATGACTTACTTGCTAGCAATTTCCCTTTTTGGTTTTTGCTATTTTTCATTTAATTCTCATACTTCAAGTTATGGCCATACATTTAAGCACATGTAAGAGTTGTTAATATATAAAGGTACTTACAAATTTAGTTTAAGTAATAATATTGTCTAAATAAAGACAAAACTTTCATAAATAATTAATTATTGATTTTAAAACTAAAACTCTAATACTAACTAATGCGAACCCGCAAATATAAATCCTTTAAACTTATAAATAAAATTGATACACTTGTACAAAAAAGCTAAAACTAGTACAAAGAGGACTTGTTATAAGGATTTTTAAAAATATAGAATCGAAGGCTTAAGGAATTAAAATCCATAAAAAAAAGTTTTTTAAAAAGCTCATAAGCTTAGTGAATAATAATGATAGAAAAAACCTAAAATTTTCAATATTAATGAAAAGAAAAAAAATATATTTTTAGTTCTTCAACTAAACAATGTTTCGTATTCCAATTATGTAACTATTAAATATTTTAGTTTATTCCTTTAAATTTTCTAATCATTATCTACTATAACTTTCTTTAATATCCTTATCTAAAATCATTTATAAAAATAATTGGATCTAAGCTAGACATACAATTAGAAATGACGTGTTTATCAAACTTGGGCTTCATATAGAATTATTATAAAAAATTAATAGAATGTTAAACAACAATAACAATGATGATGACCACGATGACGATGACGATCTAGTAAAAAGTCCTGCTAAACGCGGGATCTAGGGAGGTCTAATGTAAGCAGCCTTAACCTTAATAGAAGTCTAAACATAGAGTAATTAATAAAATTAAGGATTGAATTTGGTTTAATAGATGGAAAGGAAAAAAGAACTATCATAAACTTAAAGGGTAAAACTATGGTTGATAAGGGCTAAATATAACACTCTTAGTATTATTTTGAGAGCATTTTACTTGTTTTTGGATAATTTCTATAGGATTTGGTACTCAATTTGTTTTGTATTTTGTTTGTAGGCCTTGTTGTAGCTCCCTAATGAAAAAAATAGCAAATCTAGGCAAATATAAGTTAAAGTGGAGCAATTTGGTGTAAGTTAGAGAAACACAGAATATGTGCAAGATGAATAAAAATTTGTATTACACAACACAAACTCATGCATATGATGGAAGGTATTCATAACACTAATCTCACATGGATCCATGTTGGAGACCTACGTTGGAAGTGATTTTTATATAGAATGATGATTTTCTAGAGTTATTAAAGAACATGTTAACATAGGACCATGTTGGACCTCTATTGTTAAAGATACTTCAAAGTTTTTAGGGTATTATAATAATAAATGTGATTTTTAGGAATTATATGGTAACACATCACTAGGGAGATGAATTAGAGTATTATTATAACAGCCCAGACCACCCGCACACAGATATTTTCCGCTTTGGGCTCCAAGCCTCTCACTGTTTTTCTTTTCCCACCCTTGGGAAAATGCGTCTTAGGGGGAGAGGTATCCATACCCTTATAAGGCATACTTCATTCTCCTCTCTAACTGATGTGGGATCTCACACTCTCGACCCTCCTTAGGGCCCAGCCCTCTTTAGGGCTCAGCCTAACTGGTTCGGGTACCGACTCTAATACCATTTGTAACAGCCCAAACCACCCGCCCACAGATATTGTCCGCTTTGGGCTCTAAGCCCCTCACGGTTTTGCTCTTCCCACCCTTAGGGGGAGAGGTATCTATACCCTTATAAGGCATACTTCGTTATCCTCTCCAACCGATGTGGGATCTCACACTCTCCACCCCCTTAGGGCCCTCTTTAGGGCTCAGCTTGGCTGGCACAACGGTTCAAGTACCGGCTCTAGTACCATTTGTAACAGCCCAGACCGCCCGCCCACAGATATTGTCCGCTTTGGGCTCCAAGCCCCTAATGGTTTTGCTCTTCCCACCCTTAGGAAGACGGTGGGAGGGTTGTTTGGGTTGTTTTAGTCTTTCCCTGCAGTATTCCATTAACCTTCTGAGGATATGTAAAGCTTACGTTGTCGACCTTCCTCGCATGAAGCCAAACTGGATTTTAAAGATAGAAGCATCCTTTCTCACTTTCTTCTCAATCACCTTCTGCTATAATTTCATGGTGTGACTAAGTAATTTGATACCTATATAGTTGTTGCAACTTTGGATGTTCCCTTTGTTCTTCTATAAAGGAATTAATATACTAAATCTCCACTCATCCAACATTTTGGAAATTTTAAGAATTTATTAAAAGGCTTGGCTAACTAAGTAATACCCTCTTTGCTTAGACTTTTCCATACTTTTATGGGTATCTCATCAGTCCCTACTACCTTAAAACTCTTTGTCTACCTCAACCTTTGATACATGCTTAATTTATTATGAAATTATTCCATAATACTTAGTGATTATTGACATGAGATTGCTTAAGATACTCACTTTGTCTCATAGGTGATTTTAGGCACAATTCGGAAGCAAAGAAGTTAAAATGAATCAAAAGCACGAAATTTGGGCCATTTTTTGAAGATTAATTTTCACTCGTCTTTATGGAGCAAGAAGAAGAAAATAAAAGAAAAGAAGAAAATTAAAAAAAAATGCAAATAACCACTGGAAGTAGATGAAGGCAACTGGAAGGAAGCAGTCAATGACCAAAATGACGCAGCGCAAATGGGAAACTGCAACACGAAACAGCAGCGTAGCAGATGGGAAGCACAGACGCAACGTTCAAGAGAGAAGTCTATGAGGGTTCAAAAAATAGGTGAACAGTAAGGCGGGCATAACATGTTTATTTGTCAAATCAAAGCTACAGTAGCTGGAGATAGAATAGAAAATAGAATACAGAACATAACAGAGCTGCGAGAAGTGTGGAGGCGCTACAGGGAGTCTTCAGATAGAGTACTTTTATAGGGGCTGAAGCATTTTCTTGGGAGAGACCCATGAAGGGCTAGATGTCCCGACACCAGTTCGGAGGTGACAACGACGTCGACGACCCGAGTTAAGTATATTTTATTGTTTTTGTTATTTCTTTCTTTCATTAGAAATTGATTGTGTTATCCTATGTTAGTTTATTTGAGTTTTGTGTATGGATAATCAGAATTTTGTTATTGTTCGGTTATATATTTATGAACTCATTGGGTATTGTGAAAGGATGACTTTAATGCGTTTATTAAATCGTTTAATTGCAAACCCATTGCGTAGAACTTCGATGTAATCTGTAATTGATATGTTGAAATTCAGTGTAGCGACTAATGATTCGTAATCACTAGGAATAACATAACCTAGGTTAAATGACGCATCGTATGTGGTTGTTGTCTTGATTAATTGATTTTCCTAATTCGTAATGCTACTGTCTAATTAAATCTAGAGATCGTATCCAAGGTTATTTGGTGGTTAGGTTTAATTAATGATCGTATCTTGATTAAACAAAACCTAAGAGAAAACTCAGGTTAATTATTAACCTACAATTAATAGTTACTAGGAGAGGTTAGAAAACAACAAATCAATGAAATATGTTTAATTAGGGTGTAGGCCGAGATTGAACCAAAGAACCGGGTCCCTATCGAATTCTCTACTTTTATCATTTTTCCCGTGTTTTCTTTAATTTGTTTTTATTAGTTAATTTCATTTTATTTTCTTTTTTCTAAAACCAAAACCCCCCGGTTAAACATAAACACCAGTTAATTCATTTCAACAACTTTACCCACACTCTTTGTAAGATTGACCTAGACTCACTACTGCTATAATAGTAATATAGTTATTTTATTTTGACTAGCATTACGACGCGTTGTCAACGTTTTATTAACTTAATCCTTTGTAATATGTCAGCAACATATAAAATTACGTGATCTCTCGGACGAGCCATGGTCGCCCAAAAAGATGTTATCCTTTACATCTTCATTAAAAAGGTAAATTTCACATTTCAATTGGAATCAATTTTAAAAACTAGATTTGTAATTTAAATGATGTTATGGGCCTAAATAAAATTTAAATATTGATAATTCCATTGTAGTTTAATTAAATTTAATGAATTTATATAATTTATCTTTTTACCTATTATTTTTATCACAGTTATTTTAATCTAAGAATTAAATTTCAAATTTTAAAAATTATGAATTTAATCAAAAATTAAAAATTCAAATTTAATCTTTATAAAAACTTAACTCCTCTTCTTAACTATTTTAATGTATAAATAAATATTAATTATTTAAATTTGTTAGAATTATATAATTATGTATACTGGATTTTATTTTATTTTATTTTATTTTTGAAAGGAGTTTATAATTATTTTTATTTGATAAATAATTAACAATTTTAATTTTACTTTATTTCATTTATTAAAACATAAACTATTTGCATCGAGTTAGACTTATAGCCTAGATTTAAATTTAAAATTTTTATAATAAGTTAAATTTGAATTTTAAAATTAGGTCAAATATGAATCTTAAAATTTTAGAAGAAATTTGTGATGGATTTTGGTTGATCGTAATCTAGCTCAGCCCGTCCACGGGCCTTGTCACGATTTGTCTGAGTGGTCCCTGCTCGCTGCTGCAATTATAAACGGTGGATATACATGTCCGATTGACCAAATAGTAAGATTCTGTTCTTTTATCATTTTACCGAAGTCTTGATCTTACTCATTTGGTTCTGCGATAGGGTCTCCGAGGTAACGCCTACTAACTCCTCTATCTAATCTCTTTTCTTTCTCCTTCTATGTCTTTTCATCTTCTATGCATAGCCTACACGTAAAGAACTTGTATAAATGGAGCTTCAAAAGTTTCTTAAATTTTGTCGTTAAGGAGCCTGTCATTCACTTTTCTGATTGATTTATGTTTTGCTTCGTTGGAAAGTGTGGAAAGGAAAAATATAACGGGAACTTTTTCTTACCTTGGTAGTTATTTTTCATCTGGTTTCCTGTTAAAATGTGGAGTAATTTACTTGATAATGAAAAACTATGTTATGTAGCTCTGTTTGAAACACTTGTTTCAAAATATTTTATTATTTAGACCTCTGGACTCCAATCTCTTTGAGACTTCTACCCTACATGTTTGCATAAGATAGTACAAGAGGTTTCCCGGATAAAAATATTCCCTCCATTGAGTTCGGTTTTGGGTTCTGGTACCAGTGTCTGCTCCTGTTTTGAGCTGCACTATTAGCATTTTTTGTGCTAATGGTGTTTATTTTTTTATGATGCCTGATATAAACGTTGAACAGATGTTTATGTGATTTGGGTTTATTGATGGTTGGTTTGGCTTTCGAGTCAGTTACTGGGTCATGTTACCCTGATGCAGGAATTGGTGTCTTGTACTATACACCCCATTGTAGTTTGCTCATCTCATATGTTGAGAGTCTCAAGTATATGATCTGTTGCAGTTTCCAAGTTAAAGCTGACAGTTGAATATATAATTGAAGCAGGTTTTAAATGCATATGTAGAAGCTTGTGTTAACTGGGTCTTATGACTATGTTTAACCGATAGGAGAGTTTGACTTCTTGCACACGGAGTTGTACAAACTTGGTGGACTTTGATAAGCTCTGTAACTCTGTTCGCTTCACCTTCCAAGTTACTTCTAGCTCATGTCTCCATTACTCTGATTAAACACTGATTTACATGTTCTTTTTATGCTTCAGGTAGCGGGATAAAAGGGACATATGGAATATGGAGTTATTATGGTGTGTTGACAAGATGCCTTGCATTACCTCAGCATTAGCAATTTTTGCTTGACTCCTTCAACTTTAGTTAACGTCCGGGAATTGCCCAACTTGTTTATTCGATGAATTGCCTATTATTGTCCTCACCTCTGTTCATTAAATTGCATCCAAGTTATTCCTCCACTGGTCATCCGTTACATCCTTTACGTATTTCCACTAGTTGTCACAACATCACTCGTTCTAGCTGCATGCCTTTTCTTCAACTCTCAGCCCCCAATAAAAAACATTTTCCCTTGCTCACTACTCACTTTTGTACTGAAGCTACATTTCCATCGAGTGAAGGATCAATATCTGTAATTGATTTTCAAGAATTGGTTGAAAAAGATTGGTCCTTTCTTGATTTGGATGAGTTAAATTCCAATGAGGAGCATATCAAACACATTGGCCGCATTCTATCTGCAGGAGGAATTCAAGAGGATTCAAGGGTTTTGGTTTCAATTGGATCAGAAAAATTTGTAGATCACTTGGTTAAGACTTCATCTTACAATTTCTTGCTTGTTGTTCATGATTCACTTTTTCAATTAGCTGTTATAAAGGAAAAGTATGACGAGGTCAAATGTTGGCAAGGGGAGCTGATAACTGTACCAGAAAAGTGGGCACCTTTAGATGTTGTGTTTCTCTATTTCCTACCAGCTTTGTCGTTTACACTTGACCAGGTTTTTGCAGCACTTGCAAAATGTTGTTCACCAGGTAATTGTGAATGCAATGAGTATCTTTTTTTTCACTTGAACCAGTTAAACACAAACATCAAATTCCATTTCAGTGTTTTGACCAAAAATGCATATACAACAATGTAATGCTGTTAGAACTTCATTAACTAATTAATCGTATCAGTCGTCTTAAATTGGTGGGCATCAGAGAATTCAAATCCCTGTTTGAGCTTCTGACCTCTGAGCAATGATTATTAGGTGCAAGAGTGGTTATTAGTCATCCCCTGGGAAGAGAAGTATTGGAACAGCAGAAGAAACAGTACCCAGATGCTGTGATTGCTGACTTGCCTGACAGGGTAACCTTGCAGAAGGTTGCAGAAAATCATTCGTTTGAGGTGTCCGAGTATGCAGACGAGCCAGGAATTTTTCTTGCTGTTCTACAGTTTTGTGAGGTGAAAAACTCTCAGTAGAGCATTTCTGTAAAGGGTGGTGCCCAGATGCCTTGTAAGTACGAGGTTGAAACAAAAACTTCTAAAAAAATCTGGAATTGCTGAACCTTATGTATGTTAGAATCGCTTTTTGGTATAGCAGATGTGAGCATTATCTGTTCTTCATCTTATTCCTTTTCACATTTCTTGGCCCTTGAAGAAATGCTCTTCACTGATCCATTATTAGGTTAGTTGCTCTTTTTATCATTATGCTTATGGGTTATTAACATTGCATTTGAGATTTGAAAGGGAACAGATTTTATGGAACAATGGAGTTGGCTCATGTAGCCAAGACTTTTCCAGGCATCTATATGGTTTGGTAGTCGATTAAGCCACTAGTTATACGTCTGTTAGGAAATGTTGTACAAGAGCAGCAAAGTCTGCAATCTGTATCAATATTTTAAGTTTGGTGGCCCACTGACTCTTAATAGGGCTGGGGTAGCCAGATTTCACTTGTCTATCTGCACGCCTAAGCAATTTTTGAAAGTGCTCGGTAAAGCTACAGAATTTGGTTCTTTAGATGTCCAAAAAAAAACTGTGTTATCCAACGTAGAACATGAGCTAATTTATCAACAATTTGAATCATATTATCAACACGAACTAATCTATCGGGAAATGATCTGCAACAGTCCTTATAACTTCGTCATGTGTTACCAAAATACAAGTTCAACTTATCACAGGACTCGTAGGAGGGCATGACCACGATCTATTCTTGCTTAACTAAAATACAAGTTCAACTTATCACAGGACTCGTAGGAGGGCATGACCACGATCTATTCTTGCTTAACTAAGCCCCTCCAGGCTCTTTTCTACCTGTTCAAACAAATATGTTAGTGAATCTGTGCCAAGACTTGCAGTTAGCTATTGAAAACAAAAAACAGGACCGGTGGCAAAGATGATCGAAGTTTGCAAAGATAACGAAGTTCGCTGTGCCTTGGTCGTTGCAGTTGCTGGGATGTGCTGCAGCAGTTATGTTGCCCTGAATATGGCTTGAAGAGTAGTAACAGCATACGGTCTTTTGCTAGTACTTAAATTAACACTAATGACAAATTTATTATTTTTAAAATATTCATATGCATCTCACTGCAATTGTCAATACTAATGTGACTAATAACTGACAAAAATAAGACTTTAACAAGTAATAACTGAAAAATAAGACTTTAACAAGGAGTCTGTCATTTTAAAATTTAAATTAAACATTTTGAAATAGTTAAATTTTAATTTGAACGTTCTAAAATATTAAATTAATTTGATGAAAAGATTAAAATTAAAAATACACAAATGATCATCAGTTTCAATATACTCGTGAAAGAAAAATCATACCAATAAATTCATTAATATGAAAAGCTGACCGATACAGAAAACCTCAAGCATTATACCGCACTCAAATCGCTCTCTACATTTAAAAATGACACAAATTGGATATCAATCAAACTAACTGCAGCTAAAATTGGAATTTCTCAGAGGAAGATTATTGAGTGCTGGCTTACGAAGTCTTCAAACTCCAAATAGCCACCTTGCTACTTCTTATTGACATATTCAGAAAAATGAAAACCTCAAGCCGTTACTTGCCGCAAACAAGTTATACTCTTCCATAGTGGTTTCTTTCTTATTGAAAACAGAATCATTTTCAATTTCATCTGCCATTATTTTTGAAGATAATTCTCCATTTCCTGCTTTTGATGGCACACAATCTTGTTTATTTCCTGTTGAAAGAGCTACAGGACCACCAAAATGGAACAAGGAAAATCCAGAATCGCCATTACGCAACTTGGCAATGTTATCGATTTTCATACCTTCACCAGGTTGCGCTTCTGGTCGATGTTGGGCATCTGAAGGTATTCTCTCTCTGGTAGCTTCAGTTATTATTGTCTGCCCTTTATGTGCATGCTTGTGCTCCTGTGAGTTCAAGCCATTGGCTTTGGAAAGTGGCTTGTAGGCTGGAACTGGACCAGGAGTAAACATGGGACTTGCCAAATGCTGCACCGGGCTGTATTGCATACATACGCTTGACTTTCCGTTCAAATCATAACCAAGAGAGCCGGCATACAAGTATTGGTTTGGGTGAGGAAAGGGCATTAAACCATGAGCTGGGGTTGCTGGCCAAGAAACTGGATTTTGGTGATAGTAACCGAATGCTGAAGGGGCTTGAAACAATGGAAATTGTATGCTTTGATTATGCACAGGTGAGAAAATGCCTTGATGTTGTGAACCAACACTGACAGTTAGTATTCCATTATCAGGGCCTGGACAACTTTTCGAATGCAGATTTCTCTGAGCAGTTCGTCCGGGACCATCTAGTGAAGACCCAGATAGTTTCATGTTTCCTAAGGCCTCACCTCCATTTTTACTCACTTTATTCTCCATCACTGCTTCATGATTAAGAAGACCATTATGATACCCAGAATTCATTCTCTTTCCATCTTCTAGTTCATCATGAGTGGAGAAACCATTCTGAATATACATAGTGTCTCTTCCTTCTGATTGTTGGCTGGCATCTTCAGAATCTGAAGTGGATGAAGACTCCAGAATTCCATGGAATGAAGAGGCTGGATTGCTATCACCTTCACTGGTGGACGATGAGCAGTTGTCAGAAATTGAAGTGCCACCTTCAGGAGTTGCACCTAAATCTGAGCTTTTAGCCACACAGGAACTCACTTCCTCACAAGAAGCATCTCTTGAAGAACAAGGATCATTCACTTCTGCTTGGTCTCCACTCTGGCTGCCTTCTTCAGCTTCAAAGCTGGAGATCCCCAATTCCTTTTGCCTACTGTGTCTCTGATCAATTGCACAGGAGTTTTCTGTGACCACAATTGAACATGTATCACCATATGACTTGGTAAGCTTGCTATTAGATTCCACTCCTGCAGTCTTTACAGTAGATGATCTCAAAGTAATGTCAGTATCTGAGTTGCTCCTAGGATACTTCTTTTGTGATTCCATAGGTTCCCAAACCTTCCTAGAATGAGGTATATCCCTAATGGAGGAATTGTTGCCCCCGAGGCATCTGTTTTTGGGTCTTCCGCAACCATCACGGATGCTATCTGTTTGATTATACTTGTGTGCACGATAAAATTGCTTGGATGCATCTAATGCAGACTCAGACTTCCCCACAGATTTGCGCTCTCGGCCAACTCTAACGGTAGAAACATATGGTTCAACCTTTGATCTACTATCGTTGCTTTGATGAAAGCAGCAAGCATGGAAATCAAATCTCTCATTCATCCTGTTATTAGAACAATGAAATTTCTCACAGAACCTAAGCCCACAACTTCGACCAATGCATTTAGGTCCATTTATTCTTAATTGCCTACTTGTTCCATCGATACCTCCTGAAGTAGTTTCCACATTTTCGCTTTGAAGTCTTGAATCAGACTTGTTAACAGCAGTCCCACTTTCTACACCTACTCCAAGTCTGCGTCTATCATACCATTTCAGTGATTGATCAGTATCTTTCCGAAATTTCAATCTCCGACGAGAAAATTTTGATTGTTCAATCATAAAAGTGCTAGTCCCATCTTTCAAATTTCTAAACTCCCCATAAGGACTCTCTAAGGATTCATTTTGCATTGAGGAGATGTAATGCTCATTTGACAAAAGTTGTACCTGAATATCAGGCGATCTGGGCCTTGACAAATATGTATCACCTGTTTCACTTGTGGAGTCCCTACAATCAATGGCATTACTAGGTTCTTCATCAACACTTGGCGAATCATCCTTCAAAACATCAGGAAGAACAGAAATACCATCTGATTCAGGCAACTTCTTTTCTTTATCCCTTTCTTTGCCTTTTAATCTCTCCTTTCTTCTAAGCTTTTTCTCTCTTTCTTTTGTTCTTCTCCTCTCCTTGCGTTCTTCTTCTTCACGCTTTTCCTTCTCCTCTTCCTCAAGAAGTTTCATCTGAGGGAACCATGATGTTAAGCATTAAAGTACTATGAATCCAATTCTATAATTGAGATGCCCAGAACAATAAAAAAGACCTGCTTTTCCAAGGTAATAATTTCTTTGCATGCAACATGAACTCGTTCTTCCAGCAGTTTTAGAGCAAGACAAACAAAGATGCTGTGTGCATTTTGGCGCGCAGTTCCTTCTCTAAATGCCTTCTCAACCTGCAAATACACACAATCTGTTGAGCATGCCAAATTCAAGTACAACAGCTACAAACTGTCTTGTCATGCACATAGAATTTTGATAATGGCTATCTTCACACTCAATTGGCTGCTACGCCTACAAAATATACTTACTGTTGCATAGATAAAGTACAATGACCTTGTAGTCACCCCTCCCAATCAAACAGTTGATCCTACATTTTCCTACTATAAGAACACATGATGGTCCATCTATCAGAAAAAGGACAAAGCTATGCAAAATTTAGACATTAAAAATCCATGTATGTTAATAAATTCCATGTTGAGAAGTGGGTCCAGAAAACTAGCAATTTTTCAGCTAACAATCAGATAGGATAGGAAGCACATTGCAACAATATAGACATGCCTGTTCCTTGAAAATAACAGTTGCAGCATCCAGAAGAAATTCACGAGCAAGTTCAGGACTCTTCGCATGCTTTTGGGGACGGGAGCACTCTCCATCTAGCTCGTTTCCGTCCTTGTCCATGGAATCATCATCCTAGAAGTGTACAAGAATTTACAATAAATTTTAAGAGTCCAAATATGGCTCTAAACAGCCCAGTGAAAACAAAAAAGGAAAAAGAATAGGAATTAGCTAAAGCCCACAGAATCCAAATTACCTCTTCTTCCTCAGCTTCTTCAGCATGCTCGAAAAACCTTCTGATACTATCCCCTTCAGTGATAGTAACAAAACCATCACCTACCAGTAGCCTGCAATGCACACATTGTTGACCTTTTAATGAATGAGCTTTTACAGAATACTCATTACATCGGCCATCTAATTTCCAAGCCCTGAGGGTGATATGACACGAAGTCAAACCAGTAAGATCCAGGCCACTGACTTGGACGTTTCCATTCGTGCCTACATTTTCAAATTCTAGGATGTCAGTTTTTCCCTCCCCACTTCCAATTGCCCATTCAAAATGATGGTATGCTCCATCAGAGTCGGCAAAAGCTTGACGCCAATCAGCTTGTACAGAATCATCTGACACCTGGTAAAATAGTGGAGAAAATTTGTTATGCAAGTCCACTTCAAAGCTTATATAAAGATGTAACATTTGTTTCATTAAAGAAGATAAAATTCACTTGTTCTTGATAATCTTTAACTCATCTCAGGAAGTAACATATATTGCACTAAAGAATGACCTCGTATTGGAATCTAGTATCAGCAACACAAAACCAGTTTGTGCAGCGAGTTTCTCGCCGCATGCGTTTCAGCTCCTTTAGCTCCTTGAACTCACGTATGACATTCCTTCTACAATCTCTGCAAAATCTCTTGCTGTCAAACCTGTGGAGTAATTTTTTTTAATTAAAAAGAGTCTCTGAATAACATCAAACATGCAGAATTAGAACCCTAAGGATAAAAGCAAGAACAGGAAAAATAGAACCAAATAACAAATCTGTTAAAACTCTCTGTAATTTTATAATGTTACAACTAACAAATAATTTCCTGACGATCAAAGGAATGAAAGATAAGGATGTAATATTGTCCACATCAAATCTAGGATTCTGACTTAAGCTAGATTCATATATAAAATCCAAAAACCATTTACAAGTCCAAAGTCACAGAAATTGCATGTCACAGAAACGGAATTGGATTAAGCAATTTGAACTGAAATCTTCAGCGAAAGAGCATGCCTAATGTAAAGCCTAATAGGCAAAGTATGGTGATCTCATACTCACAAAAATCAACGGAAAAAATTAATTTCATTCACTTAAATATTAAATACCCCCAACATCACTCTCTTTTTATAGAATGTTTGTCCTTGTCAGGGAAACTACTCATATCCAAAAACATTTCTTGTAAATCCAGTATCATCTTATCCTTGTTAGAGTGCCTTCACATCAAACTCTATTTCTCGACAAAATGAACCAATATTTGTGGTTTTGACAGATTGCACATGTTGCCGATGATTGAAAAGTCATTTCTTGAGCAAGTATTGCTCTAATCCAGAAAAAAGTTAACACTCTACAACCTTAAACATATGACTATAATCATGATTATAACAATAATTACAGAAACCAACAGAAAGTATCGGCAACTTGATGAGCAAACAACAAGAACACATCTTTCCGCTACTTCCAAAATATGAATACAATAATTTAGCTTTTTCCCAATCGTTTCTTCCTTCTGTTTCTTCCTTCTGTCATCCAAACATCTTCTCAAATCAAGGCCTCTCCCAAATATCACCCGAAAATCTAAGAAGCCTAAAACCAACCTAGTTTGGGTTGAACATACAGGTTTTGGTGAAAAAATAAAAAAACAAACTGATAAACACATTATAGTGGGATGGGACTACTTCCCTATCTCCACTATAATCAAATCAACCCCCCAAAGTACATAATCATCTTCCCCTACTCTTCCTGTTAATTGTGAAAATTGTAGCTGCAACAAAGTTGATTCACAGGATGATTTCTAAGGATGTATTAGACCACTAGGAACCATGACTAGCCATAAATATAAAAGTTACAAACTCAAGTGGACCAAGGAAATTGTTTTTCATTACAAGCATTTGATTACTGAGGAAACATAGTTGAGTAGTAGAAATGAGGTGGTTTTTCACAATATAAAGGTCAAACTGTCAATCCTGGTACACATGAACCCATATTAAAAAGTATGAGGCAGGTAATCATTTATGTCCTAATTCCAGCCATCCATTTATTTTCTCACTAACACCATACGTCACAAATAAGCCAATCTTTGAAGATTAAATAGTCAGTGAATAGTTGAACCTGCAAAAAAATAAGAACTAGAACTCCAAAGAGTGCTCAAAGAAAGAAGCAAGCTAAAAACTTCTTCCTATTCTACGTCAAATATATCAGAACAATTTATTTTTTTTTTTGGAGATTATGTTAAAACCAAACTGCAAGAAAAGCAATCGGTCAACTTCCATTAAATTCTAGTACTTGGCTTTATAAACAACAAGCAATTCACTGACCACACACCTATACATGAGCCTCTCAATGAAATCTTCTTCCTTCATCCTTAATAAGGAAAGTCGCGTCTCTTCTCCAAGTGCAGACCAGAAGTCCACCAATGTGTCACAAGATAGTCTGGCAGTGTGCAATGCGCATGTTTCTCTTGTTCCATGCCCTCTACCATAACTTGCCATCCCTTGGCTTATCCATCCCCTACCTCCACCACCACAAGCATCAGGATAGAGTAACTCCCTTTCCCGTTCTCTTGCACGGGCACTGTCAAATACCTAATTTCAAGTGGAACATCAACCACTAAAGCAAAAGAAAAAAAAAAAGGAATGACAATATAAACAATAATATTAAATGAGACTCACGTTCTGGAGCCCCTTAAGGGACTTGGAATACAAATAGCAGTCCAATAGTGTTAAGGATCCATCACGTGTGGTGGTTAGACCTCCCCAAGGATGGACAGATGGATCATGTATCTCATCTTGACGTCCATTATCAGTATTAAGTTCACCATCACTCTGATTTTTCGGGTCTCCTAGTCTGCTGCAAGGAAGGCTCCCACCACCCTCCTGCTGCAAAGACTTGCCATACATAACAATTTGCAAAAATCCTTCAAGCAACAGCCCGTTACATCTTGAGCAGTACATGTTTTTACGAGCTTGTTCAAATAAGGCGTGCTTGTCAATACGCAGAAGCTTATGCCGTGCTTGTGATGATAACTCACACCAGAACTGTGCCACAGTTGTAGAAACTTCATACAGTTACAACTTCAGAACTTTGAAAATTTTTAGTCAACTTAGAATTAAAATGCAAAACATAAAGGTAGTTGTTTTATTTATTATCCCATCCAATTTGGTACTTATTAGAATAGACAAAATGGATTCCCTGTCCCTTTGTCTCCTAAAGAAAGGTGAAATTCCTAGGAACAGAAGTTATCAAACTAATTCTTTAATTTCCATATGCAGCCACCGGCTATATCAGGTTTTCCTCAGAAGATTTCCCATGAAAAGAATCTCAAATCTACACATAATTCCAAATGTTCCGATCAACCATAATGTGAGTGTATTGAAAATTAAAAGATACAACTGCCATTACATTAGCAGCCCTCGTTAGAGAGACTCATAGTTTAAAATCAGTTATTCAGTCCCACTCCCAAAAAATGAAGCAACCAAACGCCCAGAATGTTGGAAATCATCCCATAAGTTAGCCCATAAAGCCTCCCATTTTCAAGGGCTGAGTTCAATATCAATTACCACAAAGAGTCATCATTCACCAAAATGAAAATTGCCACACTACGACCAATCTTACTAAACTGCCACCAAAGTTCAATCGGACAAAGAAGTGATGAACAGAAAAGGTGAACACAAATAATAAGGTGAACTGGATCTACAAATAAACCCCAAAAGAAAAATTAAACATCAAACCCATCAATCAAAGACTAACTGAAAAAGGTATTACTGCAAGATCCAATTGAAACCCAGATTATCATCCAATGAAAGAGACAAAATGATCCAATTCAATCCAGGAATAGAAAACCCAGAAAACAATTCAACCACACAAAAAAAAAGATATAACAGGAACGCAATCACGTACCTTTTGTAGCTGATTATAGCTAACATCATCGCGGTGCTTTGACCAGAATCCATTTGCAGAAATCGAGTAAACTCCAGATGACCCACTACTGAATTGCTCATTTCTCTGCGCTAATCCTGGCATGATCTCTTTCTATTTTCTCCTAATTTCTATTCAATCAATTATTTATTATTCTATCAAAATCATAACAGTCTTAACAAATTCATTAATCAAATATTCCAAATTGGAACGCCCAACGAATCCCAAGAAAACAAACCAAACGAATAAATCAAATTGCATCGAATCAGACAGACAATAAGCAAACTATGGGACTCAAATAACAAGATTCATTCTTTTTCAAAAAACGAGAAACAAGTGAAGACATGCTCTTTCCCTACTTGGATCGATGTGGAGGGATTCAGATTGCAAAGAGATCGATTTTAGAAGATAGATTGGGAAAGAAAATGGGGTTTTTGGTTTGATAAATAGATGAGATTTGGAGCTCTGCAGCTTCCTCATATATCTGTGTGTGAGTGTGTATATATAGATATATGCTTGAATACATATATGTAATCAGGACAAGAGAAATATAGAGCCAAAAAGAAAATCGATGAAGAATTGGAATGTAATAAAACTTCTTATTAATCGACATTATGACGCAAAATTACCACATTATAATATGTTTTTTCCCTTATTATTGAGTCTTATTTTATTTGCGTATTATTTCTTCTCTACAAAACAAAATTATTTGTAATCTGGGATTAGAAAAAAGAAATAATTAAAGTAATTTTAAATAATTAAAGTAATTTTAGTTATAAATTTACTTGAAACGAGATTTTGTTTCTTATGCAGAATTAAAGAAGAGAAACGCAGAATTAAGATTTTAAAATAATTTTGGTAAAAATTTTCAGTTAAAATATAAAATAGAGATGTTAAAGGTAACCATCAATGATGTAAAGTAATCTTGCGAATACCGTACCAGACTTAATACTGGATTGAGTTTTAGTATGGTATTATACCAGTACCGGCCAATACTGGATACTGTTTCGGGTAACTTTTTAAAATTATGAAATAGTTTCTAAACTTTTATAGAAATTTCAAAATAGTCCATTGTCATATTGTACAGTTGTATTGTATACTTTATAAGTTTAAATAAACCATGTTTCCAAAATTCATAATAATAAAAATAACCATAATTAATATGAAATAACAAAAAATTTTAAATATTTCACATATAAATAATAACCACAATTAATGTGAAAAAAGACAATTATCATCATACAAATATAAAATTAAGAATAATAAAAAGTATTTAAAATATTACAATTTCATCATATAATAAATAATAATTATATCAAAAGTGGAAAACATCCAATAAAAATAATAATAAATATCCTTAATTTTTAAATTATTACAATTAACTACAAGAGTTCATCACGAGGAATCAACCAACTAAAAGTGAAACCTATAATAAAAATATTTACAATTATATTATATATATATATAATTTAACATATATATCAAATATAAGTAAAATTAAAAGAAGAGGAAAAACAAAAACCTGGAACTTCATTCAATCGTCTACGGGAGGATATCTGCTATAATTACACTGACCTCAATTATCATTTGGTACAAAATCATTAGCATTAAGAGGAGTCTCATCATCATTACCATTTAAATTCAATACACCAAATAACATGTCAATGCTTCCCCAACTAAGATTATCTTTCAAGTCATTCACATCTATCAAATCTGGTTCCTTAGATACTCAATCAGCAAGAAGATCGATATTATTAATAGATATTGGATTTGTTGAATTACTTGTACTATTAAGACTCCTAGTAAACAATAAATTTTAATTATTATAAAATTATAAGAAATTATATCGAAATTAATAATGATAACAACATACATTTCCCACAGCTTTAAATTGCAATGAACGAATACCAAGTCATTCATTCTCCTGTGCTTCAATCTATTTCTTTTCTTGGAATGGATGAATTCAAATGTGCTCCAGTTCCATTAACAGCCCGTTGTACTTACACATTGACTTAAAATCCGAATTGCAAACCTTTGCAATTCTGGAACACCACTTCTGAATTGATCCTACCAAGAAACTGTAAATCGTAAGATAACAAAAAGTAGTATTACAAACAAAATAAAGTGATAATTAATTTCCAACAATAAGAATAAAAAGAAACAGATAATACCTGGAGAAAGTTTTGTTCTTTGTCGAATAGCAATCTACAATCCAAAATTCCCACAAGAAAGTGCCCCAACTGCAATATTCACTAGGATTTAAAAATGCCCCAACTGCAAACAAAAGAGAAGAAAGTTATCTTTCCCATCTCTCATTGATAATCGAAAGATACGATGTATACAAAGAAGGTCTATGTTTCAAATTGGCCTTGATTGCTTCCTTTGCTTTTTCCACAGCATCCAAAAAATAACCCATTGTTGGCTTTTCTTTATTATCAGCCAATCAAAGTAACCCCACTAAAGGCTCACAAACTCGGATAACAAATTGACATTGAAACCAAAATTATCTATCTTCCAGTATAATGCTGGAAACCTCCAATCTAGCATTAGGCATAACATGCTGAGATGCAACTCACTTGTTACTTGTAAACATTTGTCTTAACTCTTTCTTCATCGAAACAAAAGACTAAAGTGATAAGAAATTTGTTTCAAATCTTGCCACACCAGGACGACACAAATTCCTACTATTGGTAAATTCCTTTATCATCAAATTCAAAACTCTTGCACGATTATAGATAAACTTAGTCACATTTTTTTCTTTCTGTATAGTCTCATCAATAATAGGAAAACACCTAGGATCCGCTATATTCTCCAGTTTTAGGTCAATGTAATGTGCAGTACAAGAAGTCCAAAAAAAAAGGAATTATACTTATTTTGTAAACTTCTTCATGCCGCTTTATAAGCGAAATCATTGTCAGTAATAAACTGAACAATATTTTTTGGCCCTACTTCATTCACAACTTTATCAAATATTGCAAACAAAGTCTCATTATTCCTAATAAGGCCAGACGCAGCAATAGATTTGAAAATATAGAGCCATTTGTAGAATAAACCAAAAAATTAATAATAGGCTCTTGTCTCCTATTTGTCTAACTATCACACATGATTGAAATTCATAAGTAGCCCAATTCACTCTTCCTTTTGCCAAATAACTTCTAATTTCATAAACATAACAACTCAAAAGTTTACCTCTTAAGTCATCAATCCAAAAATCTTTGTATCCCAAATTGTAAGAGGTTATTGCATCCACCATAGGTTGATAATAGTAAGAATATGAAGCATTAAATGATGAACCTGTATCATACCACCATCTAGCTACTGCCATATTGACATTATGAGTTGCTTCTCTTGATTGCATTGCACTACAAATTGAAGGTTGGGCTCCAGGAGTTGTTCATGGTGCAAAAAAATTAGTCACCTGCCTTATTCTTTTCCTAGCATCAGGTGCAGGTGTAATAGTATCTTCTTGCTAGGCCTGGGATGGAACACTACCACTATCACCTTCAACATTTCCACAATCGTCACGAAACCCAACAAATGAAGTTCCACTACCAATTTCAAAATTCAACATTTCCCTTCTATCTTTCTCATGCTGATATTCTTCAAGCAAAGTTTTCATCTACCACTTTACATCATGACTTACTTTTTTACATGGTTCCACATCTCTTTTAACTCCAACTAAATGTTTCTTTAATCGGGTTACTCCTCCACCTTTATTTGCTTGTTACAAAACAAGCAAATAGTATGGTTCCTCATACCGAGAACCAATGCAGCATGAGCCCAAGCTAGATTACTGTATCTTCCTGAAATAGTTTGATCAGGAGTACTTGAACTTCCTTCCGTTTATCTGTAAAAATAAATGAATGCATATATCAAAATAAAGAACACATGATTTCATTACACAAATACGTATGTTCATCTTATATAATATAACTCATATATCATACACAATTCAATTTCATCGAACACAATTTACCATAAGTCAAAAACTAACAATTCAGTTATTCAACAAACATAATTACATAAAACAGACATAAACAATTTCCATTTTCAACAATCACAAAACATACATAAACAATTTCCATTTTTAACAATCACAAAACATACATAAACAATTTCTAACATTTTTCAACAATTTCAATTTAACCATTACAAAACATACATAAACAATTTCCATTTCCAACATTTTCCAATCCCAATAATTTTGAACAATTATATTTCCAACAATTTTGAACAATTTTAATTCAAAGTTTCAAACATCACAAAACATATATAAACAATTTCCATTTCCAAATTTCCAACAATTTCATTTCTAACAACCAACAATTTCAACCATCACAAATTCACAATTCACAAAATAATGAAATATACATAAACAATTTCAATTTTCAACAACTTCTAACAATTTTCATTTCTTAATTTCAACAATTTCCAAAAATTTTCATTTATATCATTTTCCAACAATTTCAATTCAACCATTACAAAACATACATAAACAAATTCCATTTACAACATTTTCCATTCCCAATAATTTTCAACAATTCTATTTCCAACATTTTCCATTCCCAATAATTTTCAACAATTCCATTTCTAACAATTTTGAACAATTTCGACTACAAGAGTTAAGACATTTAGTGACAATTTTTTGTAGCTAACTATTGTTTCGTCACAAATACAAGGTTTTTTGTGACAAGACAATTGATTGACACTATTGTTTGGATTAATTGTGATGATTTATTTTTTTCACTAATACAATAGTAATTATGAAAATTTAGGATCTTTCACAGTTAAGTTGTCACTATTAATATATTAATAATGTCAATTTTTCTTTTATCACTAAGTTTTGTCATTAAAAGCCTATGCAATTTGGCGCCAAAATAATTTTGGTAGAAATAAATTGTAATTGTGACAGAACATATGTTAGTAACTAATATTTTCTATTTGTTGTGACAAAACATAGTTTGATCACTATTTTTTTTTTCTTTTTGTTACAAAATGGTTAATAATCACATAATATTTTACTTATTTTGACAAAAAATTTTGTCAATAATTATTCAATTAATTAGAGTCTATTTCATATTATCACAATAACCAAACTATAACTATGGTCACAACTATTCATAATTTAGTGACAATTTTTTGTGACTAACTATTTTTGTCATCACAAATACGGGATTTTTTTTTGTGCCAAGACAATTGGTTGATACTATTGTTTGGATTATCTGTGATGATTTATATTTTTTTTCACTAATACATGGTAATTGTGGCAATTTAGTATCTTTCACAGTGTATACCATGCAGGGCGAAAAGCATACCTGCCATCACTTGTGGGAGTTGCATGAAGCACATGATGTATATAGTATCCTTTGTTTTCCCCTCAATATTCAACAAAGTCCCAATAATGTTATCACATACACTTTTCTCAATATGCATGACATCTAGATTATGTCGCAACTTAAGTGTCCTCCAATATGAGAGTTGAAAAAAAAATACTCTTTTTTCTCCAATTTCCAAGCAATTGAGCATCTCCATGCTTTCTTTTCCTTACAGTCTTTCCAAAATTAGCCTGTTTAATGAAAATAGTGGAAATAAGAAAAAAAAGAATATAGATAAAATATACACATAATTTAAAATCAATCAAACTTCACTTGAAAAAATTGATTATATTGTTCAACAACATCATCCCCTGATAATTGTTTCGGTGCGCTTCGATTTTCTTTGGTACCATTAAATGCTTTAACATTCTTCCTCCAAGAATGATTAGTTGGTAAGAAGCGGCGATGATCAAGATAGCATGTTTTATGTCCATTTTGAAGCATGCGAGAAGATGTTTCACAGGACATGCTAACTTGCCTTTAGTGCTCCATCCTGATAAATTAATGTAAGCTGGAAAATCATTTATGGTCCATAATAGAGTTGCACGTAACTGAAAATTACTCTCTGAAAATGCATCATATGTCTCTACACCTATCTCCCAAAAGAATTTCAACTCATCAATCAACGGCTCTAAGCATACATCAATATCATTTCCAGGAGCTTTCGGACTAGGAATCAAATATGACATCATGAAATAAGGATCTTTCATGCAGAGCCATGGTGGAAGGTTATAAGGAACTAACACAACTGGCCATACACTATAAGAAGTGCTCATATTCCCAAATGGGTTAAAACCATCACTTGCTAAACCAAGTCTAACATTACGTGGGTCTACTATAGAAAAGGGGTGTACGGTATCAAAATTTTTCCAAGCTGGAGAATCCGTTGGATGTCCTATAAACTCATTATTAAATGGTTTTTCCTGATGCCATCTCATATCTTTAGCAAAATTAGATGACATGTATAATCTTTCCAAGCGAGGAGTTAATGGAAAATATCGCAAGACTTTTTGCAGAATCTTTTTTCCTACAGTCATGCTCATTAATCATATTCCCAATTTTCCCATTATTCTTCCATCTATATTCACCACATGTTGGACAAGATTGATCATTCTCATATTTATTTATGTAAAGTATGCAATCATTTACACAAGCATCTATCTTCTTATATGAAAGCCCTATATCTCGAGAAACTTTCTTACAATCAATATATGAACTAGGAATTTTATTACCTTTAGGAAACCATCTTTTCATTATTTGAAGCATTCCATCAACTGCATTTGCACTAATCCCATAAAGATATTTCCAATTCAATACTTCAACAATGAATGATAGTGTGGAAGATTCCTCACAACCAGGATATAACTCTTGCTCCAATTCTCTCAATAATCTATAAAATTTAGTAGCTTCCTTATTTAAACTGGTGGGGCCACCTCTGATAGGATCATCAACTTCTTTATTTAAATCATAAGAACTATCCCTCACAAGATCACGTAACATATCACGCATTCCATCATCATTTTCACTTTTATTACTCTGATTACTATTGTTGTCATCATTAGAATAATATTGTAGAAGCTCTCCATGATGGTACCACTGCTTGTAGTTTCTATTTATCCCATTTAACATCAGATGTTCATAAATTGATCGACTTGTCCTAAATAAATTATTGTTGCATTTTTTACAAGGACAACGAACTGCTCTTCCTTTATCAAAATGTCTAAATGTAAAATCTAGAAATTCATTAACTCCTTTTCATATTGTGGCGGTGGTTTATTAGAAATTTCCATCCAAGTTTTGTCAATCGTCATTGTCCTACAATATAAATTAATTGAATGGGTTCAACAAAATTTGACACAAAACTTGCTAGGATAGGAAACTTTATAAGCATTAATGTTTTCCAAATAAACATTGAGGCATTACTAAGAAGAAATTAAAATACACCCATGAATAAGCTAGGCTCGGTTAGCTAAGAGACCCAAATGAGGCAAAAGAGAGAAGGCGATAGAGAGAGAGAGAGAGAGAGAGAGAGAGAGAGAGAGAGAGAGAGAGAGAGAGGGCGGGAGAGGGAGAGGAAAAACCTGATGAGCTTCAGCTTTGGCAGTGGAGGAGAGGAGATAACTTCATGTATATATTAATTTTCACAAGCTCTACCCTCTTTCCTTTTTATCAAAATCGCGTTGTCGGCTTCAGGATGAGAGTAATCTGCCCTCTTTCTTTTTTATCAAAATCACATTATCGGCTTCATGTATATATTAATTTAACGCAGAAGAATAAGAAAGGTAGTAGTATTAAATAAAATTAACAGCTACACTTGGTTTCGTTGTCGTATTGGAGAATTGGAGTGTTTTTCTAATATTAAATAAAAATTAACAGCTACACTTGGGTTACTTGGGAATGGACGCGTGGGTCTAATCTATTATAAAGGAAATGGACACAAAGGAAGCATTGTATGATTAAATAAATATCAAACAAAATTAGTTATTCATTTGGATTAATAAAGAATATTTAATAATTCAAATAAAAATGATCATTATAAAATATTTAATAATTCAAAATAAATAAAGATAGAAATTTAGAGATTTTTATAAGACAAATTATAAGTTTGTGTTTTTATTAAACAATAATAAAAGAAAAGATAAAGTTTTAATCCACTAAAACTTCTTATCTTTATCTTTCACAAGTCACAATATATTGTCAATGAAATTTGATTATTCGACAATTAAATATCTAACATTTTTATAAGAAGTAAAATCGCAAGGTAATTATATGCTATCTTTTTTAAAGGGAAAAATATACATTAGAATTTAAAGAATTTATATATTAACTTTATTTTTAAGTTATTTATATTAAATATGTGATTTATAGAATGTTGATGGAAATTTCCTAAATAATCCAACATTAATGTACCCTTAAAATTGTGGACATCAACCGCGAAAAGTCATGGAAGCTCGATCAAAATTTTAAAATTTAAATTAACCAATCGAAAGTTAGTATTACGGGAAAAAGATAAGCATGACCACACCGAAATTTATGGGATAATCCAACACAGACTAAACTAAAGATTTCAATCAAAATGGTGACGTATTAATATATTTATAGCTAATACGTCAATATTACGGAGCCATAATCAACTACACGCAGACAACCATCGAGTTTTAGGCGCCAAACAACTGAGAAACACCATATAAGTTTGATGATTTCTTTCAAACTTGATTCTACTGTCTCATCTTAATTGTCTTCTTGCTTTGCATTTATACATGTTGATATACTTTTATTCCCTAATAAAGCTTAATTTTATTATTATTGTACGAAATTTAGGGACTGGAAACTACGAGACACAATTGTTCTTTTATATTATTATTTATAAACAAATTTAAATATTTTCTTATAAAATATTCAAACTACATATATTGATAATCCAAAAATAATATTTTACATATCAATAGATATTTGCTAAACATAGCTTTGAAATATATACTTATTTAAAATTTTCTATGCAAATTTTTATCTAAAATCAATTATTTTTATTAGATGAATACATTCAAAATTTCTGTAACTATCCCACTAACTTAATAGTTTATGATAAAAAATAAATTACTCTCATCTATATTTATTATGTATTGTAAAAATATTAAATCTGATTTTAAATTTATAAAATATAAAATTTTATTATGAAAATTAAACTATTACATAAAATTTAAAAAATTTAAGATGAAAATGTTTTTTTAATTAAAAAATTGGAGAGTAAGTATTGAAGATTGTACTCCTACATCTGTAAAACGAAGAAGAAAAAGGGCATTATTATTAAATGAAGCTTAAAAGCTACACCGAGTTTTGTTTTATGCCATGTCGTATTGGAGATTGTTTTTTATATATGTAAAACAAAGAAGAATAAGAAGGGCAGTAGTATTAAATAAAACTTAACAGCTACACATGGTTTTGTTTGGGATTTCGTATTTGAGAATTGGAGATTGTTTTTCTATGTGTAAAACAAAGAAGAATAAGAAGGGTAGTGGTATTAAATAAAAATGAACAGCTAGACCTAGTTTTCTTTTAAGGGATGTCGTATTGGAGATTATATGTGTAAAACAAAGAAGAAGAAGAAGAAGGGTAGTACTATTAAATAAAGCTTAATAGCTACACCTAGTTTCGTACGAGGAGATCTAAGTAATTGTGAAACAGTAAAGCTGATGGAAGAAGATGAACCGTGAACAGTTGCGTATTCGTTATGTGTGGTGTGAATAAATTTCATCTTTTCCATGTGTGCAATTCTCCACTCTGCTTCATTATATATCTTTGGTTACAATATTCTCTCCACATCTTCCAATTCCTCTGCTACTAATAGGCAAACAACCATTGTTGTTTGTTTAACTTATTCTTCTAATCTTGCTATTTGATGGGTTCTTTACCGAATTTATAGGAACGGGTTACATGTTCATGAATTTCCCCAAGAAATATTAACCTCAGCTTACACATTCTTTCATGATTTAGTTTCATATATTAGTATTTTTAGCATTAGTCTGTTACTATAAACTTGATAGACTCATGGAATTATTTCTAATGTAACTACTTGTTCTCTGACCATTGAACTACTCATGGAACTATTCTCTCTGACCTTCGATTTCCACTCTCTTTGTTACTATAAACTTGACAAACCTGTTCACTTTGAATGGGTTGCCTCTAGATTTTAAATCTTTTATCATAGTAGTATAACAGAGGGAAACCTCCATCACCATCACCGAACTTCGAGTAGAACTGCTTCTTCATGAACCACATCTCCTATTATGAATGTGTACAACGCCTTGTTTATGTTTTCCCGTTCAATTTTTTACACCACTTAACGCTTTATTCAACGTCTTATTCAATATATAACCCATTCAGTGTGTACAATGTCTTCATCAACAAACATTAAGTGGTGTACAACGTCTCCTACACTACTCAACGCTTCATTCTATCTTCAACATCTTCATGAACAAGCGTTAAGTGGTGTACAACGTCTCCTACACCACTCTCCTACACCACTTAATGCTTCATTCTATCTTCTTTATGTTTTCCCTATCTTATTTGTAAATCAGGGACTTGTATCTAGTATGAATTATGTTCGGTTGTCAGCTACGTAGACTAGAAAAATCTAAAGGTATCACCTTTGTTACAGTTGTTGCTTGAGTGTATATAAAGCAGTTGTATGCTTGTGGTTCTGAGTGGGGTGAACTGTGAAATAGTCAAGGTTATTGTTGTTATCCTTAATTTGAGTATATAGAGTGGAAAATGACTCAAAGATATTTTTTTTCTCTTGATTTTTTTTCTGCTTGTTGACTTCATTAATTTTTTTCTTACAATTTGTTTTAGTTGCATATGTTGCTTGTTCCTATTACGTATTTATTTTTTAAAATACAAGATGGTTAAAATTGGTAATTATATATGAAACTACAAGACGGTTAACAATGGAAGATCTTTATCAAATATGGATGATGAACAAAATGAACCTAGTACGGTAGAGGAGTGAGAAGCTATAGAGGCTCTTAATCAACAGTCCAATGTTACAGTTGGAACTTCAAATAATGCACCTAGCCTAGAAGGACAAGTTATTAATACTGGTAACGTGATTTTCAAAATTATATGATTGTACATTTAAATTTTTAATATAATATTTTATATGTCAATTAATTTTTATTTTTTAAGTAGGAAATGTAAATTCTGAAAGACGTGGACGAGGACCAACAATTAATGCTAGACTTGCCAAGAAGAAAGCTGAAGGAAAACAAATTGATGTTTAATTTCCTCCTTCGTACTATAAGGTATGTGGTAAGCATGCCAGCCTTTTCAAGTCGGAAGTTACTATATGCATTTGACAATTTGCACCACTTCGTGTCTCTAGTTAGAAAGAGATTTTTGAGGATGATAAGAAGGCAATTTGGTTATTTTTAAAGGCATGACACTTTTTTTAATTGCAATAGAGTTTAAGTTTGTTGTTGCATTGAATTTGCTTCTTAATTTTCCTAACTATATTTTTACATGAATTTTATGATAAATTCAATTTATCAAATCAGGTGCAATCTAATTTGATGCAACAAGTGCATATACAATATAAAAATCGACATTATCATTTGCACAAAAGTTATCTTAAGAGCAAAGATTGCCCAAAGGATGTGGAGGAAGATGATTGGCAATGGTTGATTGAGAATAAATGGGAGACTCTAAATTTTAAGGTAATTTTAAAATTTAAGTTCTTTAACTTATTTTGTTAGTTTTTTTATTTTAATAAAAATAAATTATTTATCAATGTATAGGAGCAAAGCGAAAGAAACACAAGTAATATGGGAAATCAAGAGATGAAACCAATTTCTGGTACAAAGTCGATTGTACAAATTGCATATGGGATGGTAAAGTAAAATTTTATTTACTTAAAATTAAAACTATATTTTTCTTAAAAAAATAAGTTCCAATTAATCATTAAGTTTCTTTGTCTTTTCTTTGTCTTTTTTTCTTTCTAGAAAGATAAAGATTTTAATGAATGGCCTGATGCTGTTAAAGCTTGGAAGGTATCGCGACAAAAGCCAAATGGAACTTGGTCTATTCCAAATGGAGAAGAAATAATGGTATGAAAGTTATAGTCAAATTAGATTTTTTTAAAAAAATTTAAAATTACTTTACTAAATTTTCAAATTATATCTAAATATGCAAAATAAGCTTCAAGAAGAGGGAGAGAAAATAAAGAAAAGATTTTTTCTGCACCTTTACCACTCTTTGAGCATTTCGATCTTGTCCTAGAAAGAAAGTCAAGCTATTCACGTGGTTTAGGTGTTAAAGGTATAACATCTAAGTCCTGAGAAAAAAGTGAAACTCTAGTTGAAGCTGAGGCTGCAAAAAAACATGCAAGTGATTTAGATAATGAAGTTGCAAGACTTACTAAAATCATAAAAACACAAAATGAAAAGAATGAAGCTCAAAATGAGAAGATTTAAGCTCAGGATGCAGCTATTGAGAAGCAAGTCACATAAATGAAACGAATTTTAGCTGTTTTTGCACATTTGGCAATTACTGGAGTAATTCCTAATTTATTACTAAATTCTTCTACCTTAATTGAAGATCCATCAAGTGTCACAGCATCAAATACCTCAACTACTCATGTAAGTTTATAAATTTATAAAATCTAGAATAGTTAGTATCACCTCTTATCATTATCAATATATCATTATAAAATGTCAGTACTAAATTTATAGCTTAATATTTTATAAACTAATTAATTGATTTTATTTTTATTTATTTTGTAGGAAACAAATCAACAGTGAACTTCATCTTGAAGAATAGCCAGGAAATTTTACCTTAGAGAGTTTTAACTTAAATTAATACGTAGTAGTTTGAGATAATTATAATAAATAATTTTCTTGGATATTAAAATTTCTAATTTTATATATTGGAAATTAGAATTTTGTACATTTTGGTGATTTTTATATATTTTATATATACTAATAATTTTTATTTGCTTGTCTGATAATATCTTGGCACTAAAAATCCATATCATTTGTGACAACTTCTATTTTATGGCCACCAATGCAAAATTTTTTATCGATTAAGTAATTAAATTGTTAAATTTAATAATATTATTTGCGACAAACACGAATACATTAGTGATAAATTAATTGCAACATATATTCTTTATCTAGTGACAATATTATTGTAACATATAACTTTCATACTTATGATGAAATTTGTTAGACAATATAGCCACTGATGCAAATTTCTTTTACAATTAGTGTAATTTTGTTGATGAATTGATAGTTTTATTTGAGATAATAATAAACACATTAGTGACAATATTTTTTGTAAGAACCAATTTTCATTTTTGTGACGATTGATGTTGACACTTTTTTATTAAAATATTAGTGACCAAGAAGTAATGGACACTGATAAAAAAACTTATATATTTGTCACTATTTATAATTATTTTAGTGGCGATAATGTTGTAATAATAAAATAAAGTACTGTTATGACTTTATTCGTCACTATTTTATATTATTTGTGTCAACAAACTTGTCATAAATATGTAAAGTTGCTGTGATCATATAGTATTGTCTCACATTCCATAGGTTTTACTGTCGGCACTTTTGTCACAATATAAGGAAGTTCTGTTACGACTTAATTTATCACTACTTGATATTATTTGTGACGATAAACTTGTCATAAATATGTATAGTTATTGTGACCATATAGTTTTGTCACACATTTCACAAGTTTTAGTGTCAATATTTGTGTCACAAAAGTATTGCATAATTGTGACCATTTCTTAAATTAGTTACTATTTCATTAACGATAGAGGTATTTGTGACAAGAGGTGACGACTTCAAAAATCAGACACTATTAATAATAGTGACTAATATTACTGCTTTTAGTGACAACTTTTACTTTCACTAAAAATATAAAAATTGTTTATGTATGTTTTGTGATGTTTGAAATTTTGAATACAAAAATTGTTTATGTATGATTTGTGATGTTTGAAATTTTGAATTGAAAATGAAAATTGCTTATGTATATTTTGTGAATTGAAAATGAAAATTGCTTATGCATGTTTTGTGATGTTTGAAATTTTAAATTGAAAATTTCCAACAATTTCATTTCCAACAACCAACAATTTTATTTCCAACAACCAACAATTTCAATCATCACAAATTTACAATTCACAAAATAATGAAATATACATAAACAATTTCAATTTTCGACAATTTCTAACAATTTTCATTTCTTAATTTCAACAATTTCTAACAATTTCATTTATAACATTTTTCAACAACTTTAATTCAACCATTACAAAACATATATAAACAATTTTCATTTCCAACATTTTCCATTCCCAACAATTCCATTTTCAATCATTTTGAACAATTTCAATTCAAAATTTCAAACATCACAAATCATATATAAACAATTTCTATTTCCAAATTTCCAACAATTTTCTTTCCAACAACTAACAATTCCATTTCCAACAACCAACAATTTCAACTATCACAAATTCATTTCCAACAATTTCAATTCAACAATTACAAAACATACATAAACAATTTTCATTTCTAATAATTTCCAACAATTTTTATTCCAATAATTTCCATCAATTTGCATCACAAAACATACCAATAATTTCCAACAATTTCCATCACAAAACATACACAAATAACCAAATACAATGCATTTGTTCTTCATCATACATAAACAATTTTCATTTTCAATAATTTCCAAAAAAATTTATTCCAATAATTTCCATCACAAAACATACCAATAATTTCTAACAATTTCCATCATAAAACATACACAAATAACCAAATACAATGATTTTGTTTTTCAAATTTAAAAGCAAAAAATACAACCAAAAATCAAAAATCTATTTCAATTTTTAGATCTGACGTTGGGAGGGTGGTGGTGGGCTGGTGGGTGGTGGCATTGGGCAGTTGCTAGGGGTGCGGTGGTGGTCGTCGGATGGGCGGAGAGGGAGTGGTGGCGACGGTGAAGAAAAGAGAGAGTGAGAGTGTGTGAGAGAAACTAATGAGAGGAAGAAGAAGGAGAGCGTCGGGTGTGGTGTGGGAGGGAAGGGGTGAGTGAGAGAGTATGATTGTTTGAATAAAAGAGAGAGTGAGAGTGTGAGAGAGAAAATGAAAGAGAAAAAAAATGAAGAAGATGCAGCTGTGGGGGGGGGGGGGGAATACCCCTGAATTTTTAAAATTTTCGGTACCGACCGGTATTTGACCAATATTTTGAATACCGGCCAATACCAACCGAAACAGGCCGGCACATAAGGTTGGTACCGAAACAATAATTTTTGTACCATTTACCGGCCGATATGGTCCGAAAATCCAAACTTTGATGCAAAGAGGTTGTCCCTTATTTACATATTTAAAGCATAAAGATTTGTTCCACTACATTTAGAGTTCAGATCCTCTATTCCAATTACTTTCTTCAAACCCTATTTTCACAAAAATAGGATTGGTGAAGTGAATCACACGTTAATACAATGTACAATAACGATATACAAATGCACAAGAAGGGGGGGTTGAATTGTGAAAAACTTTTCCGTTAACCCCTTTTAACAAA
>JAOQMQ010000004.1:19008787-19028039 GCA_027563845.1 Erythroxylum subrotundum
CATTTTTAGTTTACTGATAATCAGCATCTATTTGGTCAAATTCTAATAAGAATAAGGATGGGAAGGGGGACGACTCTTGTGTTTAATTTCTCTTTTGCTTTCAGACACACAGGAATTTCTGATATTGGTGGAACCGAGGATGACCAAATAAAGTTCGAAAGGTGGAGAACCTTTCCTATTCCTTAATTTTTAGTTTGATTAATAGTTATCATATACGCTCCACTCTACAGTCTACACATACGTGCACCCTTGACTCCTATTAATTAGACCCATAAAAAAGTTCAAAAATATTTTTAATTCATTAAGTAATAATATCTAAGTTTAATATTTGGACATACTATAACTATCTCAAAAAACGCCAAAATTTCCAACATACAATTGCTTCAAATGTACGTGCTTTTGTGTGTCCCGGTTCATACATTTCTTTTTTTTATAAGACTTTATACAGATAATAAAAATAATGTACAAAACTGAGAGTCTCATACTTGAGTCTCTTGGTAACTTCGGAGAGTCAGTGATACCTACAACATTCCTTGTAAGCTCACCTTTAGACAACTACACTCCCAATTATCACAATTTTCTGCCATTCAAGCCTCAACAAACTATCAGAGTAAACAGAAGCTTAAGTTACTACCAACCTTAATGCTGCTAATAAAGGATCAACGACACAATGTAACAATCAGTTCACTATCAACACTCAAAGCAAATTAAGTTTCTCCATATGCTCTTGTTCACTGCCTGTTGCTCATATCTTCAGTTCAATGTATGTGATTAGTCCTGATGTCTCCATATATTGTGAACCTTGAACTTCAATGTGAGAAAATGTTGTCAAAATCACTGTATGTTTACTGTGCATGCTTTCCAAACAAGGAGTTCCAATTGTTAACTTCCTTACTGCAGTACTGAAGAAGATGCCTAGCTCTTTCTACACTCTGAGATTGCAACACCACTTGGCTTTCCTGATCTATTAACCTGCATAAAAATGCCTAGCTCACCAATTACCTCCTCGCTGGGGTGGAGCGGATATTTTCTATAGCTTAGAAGATTATGCTGGAGATCACACTCCGTACATCCTGGCTTCATCTTTAAAGGTTCTATTGTTCCGTTCTGTCCAAATATTGTAGACTGTAGTTGAAAGAAGGATAGGGAGAGTAGGAATAGCTGAGGTTCTGATAGTTGGGGTAGCATACATTTTTCATTCTTACTAGTGACGTGACTATACTTTGATATAAGCAAAATATATACCAATTATCCTAATGATTATACAATTAAATTAATAAAAATATCATATTCCAGATTAATTGAAATATCAGAGAAGGTCTACCTAGCTGCAAATATTGCTTGCTGTGTATACACATTTGTCAAAGGGATGTTGACATAGTTGCATTACAAAAGGCAGGGTGGCATTATGACTTACAAGTTGTATAAACAAGATTAATGGACAGTCAACGATACTCATACAAATTTCTTGATCATGTCTCTCACTTCCTCTATCACAAGCCATGCCTTGTGTCCCCCAATTACTTCTGCTTTCATCTCTCCATCTCTCCAGAGCTGCAATTCTCCCATTTCATCATATAACTTTTAGTCTTATCAACCAACTCAAGTTCTTTCTATACTAAATTTAAAAAGAAAAAGGTCTAGAGGTGGACTCACCTGTATTGTTGGCATTTTCTGCGGGGGGAAAGGGAACAGAAAAAGGAAAAGTACAATAGTTATTGTCATGAAGATATTTCCATCGAAAGATAAAAAGCAAAAGCAAACCAGTAGGATAACCAATACATACAGAGATGTTGCCACGTTTGACTAGAGATTGAGGCACTTTGTTAACATCCACGCAATAGAATTTGATTCTGGTTTTATGATGAAGCAGAGACCCAGGTTGTCAATTACTTATTGATACTATCAGTATTAATCAATTTCAAAGGGGAGAGTTACTTGGTATTGTATTCTGCGGCCAACTTCTCCAACTTGGGCTTTAAATAGATGCATTTCCGGCACCAAGAAGCCATCCTATTCAATCAAAAACCAATAACTTTACCTTTTTTTTTCATCAAAGAGATTAAAAAGAATAAAGAGATTGATATACCAGTCAATGAGAATGGATTGGGAGAGCTCTTGAGCGTGGACAAGAATCTGATCCAAATGCTCAGAGTCCTTGATTGATTCCATCTCTAGAACGGAAGGTCTTGTCTCAGGCCAGAAGGCTTCTACTCTCAAGTCTCTTTTCACAATTCTTTGGGAATCTCCAGTCCTACGATCAAACAATGAACACCCAGAAGTTCTTTGCAGCAGAAAACAGGTACCACCACCCCATAATTGTTGTTGTTGCTCTCTGTGATACACTTCTCTGCACATAATACGAGTACTTGCTCCTAAAGCAGACATCTCTAGGTAAAATTTTCACTTATTCACTAGCAAAGCAGTAGTCCTACAAGAAATTCATTCTCTTCCCAATCGATGCACGAGTATTAAAGATGGCGATTTTGGGAATTGGGAATTTTGGGAGTAAAGATGGGTTTGAGGTTGCTTTCTTGGTTGAGCTTAATCTTGTACTCATAAAATATTAAAATTTTCCCGTAATGAAAGAAAGAAAGGGGAATTGTTTGTATGATTCGAAAATGGATAAAAAGCTTATCCGAAAGGTGAGTTGGGTGTCGGAGAAGAACAAGAGATGGGGCCCACCAAGTAAAACGACCACGTTGATTAATTAAAATCTTCACGATCGGCATTTTATGGGTCAATCATTCAGGCCCAACCCCGTAGGAGACGCCCAACGCTTCCTCAAAATTGTACATGACTTGAAATTCATACCAATTTTTTTTGTTTGAAATTCATATTTATTAAACAATTGGAGTCTGGAGATGCTCATTATATTATCATTAGGTATTTTCTAACATTACCAAAATTCCTTCAAAATACAAGAAATGAGTTTTTTTTTCGCTAATGTGCCAACTTTACCTAACTCATAGCTAGAGCCTTTTTTGTTCTAATGTGATTTTTATTTTTTGTTTTTCTTTTAAAAATTTGTGAAAATTATGTTTGATTGATTTTATTTTTTTTTCTTTTTTTATTTTCATAATATTTTCATATTTTTGAAAAATAAAAATTGCTTTTAATTTTTAATTTTTATAACTTGAATTATCATTAAACAAATATATACTATATAGTTATTTAATTAATATTAATTACTATTAATAATTATGACTAATACAATATAATTATTCAATTTTTATTTCTAAGTGCTATATTATTAATAATAATAAATATATAACTATATTAACATTAACAAATAAATAACTATACAAAATTTTGAAGTTTACTCAATTTATAATACTAACCAAAATTAATAAAAGTAATAATAAATTTTTTTAATAATTTGTCGCATAAATAATGTCATTTACTCAACAATTAGTGTTGACGTAGTTTGCCACATTAATATTATAGGCACATGAATACTAAAATTCTTGTTAAATTATTAAAAAAAAATATTTGTTAACCCCAATTTTCTTCTCTTATATGACACCTACAATTAAACTTTCGTAAGCTTGTTTTTCTATAATTTATTGTGAATGCACAACTCTTTAAACTTTCGTTGTCAGCATCTCATTCTCTTTAAACTTTTTTTTAAAAAAAAAAGGAAATTAGTATAAATAGAGAAAAAATTACAAGGTCATCAAAAGGGAAAACTCGTTATATACAACACAAAAGGAGAACCAGCAATAAAGAAATCAGCTACCACAACAACAGGAACCAAAATAGAACCCTCCTCATTCTCTTTAAACTTTACTGCCATTTACATAGAATCCTTTTAAATTCCTCTAGTAGTCACTTGACTATACTAGCCTTCCACCTTATTTTCCTCAAAGCTTCTTTTGCATAGATGGCTCTCTGTTCTTGCTCAATCTTAGCACTTTTTTATGGCAGCTTCTCTAACTCTTTCTCTAATCCTTTAACCTGTCTGTCAAGTTCATTGATGGAAATGAAGGATTCTGATAATTCTTGTGTCTATTTCTTAAACTTCATTATACCCTTTGCAAATGTAACTCTAGTTCTATGATTTTGGCTATAGATAGAGCATTCATGTTGTCCCGTAAGTTTTTATATCTGGTTCTACTTTAAAGTGGAAGAGATAACATAGTTTTCCTATTTTAACTCCTTGCAGTTTTGGATGCGTTGTTCAGTAGAACTCCCCAGTTTTTGCCTAGCTTTTTTATACTTCGCAATTTCATCACAAAGGCCTGTTATCTTTTGCTGCAGATGTTGTGATTCAACCCCCATCATTTTCCTATCCGTCCACTTTCTCTAGTTCAATGTTGGAGGCTTCAAGCAATAATGCTCATAGTATCTTTGAGATTGCTTAGCCAATAAAAGATTTCTCTAACAATAAATATTACTTAAATCTAAATTGAACACAATATTTAACGAGAAAACTCTCTAATATACATGTAAAAATTACAGAACAAACCGAAAATAATTCCATTAAATGAAAATAGCAAGATACAAGTGATGAAGATTTTGAGCTAATCACTCACTTAAAAGACAATTGTAGTAGAACCTATCTTTTATGCTCTCTAAAGCTCTCTTAGTTTTCTAGCTCTCTAAATACTAAGGTTCTCACACAATATAATTAAATACAAAATAATTTATCTATACCAAAGCTACTCCTAACTAATTATAGATATTAAATTCATATAAAATGTAGTCATGAATGCTATTTAGGCTCTAAAAATTATATTTTATTGAGCATTTTTATCTTATACAATCTCTGTGTCTTCAAACTTATCTTTAGATCTAAAAAATACAAGATTTATAACGTACTTGGTCACTTACACAGTCGTGTATAGTGAATATGTTTGACCTTTAAGTTTTTGAACTCGACATCACAGAGATACACGACCATAGAAATTTACACAGTTAGCTGATACGATCGTTTAAACTTACACGGTTACATCTGTCTCCACTCAGGTGTGTCTGTGCACACGGTTATAGAAGTTTGCATGATCTTGTCCATCATTGACATGGGCATATGCCTCAAGGCCACAGGTGTTTTCTCTAAAAACAACATTCAATCTTTGATTTCTTCCTTAGATCTCCCTAAATTTTGTTCCTTTTGATCTAATGAGATAGCTAAGACCTTTGGAGTCCAAACTAAGTGGAATTAGTGAAGTGAACATCTATAAAATGGGATTATACACGCAACAATCTCCCTCTCTAACCCATGTCAGAGGTGAAATCTACTACCCTATAAATCACTTGAACATCGTCCTAGCGAGCTTACTACAAAAACTTACTTTCGAAAACCACCTTTGTTAACATTTCAGCACCATTCTTATCCTTGTGAATCTTCTTTAACTTCATTAGTTGCTCTTCAACCACAGATTGCAATTAATGATATCTCACATCAATGTGCTTAATTATGAAATGATACATAAAATTTTTACTCAAATTCACATCACTTTGGTTATTACAAAACACTATGTATTCATATTATTCCACGTCCAATTCTTGAAGAAATCGCTTTAACCAAGTTATCTCATTTCTAGTTTCCACAGCTGCAACATATTCCTCCTTAATAAGAAATCGCTTTAACCAAGTTAACCTATATCAGAGCTATTCCCATCATAGTTGCCTTTTAAGTGATGATGACTAAGAGATTATGAAGACATTTAGTTAACAAACAATCCATTTGGGTTAAATAAATCCATGAATACTACTTAAAAGGGATGGGTTTATGGTCCATCCAACTAAGGAATAATTATTCTTGGACTTTAGCGCAATTAATGAAGTTAAGAGACTTATTCAAGCATGATATATTGCACATGTTTGTAGATGGAATTATCACAACCTTTTGGGTTGATAACTAGACCAATTTTCGCCCTTTTAGAGATAAAATGAAGCTTAGAACTTTACATACATCTATCTTTATAAATGCCTCAGTTAGAGAAGTGCCTAACAATAGACTTTATGGATTTTAATCATTGCCAAAGTCTCCAATCTTAATTAATCTAACAAAATTTGCTCTCACATTATATAAGAAAGATATTATAAGATAAAATAGAACTCATCTAGATATTTTTCCAATTACTCATCCAAATTTTTGTTGAGACCTTAAGCTTTTCAAGTTATTGACAAAATTTAGTTTGGTTTAACCAAGCTAACTGAAGGGATTTATTGACACTTTAGCTTGCAATCAAAAGGAAGTTATTTACAACTAATAGAATTAAAGGGTTCATTAACATTTCAACCATTTTTCCTCTATTTAGTCAAAAGGAAGAGACTACAGAGAACCTCTTCTTCCAATGTGATTTCTCCCACTACATTTGAAGAAGAATGCTTTAAATATATAACTTCCTAACTCCTTAATGAGTTAGATAAATATTATTTGATTTTGAGTTAGATTAATAATATTTAATTTTCGTTTGAATCTTATAATCTTTGTAATAAAGATCTTTTGGCAAACAAAATTTTCTTAGGAAACATTATACATGCTCTTAGAGGGAAAGAAATACAAGGATATTCCAACATCAACTTTAGACTAGAAATACATTTATTCACAAGCTCATAATTAGACTCACAGGAGAATAACTTATGGCATAGAAATTTCACCTAAGTTGTAGCATAAATATGGTTTCCTCTTAGAATTTACTCATTTAAAAATCTTGAACTTGCTGTAATGGCTTATCAAATCAAAATTTGTGGCCTATTTTCCATAAGAATCATGATAGTTTAAACTTAAACTCAAACTTCTATAAAGTGACTCAGTTTACTTAGTCTCTATCCATTTGAGCAGTTCAAGCTGATTTGTGGAATAGTTAGAGTTCTTTTTAATTATGGATAATGATCATTATTCCTAACAACTTAGTTTACATTTGTATTGATTAATTTTTTTTGTACTTTAATTTCCTAAGAAAAATGATGCTAAAATAGTTATTGAGTTTCTAAAGAAGTTATTTATACTATTTGGCACACTCAGAGCTATAATTAGTAATAAAGGTACACACTATTATAACCATCAATTCGAAAAAGTACTTAAATTATATGGTGTTACACATAAATTAGCTACCCCTTATCATCCTCAGACTAGTATCCAAGTGGAAGTAATTAATAGGGAAACAAAAAGGATACTAGACAAGTCCATAGGCACTCTAGGAAATAATGGTCTATGAAGTTAGATGATGATCTATAGGCCTATAAACTGCTTATAAAATGTTTTTTGGAATATAAATGGAATTGTATTAATAATAGAAAAAGGCAAAAACAATATTACAATGAGTTGCATAATTTGTCTACAATTCAGCATAATTGAAATTACAATAGTTTACTTCATTTGGTATTTTACATTACAACATCCATGTGTTCTTCATGTCAAGAGTGAGTGAGTTTTGCTTGTTGTTTGCTATAAGTGTTGCTCATATCTAGTTGATAATTTTTTCTATTAGCTGGTATTTTTACCTCTTCAATTTCTATATACAATATGTTCTTTCTTTCCTTCCATATAGTGTAGATGGTAGTAGTAAGCATCCCATTCTGTTTTCCTTGTTTGGTGATTTCACTAATCATGTTCAAGGTCTCGCTGCATTCAAAATTGTAACACGATACTAGTAATGAGTGCAGAATTCTGCTCCAAATTACTTTGGTATACCTATAATAGAAATATAGGTTACTCCTTTTCTTTTCAGCTTGTTTGCAAAGAGCACAAGTGGGATAGTATTCCCTGAACCATCTATCCTTGGTTTTAGGCTTATTCTCGATCACTAACTAAGTGAAAGCTAAGGCTTTTGGGTCTAATATATGAGGATCTATACAAGCTTCTTTTAACAGCATTCACTTTGAGTCCAAACCATTCTGAAAAAAGCTACAAGATGTTTAGTAACATGTTAATAGGTTGGCTATCTTCACCACTAAGAAGCATCAGGTCATCTGCTTAAATCAAATGAGTTAATTTAATGTCTCTATATTTATAGTGGTATAAGAATCTGCCATTGCACTCTGTTAGTTTAGGGGCTATTGGTTTCCCTTTTTTCTATTTTTTGTTATCGTTTTTGTAAAAAGAGAAACAAGTAAGTAAAACGTGTTTGTCTAACTCTATTGCAATTTTTTGTTTCTAAAAACAAAAAAAACCACAAGAAAATATCATTTCTTTGAATTTTGACAACACGTTTTCTTGGATAGAAAAACAACATATCCCTATTTTCTATCTCTATTATCGTCTTTAGTATACCTCCATACCTAACACAACATCCAACAAATTTTTACAAAACCCAAGCTCTGACTCTCTCCGCCATACATAGATGAGGCAGCTCTGATGGTAGCAACGAAGGCTAGAGATTGAAAGAGATGTCTGAATCTTTAAGAAAACCAGTAGCAGAACCTCATCGAAGAGGATGGAAGTAAAATCTGGTGCAGGTAAGTCTGTGAAGTTGTCATGGTGAGGACGGGAAGTTGGTGAAGTTGATGGACTAGTATTGGTGGAAGATCTGATATGCATCTTTTAACCTAACAAAAAAAAACAAAAATCTCAATAATTTAAAGGGTAATTGTTTCTTCAACTTCAAACACTAGCAATTGGTCTTGTGTTCAGTAGTAAGAAATGAGTTTCATTTTAATGGATTTTGGTGACGTCCAAATAGGGTCGGTAAGACTTTGGGTTTGGGGTATGTGTATGGAGTTGGGTTCGAATTTACAGTGTTGGATAATCCGTAAGCTTTATCACCATTTTCTTTAATATACATAATAAAGCAACTTAGCTATTTAGGCCTATTTATGGTGTTAGTATTTCATAACAATGTTTGATTTTTTTAATGTTTTTTATTTTAATGCTAATTTTTAAATTTTTTAATTTAATTATTAACTTTTTAAAATTTGTATAAATCTTTATATTTAAAAAATTTTAAAAATATTTTAAGCAATTATTGAAAATGGTACCTGATATTAATCGACATCGATAACAATATCATATTATAATCAAATTCAATACTAAATTCGGTACAATTAGTGATGGCAATGCAAGTCTGAATTTGATTGAACTTGATTCATATTACTTGAGCTTGGACAAATTAAGAGAAATAAACAAATTAGCGTAAGAGATAACAAAGAAAAACAAGAAAAGTAGAAGACAAAACAAACTTTTTATATATATGTAGATAAAATTATAATGAGAATTAATTAATTTAAAAATACAATATATTATATTAGAAATTATTAGTATAAGAGTATAGTTACAAAAATAGAAATAGGAGGATAAAACCAAAAATGTTTTTATTTTCAATTTTATTACAAATCTCAATCAAACAGGTTTTTGTTTTCAGTTTTATACTAGAAATTTCAACCAAACAGGTTTATGTTTTTTAATTAAAAAACTTAAACCAAAAACAGAAAACAAAAACTTAAAACTAAAAATCACAACAGAAAAATAGAAGTGAAACCAAACGGCCCCTTAGCAATTAGTCTGGAGATCCTTTTCATAGCTAAAGTAAAAAGGTAAGGAGAAAGGGAGTCCCCTTGCCTTATCCCTCTAGCATTTTTGAAAGGTTGAGAAGGAACTCCATTAATCAGGACACCAAGTGAGGGAGTATGAATGCATTCCATTATCCACTTTATAAAGTTAACTGGTAAACTTCTTGCTTAAGGGAAATCTTCCAAGTAACTCCAACTAATTGTGTCAAAAGTTTTATAGAAGTTGATTTTCATTAAGTAGCTTTTGATATTTTTGCCAATTTCGTACTCTCCTAAAAGCTTTTGTAAAATGAGGATGTTTCTTTCTGATATGAAGGTCCCTTGAGTAGGATTTATGAATTCTTTCAGTGTTGTCTTTATAAAATGTTGATTGTTACTAAACCATATAAGCTAGTTTATGGGAAATCATGTCACTTAGAGCTTGAACATAAACAATTTTCAGGTATAAGGTTTATTAACTATGATTTAGACCATATAAATGAAAAGTGATTATTACAAATAAATGAACTAAATGAGTGGTGTAATATATCTTAAGGAAATTTGGGGATATATTAGGAGAAGGAAAAGAAGTGGCATAATCAAAATATAAAGCACACTAAGGAGTTTAAACTGCAAGTCTTGCTCTACAATTCTTAACTATGATTATTTTTGTAGAAGCTTAAATCTAGATTAGTCAATACACTTTATTGTTAAACACATCTTTCTATATTAGGTTATAGAAATTATGCATCAAGGCTAAGTCACGTTTAAAGATAATAGACACTAACTGAAGTTGTATTTAAGAGGTGATTCCTATAAGTTTAAGCAAGATATCTAAAATCTTTGTGACCTTAATGATAAGTAAAATGCTTGAATAAGAAGTTCAATTATAAGGCTCATAATGAAGTATTTGTTAGGAGGAAGCCCAATGATTTAAGTGTATTCATTTCAATTTGATTTCTTTAGTAATATTTTTATTATGTTTTTGCTTCATTTTGGTTTTTTATGATTATATATATGTATGTATGATTTAACAGTTATTAAATTGTTTTTAATATTTATTCTACTTAAGATTATTTTTCTTTGAGTTTTATAGGTTTATAGGCAACATAGTACCTAGCATAGGTCTATATTTACCCTATATTGAAGAACACCTAGACATGCCTGAGGAGTAGTGAGTGATACCAATATAACATGATGCATGACTGAGGTAGTGAGTGATACCAATATATCATGATGCATAACCTATGTTCTTAAACACCCTTATGTTTCTGACAATAGTTTTTAATTCTCTAACAAGTGACGTTGACCCTTATGGAACACAGGAGTAACACAGTCTTGCGTAGCTCATATGTTTTCCATTATAGTTATGTATAAGACACATACCACTAGACATGCTCTAATATTTAATCTTAGGTAAATTTCAAACTTTTGTGGGGGAAAAATGGATAGAACACATGACCCTGTTACCTTTTTATTCATGTTTGATGTAAAAGTAGTGCTAACCCTTATACAATTCGTATATAACATAGACTTGTGTCAGGTTCCACATGTAAAGTTATTGTAAGAGTAACATGTGTTCATATATCCTTCACGTTCATTTTAGAGAGAAAATGGGTTTCAAAGTAGACCAAACATGGGACTTGTTATCTCCATATAGTCCCATTCACTCAATAATAACCCATGTTCCTCCTATATAAGCCCACACAGGTAAACAAGTGCCCATATCTCTATTATATTATTCTCATTTACATAAGAAAACTAAATTATTCCCCACTCATGCATGCCTATCTAACTAATACAACACCGTAACATGGTACTGTAATATGAAAATATTTTTCACGTGTTTAACTATAGTAAAACTTGTAACGGGAGCAGCTAGAAACACATCTTTTTTACACCTTTCTTATTCATTTTCTCTTAATGAATCTCCATCTACCCTTATTAATTTGGTTAATTTTGACAACCATAATCCACTCCCATCAAGTTTCCACTCAATTAAACATCAAATTTTAGGGTTTATATAAGTTTTCTTATAAGAAACACTCTTTTCTCTAAAATTTATGGTTTTTAGTTGAATTTATTGATTTTTTGCTCTATCTTTGCATCTAACTTGTTAAATTCAAGGTATGTTCCCCCTCTTGGCATTTAATTTTCTTTTATTCTTTATTTTGCGTCGATTAATTGGAAAATTATCAAATTTCCATTTTCAAGATTTTTGGAAATTGAGTGTGGGGGAGCTATTTAGTTAAATGAATATTATACTTGAATTCTATTTATGAAATGCTATTAATGAATTTATGGGATGATAATCTCCCATTTAGGATTTTTTTAGTGCAAAATGTTATTTCTAACGGATTTATTAGATTACAGTTTCCTTTTGAACTCTAATTTCACATAATGGTTATGATTTATAAATAAAAATTGTCTGAAATTGGAATTTGAGAAATTCTTAAAGGATATTGATTGAATTGAGATGTGATTTATTGATCAAACGTCTTTTTAATGATGAAACTGCATTAGACTTGTTATAGGAATGAAATTGGGTATTTAATGTCTTAATTTTAAAAAGGTATTTGTTACTATGCTTATATGTAAATTAACTTCGAGTTAATTTGTCTTTTGATTTTGTTAATGATTAGTCTGTTCAATTGATAGTTTTAGGTTGGAGTAATTCCGCTGAAGTTATTATTATTTTGCAATTATCTTAAGTTGTCTTGATAATGGAGTTCTGTTGCTACTTGTATAATGCCTATTGATCAATTAATTGTTATGGAATGGGAGTTGGATGTTTTCGAATCGCTATCACTATGTTAAACAGTCTCGCTTATTGGCTTTGATGGATAACTTATTGTAGGATGAATGTAGCTAGGTCTTTTCGATTAATTTTGATATAGCAAATTATCATATGGTTTAATTTTTGCTCCTTTTTTGTTTATATATTAAACATGACGAGATGAATGGTGGCCTTTGCACAACTTAGGCAGATAAAAGAGTAGCGCACTAAAAGAAGTATAGAGATGCTCCTTCCACCTCAAAGAAGGTTACTATATGAATCTTGAGCATAAGAAATCAACTGCTTAAGATATTCCAACTATTGCACCACCAATGGAATATTCCAATCATCTATTCTTACAATTTACAACTGAGCTTTGGTTAAGCAATACCAGACTCTTCAGATTAAGAAATATGAGGTACAATAAATTATAGACTGGACAGTGAGAAGAAAGTTGGATTTATAGGCAAAAGTGAGGAGAATGGTAGGATTTGATGGTTAGAATTCTTCGAGATCCAAGAGTCGATGTATGAAGTGATAGTCCTGGAATTTATGTGTACATTCAAGGTCGACAAGTAGAAAATAACATGGGATGATGATTCAGTGGTATAGTTCCATTTAGGGGGAGTCGAGCATCATTTTAGTTGTAATTAGTTTAGAATCCAAGTAGGATTTTATATAAAGGAGCGCATATACATGTATATCAAAATAATGTTGATTGATATTTCCCAAATATCAACCCCCAGTGTATTGGGAGGCAGTTTCCACTATTAAAACCGATTCAGCTATAAGGTCTACGGCTTCTAGAATCTGTTTCCTTGCTAAGTTATGAGCTTAAGCTATTAGTTCATTCTTTATGTGCATGCCATGATAGCACTGATGTCTTGACCCATCAGGACTTATTTTTCCTATATTACATCAGAGAACGGGTGCGATGCCATTTGACGCATACATTTATTTAGCTCACTAGAACTATTTTCATTGATCAAACTTTGGTTCAATCATAGGCAGATATATTATAACCAAGTTGGCGAAGAGATTGGGAGTGTTAGGTGATGAGAGTAGTTCGACGATTGTTTTCACTCCTCTCTAGACCAGTTTGGACATTTTAGGGCTATGAGGATAGTTGAGCTACAAATTGACATGCATGGACAATAGTTTGGACTAATCGGAGTACCATAGAGAAGAGTGGAGGATGTAATTGGAAAAGGAGATCATACTGGGTTTGGAAAGCAGCAAAGAGTCTCTACACCACCTTTGGCTCCAAGCACTTTGTCACCATACTAGCCTACTACTATAGACAACGTTGAGCAGTATTTACATTAGATTGGGGACATGATAGTGACGTTGACACAACATCTAGGTGTTGAAATATATCCACTTCCAATTCTTCCATCCGATACTATATCTACAAAGCCGAAGATAAAGACACATAAAGAGAGTGAGCTAGCAAACTGAGGAGTCATCATTGAATGATTTACTGGATATAATTTTTGTTGATAAAGTGGTTGGACTTTGGCCGATGGTACTATATTTGACTCCATCTAATCCATCGTCAAGGACCCTTTTACATGATTTTAATAAGTTCACCATCATGATTGTATAGAAAAACAATTTAATATTTAATGATTATTGGAAGAAATCAATAAGTCTTGCAATTTCTTTACATCAGGAAAGTACCATTTCTCCAATTTTACTTTTCTTTTCCCTTATTTTTATTTTTCATTATTCTTAAATACATGTCCATTAAGAGCAATATACAACCTGAGTGGTTTCTAAAATTTCTGGCATATTAAAGGTTGCAGGAAGGACAAAAAATATTGGCAATCAAGTCATAAGAAATGAAAAGGTCAACAATGAAGGATGAAAAAATGTCCTTAGCAATATTTATCAAAACAAAAAAAATGTCCTTAGCAATGAAGGCTGGCAAAAGAAGGTCCCGAGCTCTAATACTAAGAACAAAAGACGGAATAGTCTAAATTAAGGAAGTGTTTGGTTCCATGTATTTATTATGAAGTGTTTGGTTCCATGTATTTATTATTTTCTATTGTGGTTGCCAAAAAAAATAGAAAGAAAGAGAAAGGTGTTTGGTTGAGTTGGCTTTTGGTTTCTTGTTGACGCTGAGGAAGAGGAAGTTATGGTGAGCAACGTTGATGGGACCCATTATGGCAAGTGAAGCATTTAAGACAGAAACACACTAAGGTATGGGGATCATTGCTGAACTAAAACTAGAATTGAAGTTCACGTTGAACTAAAACTGTGACAAGATAAAATTAAGCTGAAGTTGTAATCCTTCTTTGTTAAGAACTAAAAGGCCACTTTACTCCGCCTGTGTGATTTGTGGCATTGGGTTGTTTAAGTGATTCTCAATATGAAAAGTGATTTGGAATCAATGAAAGTGAATTTGCTTGTCTTATGTAACCATATGCTTATGCTTCAGTGTTGGCACATATATAAGCTTCATTAAATATGGCAAAATATATGGTAGGCTTGCAAGAAATGAGACAAGAAAGTAATTGGTGTTGTTAGAGGTAGATATTATTAGTATAGGGCTTTCGTACGTTTTATTTTTTGAAAGAACATTTTTTGTTTCTGGGTTTTGTTTAATTTGCCACCTTGTTTGTTACTTTAAATGAGTATATTTACTCCAAATCCCTGAAGAATTGTATGCTTGAGCATAGTAATCAAGTATATACTTGTTAGAATTTGAAAACTTTGTATATACTTGTTTGGATGCTTATATTGGTATACGAAGCCCTCAAGGGGTGTGGCTTGATGGTTGACAGCGGAGCTTGGCTTCGGTTAAGTCCCAGGTTCGATTCCATGCTAGCTCTTCTTGTAAGAGCCTAGGGCAACCGGGGTTTTACCTGTAGGTAGAAAACTAGTTGGGCCCTCGATGATGAGGTGCGCCCGCTTGACCCGCCTATGGGGTGGTGTGCCAGTTGGACTGTTAGAGAGGTATGCCCGTTTGACCCGCCTACGAGGTTTCCTCGAATAAAAAAAAAAGATATACGAAACATGGTTTACTAACTACTTTTTCATATAATTTGATATATTAAAAATTAATATTAACATTTGATACTATAATAAAAATAAAAATAAAATAGTAAAATAAAGCAAATTTTTATTTTCAATTTTTTATTACAAATCTCAACCGAGCATAATCTAATTATTTTGATCTTAGGCTGTACATAATTTATACATATGAGATTTGACTCTTATCAATCTCATGAAAATTTGACATCTCTTGAAAATCAAGAGATAATTATTATATCTTATAGAATTCTTAATTGTAAAAAAAAACTTCTCCCAAGGAAAGAAAATGTTTGGATTTTCAAGAGAGAATATTAACCATCAAAATAGCATGTAAAAAGGGTTTCTTCTTTATTATCATTTATAAATTTTTGTAATGATATTATGATCATTATATATTCAGTTGTAATCCCACTAAATCGTGAGATATGGAAAGATTTGATAGTATACAGTTTTATTCTTACGTAATAAAGAGGTTTTTTTTTTGTAATGATATATCTAATTGAAATAAATAAGTTTTATGCCATTTGAATACACCGTAAAAGTATTTGTTGTTTGTATTGCTTGTATCAAATAGTATAATAGACAGTTAATATTTTTTGAAAAATAACACTAGTTAAATATTAACTCAAATACAAGTACAATTACCCCTTTCCCGATATTTACCAAAAGAAAAAAAAAAAGCGGACGCACGAGTGTAGGAAATTATGAGGCTTTTACAAGGTGGGGTTTTTAGAAGGCTGCAAATAGATAGCCCATTGTTCAATGGGCCTCAAACCCTTGTTCTTCACAGATCAATATCTAGACACTAACAACGGAAGAAAGAAAAGGCCCTGTATTTACATCCGGAACCCTTTAATTCCGTGTGTCTTCGACAGTTTTCTTTCAAAACAAGATTCGGTTTAGAATACTTGTGTTTTCTTATTTGGAAGTACTATTATGTGTGTGTTTGTCAATTTAACTTCAACTTCAGTGATCTTGTTTATCACGAGGTACTACGTATGTATATACATACTAGTCGCAAGTTTTGAATGACATATATGCCATTTTCAGCCAATTTGCTTTAGCTTTCATCACACTCGAAACAGCTTTGCGTTTTTGTTCTATTAACGTACAAGTTAAGCAAACAGCTTTTTACTATTGTTTTGACAATTTATTCATAAACAGGCTACAAAGAAGCATGGTCCCTACATATTTATAGATTGATATATAGTGTGATTTACTGACATACTTAAGCTCACTTTTCTGTAGCCCTCTGTCAGGATCAGGCTGGGGAAGACCGAGTCAAGTGTGTATTTATAAAAAGAAAAATGTCAAAGAGTTACAGGGCACAATACTAAAATCAAGTAAGTATTTCTGTACGTTAGAATTAAAATCGTAGCAAGTATAAAACACGAGAATACTAAAACAAGTCTCGTGTTTTAAAGTTTTACGTTTTGTCTTTTCAAAATATTTTATATGAAAATTTTAATTATTTTAATATTTCATTTCTTTCTTAGTTTGATTTTTTACGTCTTTTATAGTTTATGTTCATTATATTCATGTTTAACAATTACACAAGTTATTTAATTGAAAATTTAAATTACATATAATAAATATAATTTGTTCAACAACTTTCAAAGATATTCTCCGCTTTGTTTGTATACGATGGTGATGCTACCAACAAGAATATTTCTGGAAGAACAAAAGTTCTCACAATTTTCAAGGCATGGATCCTCTCATTTTCGTGGTCGTGCTCCAGCACCAAACTTTGAGACTACATTCTAAAAGGAATTTATTCTAATGGACTATTTAATTGGTTCTCCCTAAACACATATATAATTGCCGTGATTAGCTAAATTAGGTAATTAAACCTTAATTACCGGCCCAATGGTAGGTGTCTCTAAGGAGTTTTTCTACTTAATTTCAAGTCTGCACAATATTCTAATCAGAACTTAATTCCCTATGCGGGTGCTTAACGTTTAGCTGGGATTCATTATCCTCTAATCATTGCTTATCACTTAAGTATTTAAATTAATTAAGGACAGGACATGTGTACATGCATCTTGAACTTTACCTTATTCTATTCTTATATTGAACTGTATACTCAGATCTCGTACGTTGAAACCCGCGTAGTTTGTTGCTTAGACAAGAAGACACCTGAAGACAGCCAGACCACGTGAAGATCTATAAAGAGCATCAAATTAAATTCGGAAAAAGTGCTGAAGCTCACGGAGAACATCAACATATATACTATTGTTCTCATTTGTGCAGTTTGTCTGCAAAAGCCAAACAACGCAACGCGGTTATTAATTAGGTGTCCAGTCGGTGGACACAAGTGGTAGAATGAGTTGGATGGAACCTTAAATGCCCTTCACAACAGGGCATTACTTTCAATCCTCAGCCAGCTTTGTTCCATGTCGTTTTAGCTTAGTGGGGCTAGCGAAACTTTTGCAAATACCCAACACCAACATTATAAAACCCGGCAACCATACAAGCAGTGGCGCGGCGGATCCGCTGGAGTAGCACTAAAATTAATGACTTTGCTATAAGTACACGCAGTACAACACAAAAGGGTATTTACGACCAAATATAACGACGCTGAAAAAAACAAAATTGTCACAAAAAGTATTTAGCGATGAAAAAATCATTGAACAAATGGGCACAAAAAATCGGTAGCAAAAAATTATCTGCAACATTTTAAAGGAATCGTCATTCAAAAGATTTTGCTACGATCATTACTTCGTCGCTAATAAGAATAGGCAACGACAGGAGAAATAGTCTCAGATCACTTATTGTCCCGTTTAATTTTGGTAGGTAAAGATAATTAGCTTTGTTAACCTAGGCGTAGATAATAATGTTTACTGATGATTTATTTTCGTAGCAGAATATGTTTAGCTTCGAAAATTAAAGCATATCTAAATGTTATTATAGACATTACGTAAAGTGTAGGTAAAAAGATTTAGTGATGATTTCATATTTTTAACTAAAAACTTTTAATGACGAATATTTATTTTTAATTTAACTTTTCTATTACCAATTTAATATTTAATTATAATTATTAACAACATTTTTAGTTCATGTTATTGTTTTTAATATGGTTTGAATTATAATTTAGTCACATTTTGTAATTATTGATGGTGTATATTGTTTAAATAATAATAAAATAAAATATTTCATAATTAAAAATGAAATCCATTTTATACAAAAGCATGTAATTAAATGTTAATTACAAAACTTAAGAAAAAATATATCGACAAACTAAGATTCCTCACGTCACTACTACTGACATACTGTGACTCATGTATTTGTTTAATCATCTTTTTTAGCTTGATCAACTCTCTTTCAGTACGGTCTAGTTTTTTCTCATTACGTTGTCATTTTTCTTGAGTACAATCTAACTTTTCTTCATTATATTGTAACTGAGTCTTAAGTGACTGATTCTCCTCTTGAACCGTCGTACATATGTTGCTTATGACGATGATGAACTAATTGACTTAGGACATCACATTTCATATACCCTGATCTTGTACCAAGGACATTGTTGCAAATGTCATACACATCAGGCTCATTACCGCCAGACAAAGATCTCTATAACAACTCCTGTATCTTGTTCTACAATTTAAAACACAAAGTTGAGATGTAATTCAAATATTACGACTTAGTATTACATAAATAAATAAATTTAAAATTTAAAATTTTATACTTTCATAATTATTTTGTGTCTCTTCAGACATCCAACCTTCACCTTTCTTGTAGTGTGTCAGCTGGAGTTGAGTTTGGCTCTATTATATAAATGAAAAAATTGGAACACAATAGATTATATTGTATTAACTAATAGAATAATGGCTTCTAAACATTACACTTACAAATTCTTGTCGTATAACAACAAATGATTTGGAGCTGGTGTTGTGAGTGTTAAGTCAAAATGACTTTACGTATATTGAATTTTGATGACAACCAAAAAAGGAGAAAAGCAGACGATATATATACTTAACAAAAATCAGACAAAGCAATAAGACAGAC
>JAOQMQ010000004.1:19046137-19062142 GCA_027563845.1 Erythroxylum subrotundum
TGTAAGGCTATTTAATAGCCACCCAGTTTATCAATAAGATGTCGATTGTTCTTCAGCTTTCTATACTAGTGTTAACAGTGACGTGCCAAAGCTTTTAGAGATTTATATAAAAGAAAATAATCGCCTAAGTTTTGATATGATAAAAATAAGGCTAGGAAACCCGCCAAAAGTGACAAAAATAAGCAACAACTAATTCCAGGATGATTGTTGAGGTACTCATGCCTTAGGCAGTACTCTTGTAGCAAAGGTCAATCACTTCAATTTTCTTAAAATAATAATGCAAGAGGTACTTTTTTTTTTGGAGATTAGGTACTAATTTATTATTGTCTTATGTGTAATCAAAATTATTTATCATTTTATATGGAAAAATAATCACATATAAGACCATTTAAGTTTAATGTAATTATAAGAAAGCTCTCTATTTTAGATAATTTTCAAAATTTAGGAGGTCTATAGAATGACAGATTGCAAATACTATGTTTTTCAATCAAAACATCCAAATAACTCTGATAAAAAATATTGTATCTATATACTTTATTCTACAAATATTCTTCCCTTGCATCGAATGCTTCACTTGTTATTAATTTATGTCATGAGAATCTTAATTTAATAACTGAATGTATGACCAAATTGAAAAATCAAACGCCAATTATAAGATGGCGTACTAATAAATTCAAGACAATTCAGCCATGCATAAGTTGAAATTAATTAGCTTTGTATTCACATCAAAAAGAAAAATCATACGAGTGAATAACCTTATATATCATGAAAGTGATTTAAATAGTACTCTCATCCGCTCCTAATTAAGTATTGTATTAAATTTTTAGATTTAATTATACTTTGATTCTCAGCAAGTAATCTGAAACTGTTCATTTTATTATAGTCATCATAACATCTAGCTTCAATGAATTATTTGCTCATTATTACCCTATAATTAGAAGCCATTGCTCCATCTGCCACGGCCTCGCGGCATTAACATGCAGTTTCCGTTCTATGGTTGTTAGATTGGATATTTGGATATCGACACTGATATTACTGTGAGATGAAACATTATCATCATTACCAGAACATTTTTTTTTTCTTTTCTTTGTTTGGAAAAGAGTTTCTAACGTCCAGAACTTGATAATTCTTCGTAAATTTTATTTATACTTTAATTGATATATAATTGAATAACCCAAACCAATTTAACCTAAAAAGATCTATTGGTTATAGCAATCTATAACATATCCATTCATTCGTCGTCTTAAACCAGCTTCCTCTTGAATCTAATTATAATAGATACTGTTAGTGAATATATAAAACCAATTAAGTTGGCCTCACACAATAGCTTAAGTTATTGTGGTGAAACGGTCACTTAATATGGTATCAGAGCCTTTGTGATCAAGTGGTCGTGAGTTCAAATCCTACCACCCACCTATTATTCAGCACAAGATAGAGTGAATTTGTATAAGTTTCAAGCCCAAAGAGCTTTCACTTGAGGGGGTGTGTTAGTGAATATATAAAACCAATTAAGTTGGCCTCACACAACAGCTTAAGCTATTGTGGTGAAACGATCACTTAACAGATACACATAATTAACTTCATTTGACACGAAAATTCAAAATTAAATCATTCGATTTTAAGAACTTTCAAAGCTAATGACCCAAAAATTGTCGGTTGATAGTATAGTAATATTCGTTTTGTCCTCTGGAGTTTTAAAAAATTACATGCTAGCTAGCGTGCATAAAGTTCACTTAATCAGCATATCCCACTTTTTGGAATAACTAATACACAAACTATAGAGATAGACCAACGTACATGAAATACCATGGAAACGCATTCGATTTTGACTAATACAATTCCACTCTTTCTTCAAGAAAAAGAAAAGAAACAATGAATAGATACAACGCCGACAGAATAATAGGCAGATATTTGAAGTTAGTTCAGGCTATGAACGTACAGGGGTTGCTCTAATAATCTTTTTTTTTATGGATGTTTTGAGCCAAGTTTTCGCACTCCCACTCCCAATTATTGTGAACCTTGGTGGTAGAAGGGTGGCACGAAAGCATGCTATTTCTCACCCGAGTTAATTATTACATAGATCTAAAAAAGTAGAGTCGAATGGAGATGCCTTCTTTCAATTACCAATAAACGACAGATATATGCAACCGGAATCAATAAACGACACTCTGTCCACTGTAATCACAACAATGGTACTAGGGTCTGGGCGTTCATCGTTTCAACCGACACTTGCAAATGCAATCACGAAAATTCCTTGCAAATAATGGAAAACCCCTTTCGCATCAAAGTTTGATAAGTTGAATCTAAGATAGTGGGTAAGTTGTTAAGATTTTAAGCGATAAGATGGTGTTGGAGTGATTTTATGTAATAAATTATCTTGCATATTAACTTGGCAATTTTTGTGAATAAGTCATAAAGAAAGTGTTACGCAATTTGAGTATTCTAGTTGGATTAAAAAACAACTTGTCATTTAAATATCCCATAATACTACAAATTGATATTGCTTGCTAATCCATTATAGTATATATAAATACGTATGAAAATACATCCCCTTTTGATATTTCAGAACTGAATATTTATCGTTTATCCGACAATATTGCAGATAATCCTTGATTTAATTGCCATGCACCTTTAAGACCGGATAAACTTAACAATACCCATTCACGTCAATATCGCGAGAAAATAAAACTTAACAAAGATGTGGAAATTATTTTGCTTAAGAAATTCTTGACTATTACGATTTTGACAACTTGAGTTGTGCTATTGTATTTGTACCCAGAACCAAACCCCTTTCTTTGCCATATTTGATGAACTAAGATTTCTCTGTCTCTATCTTTTGACGACAGGCGTCACGAGTCCACACATCAGTGAAAAACTCAACACCCTCACATTACTGGTAGCTCTCAGTTTAGCCCTTTCATTCTGTTTCTGCGAGTGAAAGGGGAAAGAGTAAGGGCCAAAAGGAGAGAGCTTTGGATCAATCCATGGCTGATACAGCCACAAAGCACTTCTCCGTTAACGGAGAAACCTTCTTTTCAGACCTCAACACCCTACCTTCACTTCTCAGAACCAGAAGAACAATGACTTTTATATATGGGTTCATGTTCGCTTTTGTCGTTTTCACTGCTTTCCTGGTTTTCAGCCCTTCTGCAAACTCATCTTCTTCTTGGTTCGTCAATATTTTCAGTACCACTACAACTTCTTCCGATTCTTACAGATCTAATGTTTCTTCTGTATTCTCTTTTTTCTTTCCCAACAACAACATTAGCAACTTTACTACCTCTTCTTCACAGCAGCCCCATGTCTTATCATCTAAAAACAGCACCGACAGATCTAATGGCACCACATCTCAACCCGTTGTCACGCGTGAACAAGAACCCACTTTAAAGAATCAAACTAGGAGTGCAGACAATTTTACTGAATCTACAGCATCGCAGACAAATGCCAGCACAAGTTCTCCAAATGTGAATAAAGAACTAGCCAACGGTAACAACCATAATCAAAATCCAGAGAATTCAGAAATTGAAGAAACTTCGAAACTAAATCAGACTGCAACTGGAGCGCCCACGGCAACCGTGACTGTAAACCAAAGTGTCAAATCGCCTGAAAATACCGGTCCTTTTGGGGAGAAACATTCAGGAAATCAAGATGACGAAGTGACTGACAAGGGATTGAAAGCAAATTACACGGATTCGTTGTCTAAAAAACAGAGTAATGGGACAAAACAGAGCAATGGGGTAGACAATTGGATGCAGAATTTAGCAAAGTGTAATTTGTTTGATGGAGAATGGGTGATGGATGATTCCTATCCACTTTATAAACCTGGCTCTTGTTCACTGATTGATGAGCAATTCAACTGCATTCGCAATGGGCGGCCTGATAAAGACTACCAGAAGTACAAGTGGAAGCCCTACGGCTGCAATTTGCCAAGGTATGCGTTGAAGTAGTTATCTAGATTAGCTACGTCTTGTTAATCTACGTTTGCTGTCGAGTTAGTTAGTAGAAATTATAGCTGATCTCATCTGGGCCGCAGTTTCTAGCCTTTTTTTTTCCTTCGTTATGCTTACTGTAGGTCTATTACCAAATTTCAGTGTTTGGTTTCCTAGAAATTCTTGATCATTTATGAATTCCGGATTTGGGGTTTGTTTCTAGTAAGAGTTCCGTGGCTTGTTCTTGCTACGTTCAGTTGATTTACTTCTTAAACTCCTAGTTTGTTCCTTGGATTCTAATAAGCTAATGAGTTCCATTCATGATTTCAACAACAATCCTGCTAATGCCTTTTGGCTTCAATGACTAATTGGTATAGGTTGAATGCTGCCCATATGTTGGAGATGTTAAGAGGAAAACGTCTGGCTTTTGTGGGTGATTCTTTGAACAGGAATATGTGGGAATCCTTGATCTGCATTCTGAAAGGCGCAGTAAAGGATCAGAAAAATGTTTATGAAGCCCACGGGAGGAGTTACTTTCGAGGGGAAGCTTTTTATTCTTTCATATTTAAGGTATGCTATTGAAATTCGACCTAATAATATGCAAGTTTGGCTATGTTTCATTCTACTTGTTTTTTTTGTTTTTTTTTTTGGTGTGTGTGGATGATACCTAAACCTTGTAAATTCTTTTTTTTTTTTTTTGGTGGGTGATGGGTAGGATTATGACTGCACTATAGAATTCTTTGTATCTCCTTTCTTAGTTCAAGAGTGGGAGGTACCAGACAAGAATGGAAGAACGAAGGAAACACTTCGACTTGATTTACTTGGAAGGTCTTCAGAACAATATAAAAGTGCAGATATCATAGTATTCAACACCGGGCACTGGTGGACTCATGAGAAAACTTCCTTGGGGTGAGTTCTTAGTTACTGTTGAATGTGATGTTGTTGAGACTCTGTCGATCCCTACCTTTGGCAAACAAATTCAACTAAGCTGGTAATCTTGGTCTTCAGGAAAGATTACTACCAAGAAGGGAGCCATGTGTACGAGGAACTGAATGTTTTGGAGGCATTTAGAAAGGCTTTAACAACGTGGGCCAGATGGGTGGATGCCAATATAAATCCATTCAAGTCTATGGTCTTCTTTAGAGGATATTCTGAGTCGCATTTCAGGTATGATAGGAAAATTTAATAATCTCTACATTGGTGGTGGACTGTCTTTTTAATCATTCTCTGATTCCATTCAGTGCCTCTTTTCTGAGATTGTTACGTGTCCTTGCTCAAAGTCTTACTTTTTCCTTCACAAGAAGATGTAGATTTGAGGGTGGAATTGTAATTGTGGAAGGGATGTGGAGGATTCATTTATATTAGAATTTCTGATCAATCAAACTCAAAACTCTCTTCAATGTCTTGATATAGCGGCGGGCAATGGAACTCAGGTGGAGCGTGTGACAGCGAAGTTGAGCCCATCAAGAATGCAACGTACCTAAGGGAGTATCGACCAAAGATGATGGTGCTGGAGAAAGTATTGAGAGGAATGAAAACTCATGTCACATACTTGAATGTTACAAGGATGACAGATTACAGGAAGGATGGGCATCCATCCATTTATAGGAAGCAGAACTTATCAGATGAGGAGAGGAGATCGCCTCTGCACTACCAGGACTGCAGCCATTGGTGTCTTCCTGGTGTGCCAGACGGTTGGAATGAGATTCTTTATGCTGAGCTCTTAGTAAGTGCAAACCAGAACGTCCAGGCACAGAAGAGACACAGGTAAATGAACCTGATGCAAACTACGTTCTTGAGAGGCTGCATACGACGTTAAATCACACGTAAATGCACCAAAATTCTTCCGTTTTTTCCATTATACGTGGGCGAAAGATCCGAGTAATTAATATAGACTATTATCTCCATAAATTATGAGATAAAATGTAAGTCAGAGTAGTTTCTATGCTATGACAATACATATATAACATAGCATTTGTCTATACATATGCACAAAAAAAGAGAGAAATCAACAACGCCATTTTGTTACATCATTTTAGGTTCAGCCTCAAATTTAGCTTGTTTAGGGTTGTAAATCTCGTAAATATTTAGCCTAATTTGTCTAAATATATGAGAGTGAGCAAGTAATGCTCTGCAATTTTGTTTCTTTGTTGGTAGAGGTGACGAGCAACTTTTATTTATGGCCAAATTGTTTTGGTAGTCGGTTTCTGTATAAAGTAGTATTGGGTGGTTTTTTGACATTTTGTGGACTGTGGAGGGGTCACCTGGTTTGGTTCACTATAAATAAGTCTTCTTAAATTGAAAAGAGAAGACACTGGAACATGATTTATTTGAATAAAGTTGCAAGGCGTCGGTGTTATGGTCTGATATTGTCAGCGATTGCTCCGTCTGATAGAGAGGGAGAGCCGCTGTCCTGGACCACCTCCATCTATATAATAAACGCTTTGGAAGACAAAAGTGGTCAGTAAGAATTGCAAAATAGATTAAAAATTAATGTTTTAAGAAGCAAATCGAAAGTAAATGATTTAAAGTTTAAAATTTTAATTAATTTAATTAAAAAATTTGAAATACGATTTAAAGTAATTGTAATTATAAAAAGTTATTAAATAAAAATTAATTTATTTATAAAAATTTATTAATAAATAATTAATAAATTGATTGATTTTAATAATAATAAATTGAGTCAAAAAGTTAAAAGTTTTTATTTGTTAATTTCTACGATTTAATAACAATTTACCCTTCAACCTTAGACAAAGATATTTTAAATCTTGAAATGTTTTTTGAGTTAACCCCGTTAAAAAACCAAATCAACGCTAGTTATTAACATTTATTTGTTAACTATCATTATTGTCCTTTCAATGTTTGGGTTAAACATTAAGGTGGCCTGTAATAAGAACGCAACAAATTAAAACACTACCAATTATTTCGTCTTTCTTGTTTTATTTTTTCTTTGTCAATCAATTTATTTTTCAGAACAAAAATTATTTAAATAGCTAAAAAATTTTACAGTCGAATTTATTCAATTTTTTAATCATTAAAAATACATATAATTGAAATCAATTTTTTTAAATTCGTGAAGGTTAGAGCAGATTTTGCTCACCCTTAATAATTGCATTATCACAGCGGTACAACTTTTTTAAATAATTAGTGAATAATATATGAAGAGAAATACTATTTCACCCAAGACTTTGTAGTCATTTTACATATAAATCACCTTAGTTTTTTATTCATCTTATATGATTTCTTTATATTTTTAATCCTCTTTTTCATTCAAAGACTTCTTTTGGTCAACAAGAAATTTTATTTACCTTTTGTAATAATTATCTTTCATATCAGGAATTCTTATTCTCCGTTACAATTAAACTTATTTTACAACCATTTTGAAATTGATTTTTGGTCATGATAAGTCTAAGTCTGTTTACCCGCCCAAATTATATTTGCCATCTAAGATTACGTTTTCTTCAAACTCATTCTTGACAATTCTTCGTACACCTTTCTCTTTTTACATGAGCACATTTGAGTATGTTGTTGTACAATTTAGTCTAGCCGTGAATTCATAATTCTTTCACCTCGTTTGCAAATAAAAATTCTTCTTCTACAAATTTGTACATTTACAAAATTGTACAAGTTGTTATTTGGAACATATTTTTCTTAATCATATTTTTTATTCCAATATTAGATTTTCTTAAGATATCATGCTTTGCTTGGATACTTTTTTTAATAAAAAACTTATTTATTCTTAAACTTGTCACATTTATTAAATGTAATGTTTTAAAACTCAGACCCGACATTGAAATGGTTAAAGGAAAGATTTAATGTTTAAATATTCAACCATTATTAAACGGCTATAAAAACTGATATATAATAAATAAGAAGTAAAAATTGTAAGAGCAAGTAAAAATAAAATATGTTATTCAAATAAAAAAAATACATCAATGTCTATTATTCTATAATGAACTCATAATAAATCTGTTAGGATATGTGTTATGATAGTTTAGGCATTATTTGCAATTGGACAACTTTGATTATTTGAGGAATATTATTTTGATGAGTACTTTACCTTATGTGGAACTCTTTGAAGATGAGGTCTATTTGGGATAAAAATCCTAATCATGATAGAATTTAATTGGAATCAAATCACCGTATCTTGACTAAGATAAGATACATATTGTTTTGGTGATTTTGAACCTATCTTTAGAAGTCTATTTTGGTAGTTTTATCTAAGGTAGCTGGATTTTTTGGTGATGTTATTCACATCGGACGTTTTCTTTACCTATTACATGAATTTTCTGGGATGATTTATATGGAAAAAATGACTACAATGTGACAACTTGGTAGCTGTAATTTTAGGTATCTAAAACTATTTTTGGTGGTTGATTTTGTGGCAATCCTTTCCAGATTTGTAGCTGTGTTTTACTCCATTGGTTACGTGAATGTTCTGGTCTATCCATATATAGTTTTTAAGTGAAAAACAACTATGAGACGTGTAATTTGCTAGCTGTAATTTTGGTGATCTTGTGCTATCTTTGGTAGCTTCTTTTTGGTGATTTGGGCAATCTTTTGTGGTTGTGTACTATATGCATTAACTGGAATTTTTGGACAGCTACTTAACGAGTTCTTTGTGAGGAACAACATGCAGATTTGTGGTTGTGTACGTAGTTGTATTTTTTTTGGGGTTTCAGTGGTGAAATAATTATTCAATTGATGAACATAAAGCAACTGCATTTTCTCTGTTTTTGTGAACATTACATGATCCATCCATCATTGATGGGTAACTCCGTTTTCCATCTGTTTCGTGATTTTTTTTAGCTGTCTTGGTATGGTTTTTGGCTGAAAAATGTCCAACAATTTTTGTGGGTTTGCAACTCTTTTGTTTTGGCGTTTCAGTGATGAAACATTAGTATTTTTATTGAGTTTTTGTGGCTGCTCTGCATGAGATATCTCAGTGACATTATCAAAGGTTCACAACAGAATTTTTGGTGGACAACTTCCCGATCGTTCATTAAAGAAGATGTGATTTTTAGGGACGTTGTTTCTCTTATCTCAAGTTTCTTTGTTTACGTTATTGTTTCTATCACTTGAGTTATTTTATTTTCATTCTTTATTATCAAAGGCTGTTGATGTTAGCACGAGGTGGTCATGTTATTTAGAGTGAAATACTTTCATGGGTTGTGAGGATGAGGGATAGTGTCAAGAATAGTGTGAGTCAGCTTTATAATGCCTTGAGTAAAACTATTATTGTTCTCTAGTGAAAGTTATTAAGTTAGGTGATGGCCTCGCAGGCGTAGGCAAGGTGTACCAAACTGTGTTACCAAATCTCGAGTGTTGATTTGTTTATTTCGTAATTGATTTTTTTGTTTCATTTTTTAGAAAGCTTATAATTGCTGCGGCTAATTCATAATTTGTGCCAAACTATCAGATTTCAATTGGTATCAGAGCAGGTCATGAATTAGAATTTGGTGTGTTAAGTTGGTGCAGATCTGTGTTTCGCAATTATGGCTACAAGAGAAGGGGCATCTATCACCAGGCTATCGTTGCTAGATGGTTTTAATTATCTTGCATGGAAATCACAGATGAGAGTATTTATTCAGGCACAAGGAATAAAAGCATGGAACTCGGTTTTAAATGGCTGGATACATCCAATGATGACTGATGGAAAGAGAGAAACATTGCTTAAAGATCCATCTAAATGGACAAAGGCTGAGGAAGAAAAAGAACTTGATAAATCTCTAACAATGCATGAAATATTTAGTGCTGTAAATGATGGATGTTTTAGTATGATATTAGCTTGTAAATTAGCAAAAGAAGCATGGGATACTTTACAAATGTTACATGAGGGATGAAAATCAGTGATAACTTTAAAATTTCAAATGTTGGCTACCAAATTTGAAGAGCTTAAGATGGAAGAAAGTGAAACTATTAGAGACTTTCATGAACAGTTGCGTGATATTGCCAATCAAGCACATCAACTTGGGAAGAAGTATTCAAATCTGAAACTTGTCAAGAAAATATTGAGATCATTTCCTCCTAGATTCATACCGAAAATTGCATGCATCAAAGGAGCCCCATGATATCAATGAATTATCTTTGGATAATGTAATTAGAATTCTTACAAACTTTAAGTTGAATTTGTTGAGGGATAAGCATGAGAAGAACAAAAGATTGATATTGCAATTTGAGATTGGTAAAGTCATGAATGATTTAGGAGATGAATCCGATGAGTGTCAAGGTTTCGAATATGTGCAAGCGGAATGTGCTAACACTTTGAAGAAGAGAAAATGGGAGTCTTATATGAGTACTTTAAGTGAGAATGAATATGAAAATGAGTATGGTAGTGAAGAAGAATTTGTGAGCAATAATGTTGTGTTGGTTGTTTTAAACAGTAAAAGTTCAGTTTCTTTCTTAACAGCAACTAGAGAAGAAACTGACAGAGAAAAAAAAATGAATCAATCTAAGAATAAAAAAATGCAAATAAATCATCCCATAGCTCCAGTTCAGATTATGATAGTGATGATAGCGATTTGAAATACAAAGGGAGGACATTTACAAAGCTTATGAGTTAATATATGCTCAATGGGTGCAAACATGTAAGAAGAATGAGAAGCTAACGAAGGAAAACTCCACTATGAAGACCATCATTCACGATCTAGGAAAGAAGTTGTTATCTAAAATAAACGATCTTGATGAAACAAAGTTGAAGTTGATCAGTACAGAAAAAGGGATAAGAATGTTAAATGGAGGTACCGAAAAGTTAGAAAAGTTGCTAGAAATTAGTAAGATTAAAGGAGACTTTCAAGGCATCGGTTATAAAGGTGAATGTTCTAAGTTAAATGATGAGAAAAATAGCGTGGCTAGATTTGTCCAAGGAGAAACTTCAAAGAGGAAACATAAATTTATAAGTACTTGTCACTTTTGTGGGGTAAACAAGCACATAAGGCCAAATTGTTACAAGCTTTTACAAATGATATTTCAGAGGGCTCAAAATCGAAAGTCTAGACATTCTATGATGAATTTCCAGCAGCAACCAACGTTACCAAAGCATATTGAAAGGGAGAAAGAAGATACTTGATGGATTATCAAAGTTGTATGGATGGCCACGTTACTTTTGGAGATGGAAAGAAGGCCACGATTATTGGAAGAGGGACCCTTTATATGAATGGACAACCACACTTCAAAAATGTGCTTCTTGTGGATGGTCTAAAAACCAACTTGGTCATTGAAGACAATCTTCAAATCCAACCTCACGAACCAGTTCAAAGATGCAAAGAAACAAGAACTAAAAACTACCCAAATCTGCAGTTAGTTGCTGCTGGTGAAGAAACTATTCAGACAGAGGATAAGTCAATTGCTTCAGAAGAAGAAACCAATTAGACAATTAATGAAAGAGATAATGTGACAGGAATAAAACTAGGTTTGAATTTTTTCGAGGGGCACAGGAACTGTGTGCTTTACATTTTTGAAGTATATAGATGTTGTTTCTTAAAACAAAAGGAGGTTTGAAAGAGTTGAAATCTATGCTCTTTGAGTTTTTATTTATGGGTTTTCTAAGGCTCAGTTGATTGGTATGTATTTGGATTTTTCTTTACTTGTTGAAAAGTATATTTGATGTAAAAATGAGGCTCTGCTTGATGATTTGAGAATTATACTTTTAGATTTTGATTTATGGAGTTATGTCAAGAAAATGTTGATGCTTGGTTTAACACCTATAAGAAGATTCAGATTTTCTATGATTTGAGTTTTTCAAATTTTGTCTTGGTTTCTCTCTGTATCATGGGCTGTATGAGTTTGTGTAATATGCTTTCACTGGAAATTTGCTTAAGACTGGTGAGATGAAATGGAAAAATTGAATGATCATACAAATGGAATGAAAGACGTGTTGGTGATCATGTTATTGAGCGATTATTGGTAAGTTACCTATTTTGTAGTTTGTGGTGAATAATTCTACTTCCAAAGATAAGATGAGTTCTAGCGTGCCTGAGGATATGAGTCATCATAATAAGCTTTTGTTTTCATATAGCCAAGAATGACATTATGGTTTGGATGTTATAGGGCTATTATATTTCTTCAAAGATGTATGGCCAAAATGCCATTGTCACGACTGAATTTCTAGACAAAAGATGGGATGCACCTAATCTAGATCCTAGGATTGATGCACCTACTATTGATTTTATGCTTCTTTATTCACTGAGATTGATCACATTGAAGGCATTCTTCATTTTGACATTGTTTTGTCTCAAAGGGGAAATATATGATTGTTTATTTTCATCTGATATTTGTTCTTTATTGGTGACTGTTTAATTCAGGGGGAGATTTCAAGGTATCTTCATAACTATTAGTCTTTTTGACATCATTTTGTCCCAAGGGGAAGAAATTTGGATGATTGGATAATTATTTATTAAGATATTTGTCAATTGCTTATGTGAACTTGATGTTATGTGAATTTGATTCCATCTGGAAGTTATTTGGAACCTCTTGTTTGATAAGGGGGAGTTCCTATTTGTTATGTGTACTTGATGATATGTGTCCAATTATCTTCTTAAAGATGAGTTTTGATATGTGACAAATAATGCTAAAAAGGGGGGAAGATTGTTAAGGTATGTGTTATGATATTTTGGGCATTATTTGTAATTGGACAACTTTGATTATTTAAGGAATATTATTATGATGAGTATTCAATCTTATGGGGGACTCTTTGAAGAAGTGGTCTATTTGGGATAAAAATCCTTGTCATGATAGGATTTAATTGGAATCAAATCATCATATTTGAACTAAGATAAGATGCAAATTTTTTGGTGATTTTGAAGCTATCTTTGGAAGACTATTTTGTTAGTTTTATCTATCTAAGGTAGCTAGATACAATTGCGTTTTCTCTACCTATTACATGAATTTTTTGGATAAACGACTACAATATGATGATTTGACACCAGTAATTTTGGGTATCTAAAACTATTTTTGGTAGCTGATTTTGTGGCTACCCCTATCCAGATTTTACCTGTGTTTTACTCCATTGGTTGCGTGAATTTTTTTGATCTGTCCAGATATAGTTTTTTAGTGAAAAACATTTAGGAGACGTGTGATTTGCTAGTTGTAATTTCGGTGATCTTATGCTATCTTTGGTAGCTAATTTTTGGTGATTTGGGTAATCTTTTGTGGCTATGTACTACATGCATTAACTGGGATTTTTGGACAGCTGCTTAACGAGTTCTTTGTGAGGAACAACGTGCAAATTCTTGGTTGTGTCTGCAGCTGTATTTTTGTGGGGTTTCAAAAGTGAAACAATTATTCAATTGATGAACATTTAGCAGTTGCGTTTTCTCTGTTTTTGTGAACATTACATAATCTATCCATCATTATTGGGCAGCTGTGTTTTATATCTGTTACATGATTTTTCTAGGCTGTCTTGGTGTAGTTTTTGGATGAAAAACATCCAATAGTTTTTGTGGCTTTGTAGCTCTTTTATTTTGACGTTTTAGTGATGAAACTTTAGTTTTTTGTTGAGTTTTTGTAGCTGCTGAGCGTGGGATATCTAAGTGAGATTATCGAAGGTTCATAGCAGAATTGTTTGTGGACAACTTCCCGATCGTTTGTTGAAGAAGCTGGATTTTTCAGTTGAGTTGTTTCTCTTATCTCAAGTTTCTTTGTTTCTGTCCGTTATTGTTTCTATCACTTAAGTTATTTTATTTTCATTCTTTATTATCAAATACCATTGAGAAAATCCTCTACTAAGGTTAGCATAAGGTGGTCGTGTTATTGAGAGTGAAATACTTTCACAGGTTATGATGACGAGGGATAGTGTCAAGGGTAGGGTAAGTCGGCTCTGTAATGCCTTGTGTAAAACTATTGTTGTTCTTTGTTGAAAGTGATTAAGTTGGGTAAGGGCCCCACAGACGTAGGCAAGGTGTGTTGAACTGTGTTACCAAATCTTGAGTGTTGATTTGTTTATTTCATATTTGAATTTTTTTGTTTTCGTATTTGTCAGAAAGCTTATAGCTGTTGCGACTGATTCATATTGTGTGCGAAACTATATCTTTTCATATTTTCCAAATCAAATCTAATAATTCAAACTAAATTTGAGTCTAATATATATATATATTTAAAAATCATAATTGTCTTTCTAAATAAGATTGTGTGTAATCAGCACCAAAAATTTCAAATTCTCCAACGATATCTATAGACTCATAAACTACGTTTTCATCCAAAATATTTGCATCAATTTCTTCTACTGCACTCAATTAATTTTTTTAGACAATCCCTTTTTTAGATTTTAGTTAAAATTAAATTAAAATAAATTTGACATAAGTATTATATATAAATTAATCAAATGCTGCTTGTACGATAATCTAACTGAATTTTTAAATTTATATCTAACTAATTAAATTCGACACAAATTAATAATTTATTATAATTATTTTAAATTATTAATTAATAAAATTAAATCAAATCAAATTAATTCAACTCAAGTTTAAGAATTAAATTAAATTATCATTTCAGTTATATTTTATTAGTCTATTAATGTTTTTATGGTGTTATCTGATGTTATTGGGTATATCCTCCTTTGCAGCTTCTTTCTTTGTATAAGGTCCATTCTCAGAAGATATAACTTCATAAATTTATTTTATAAATTTCACCTTTTGAATGAATTTATTACTTACTTTTTTTTAAAAAAGTTTTTATGGTGTGCGATTGAAGTTTTTGTCATTATTTTTGCAGTTAAAATTTAAAAAGAAGGATCTTTTAATCAAAAATTTCAAGAAACACAAATAATTGTAAAAAAAAGGAAAGGAATAAAAAGGGGAAAACTATTGCTCACCTATCGTGTGAAGCTAGATCTCTCTTTATTTCCCTCCTTACATGTCCTATCAAATTTTATTCCAAAGTTTTAATTTTGTTCTAAAACAATTGCAAATTATTTTCACCACATCTTTGATAGCAATTAAAACCTCCTTTCTTTTTCCTCTCCCATAGCCAAGCACGCACCTCCACTTTAACCTTAAACTCATCATCCTTGCTAAGAAGTCTCTTTGCTTCTGCCAACTATACTTCTCATTTCATTAAAGATAATATGGATTTTGGGTTCTTGTTTTGAGATTTAGTTAACATCAATCATCATTTTTTAGAGATGGAGTGTTGCTGAAGATGGTGGTAAAAGCTGGGTTAATGTGGTTTGTTGTTCTTACTCAATTCTCCTTCTTCCAAGGTTTATTAGAATGAAGATTGCATTTGGTGCTCCAAAAAATCTCTCTGCCTATTTTGAGCTTTCCTTTTAGTTTTTAGTACCAAACTCAACTACCTATTTGCTCAATCTTGGTTCCGAATCTATTTTCACTACAATATGTTAATTTCTCATCAAGTGTCAATTACATAAAGCTCTCATCTTTCTATACTGATTTGGTGTTTGGAAGTCAGAGAAGACGAAGACACAACCAGTTAACCGTTAAGAGCAAATTGGCTGGTTTATTATTTAACCAACTAATTTTCATTTTCAATTATTAAAAGTAAAAGATGACGTGTTTATCCCAATCGAACCAGCCAGTTTGGTCTAATTTTTACATCATCGATCAAATGTAGTTGTTATTATCAAATCAATATGTAAACTTGACATATAGTTGAGATTACTGAAGCGCAAAACTTGGAGAAATTTAAGGAGATTAAAAGACCTAGTATCTTGCTTTGTCTACCAACAATGGCAACATTTGAAACATTAACGGCCACTTTATGAATTAATTTTTCCTTGATTCTTTTATAGAATCGTATCAGTAATAGTGATATAGTTATACTATATCTTTCTAGAAAGGGTATATTAACTTATTTATCTTTTGTGGCTTGAGTCATTACATATAGGATTTTATGGTCCAAAATTATAAGACAAGAAATTTTTATAGTAATTTTGGAACCGAAGCACTCTCCCATCAATTTTTGATCCATATTATTAATAATGAGCATTTATATGATTTCATTTCTCTAAGATATTATTTTAGGTGATAAAATCCAACATAACACTGTTAGTAGTGTGCCCTAGGCCAATGGACATATGTGATTCATGTATTAACATTATGATTTGTTAATAATATATTAT
>JAOQMQ010000004.1:19094451-19119662 GCA_027563845.1 Erythroxylum subrotundum
TCTTGCTTAAGGTAATAAGCATAACCTTCCTATGCCTTATACCAAAAACATCCTCTCCAAACCACTTCCATGACTTCTGACCTAAAGCCTGTACAAACTTCCTTTATAAAATCAACTCAAAGATCTTTGCCACAAGAATGAAGACAGCTATAGCTCCACTCATCAGTGACAGTCAAGGAGCATTCATAAGCAATCGACAAATAGGTGATAATATTTTAATTGTGCAGGAGCTCCTCAGAGGCCACTCAAGAACACACTCCACCCCTAATTGCAATATCAAGGTTGATTTCCGTAAGGTGTTCGATAGTATAAGCTGGGATTTTAGTTGGAAGGTGATGGAGGCTTACGAATTTCCTCAAGCCTACTTCAATTGGATTAAGGAATGCTTGACAACTGCTAGCTACTCGATCTTGATTAATGGCAGCCCCTCATTATCCTTCAAAGCAAAGAAAAGGGCTTAGGCAGGGAGGCCCACTCTCACCCTTCCTCTTCATCTTATGCATAGAAGTTCTTAATTCCATGATCCAGCTTGAAGTGCACTCAGCTACTGGATTTAAATATCACATGAAATGTAAGAAAATCAGGTTAACCAACTTATCTTTTATCAATGACTTAATTCTTTTTTGCAGAGAAAACATAGAGTCAATTAACACCTACTTGCAAGCTCTTCTTAAATTCAAAACAACTTCTAGACTGAAGATAAATTTCAGCAAAAGTCAATTTACTCTATCCAAAAGAGCATTAACTATGTCCTCCCACATTGCTTCAGCTACGAGAATGCAGGAGAAGTGTCCACCTCTATAATATCTGGGGTTGTCTATTTCCGCAAAAAGACTTACCTTCCTCGAATGCATACCACTTATAGAGAAAATCCAGCATTGAATTAGCAATTAGAGAAACAAATTCTTATCCTTTGTAGGAAAACTCCATCTTGTTAAATCAATTATGAACTCTCTCTATATTTACTGGAGCTCACACATTTTTCTTTCCAAAGGTGTCATCAGTCAAACAATTATTATGAAGAGGCTTTGGTGGATTCTAGAAGCCAGAAAATCAATTTGGCTTAGGTGGCTCCACTCTTACTTTCTCAAGGGTCGTAACATATGGGCAGTAAGTAAGAAACCTTCCCACTCTTACTTCCTTAATCAATTGTTAAACTTAGCCCAGATGGTCAAAAAGGATATTTCCTATCATGTTGGCAATGAAAAACTGATCTCATTCTGGTATGATAAATGGATCAGCCACGATGCTCTTATAAATTCTACAAACTTGCAAAGGAGTTCTCTCAATATCCCACTTCATACTAGTTTAGACTCCTTCATCATAGGAAGCACCTGGAACTTCCCTGAATATCTACGCCATTTGTCGCCCAATTATGCTCCCAACCTATTTACCCAAAATACCTTCTTCTAGCATGCTCAACCTACACACCATCTCTCAAACAGACTAACGCGAGATATACTACAAGTGAAGAAATAGATGGTGGAGTGGTCTCGTATTATATGGCATAAGCGACTCCCTCCTAAAACCTCATTTCTCTTATGACTGATCATTCAGAATAGACTCAATACAACAAACTGTCTCAAATTTTTAAACATTAACATGTCTTGTCCGTTTTGTTTAATAACAGAAGAAACCAGGGACCACTTTTCTTTCGGTGTTAAACAACATACCAAATCTGGGAATCAATCAAGTTGCGCCACATATGGAATGCTGAAGCTGATATACTTTCTAATGCCATCCACAAGTTAACTTCTCAATGTCCTCTCCCTAAGTTCGTCCACATTGTTGTTGTTTGCATGATAATGCAAACCATACGGAAAGAAACAAACAATCGAAGATTCAATTCCAGGCAAAAGGCAACCCCACTCCTCATCTAGGAAATAATGGCAAAGATTTAAGAGATTGTAATGCTAGAAGACACCACCTGACTACTTGAGCTCCCCCTCTTATTTCATAGGACTAACTATTTCAATAGATGTTTTCTAAACACATTTTTCCTTATAGCCTGTCTTGAGTAGACAATTTCTTTAGATCCTTATATGTTGAAAGGTACCCCTATGTTAAGCTTTACCTGTACCTTTATTCTTTATTAATGAATTTTTATCTTTTCATTAAAAAAAAAACATAAATATAAGTAAATTAACATCGTACTATATATACATATATGTGTGTATGTGTGATTATTTTAAATATATAACTAAATAAAAAATGAAGAAAGAGGCAGATTAAGTAAACAATTTAAATTGGTTCAATTTTTTTAACCATCATTTAAATTGTTCGTTCAAAATTTACAACTACTGCTTTTAGTATTGTTAATAGGCATAACAACACTTCTATGTTTCATAGCAGTTATTCTCACCTCTAACTTTACCATTCTATTTTTTCACCAAATTGATAAATATAAGAAATAAAGAGTTAGCCTTATTTTTTCTTTTTATGATTTTTTATACATTGTTTTAAAAAAATTTAGTAGAAGCACTACTAAAGAAATTATTTTTTACTAAAAAGAGTTTCATTTTCATCCATTATAAAAACTTGTTAATTTTATCAGTTTTAGAAAAAGAAATTGAACAATTCCAATACTAACTTCCAATATTCAACTAATTTTACAGAAAATGTCAATTAAAAGAGTAACTATCAATTCTAACTATAAAGGTGGTCGTGGATTTTGAGCGTTTTTTTTAAATCACAAAGATTCAATGATACACCAACAATTTCTGCTTTATGGAAAAAAAATCCCAAACAAAGATTTACTCTAATTTGATTGTTTTCTTGAAGTAATATTTTAAAAATTAGAGTTTAATTTCTTGTTAAAAGGAGGAAAATATTTAATATAAATTTTCTAAAAATGTTCTTTTGAACTAATTTAATATTCACCTAAAAGATATTTTTTAAGATATTTTTTAATAACTAAAAGGTTATAATAAAATTAAATTGGAAAAATTCCTATTCATTTTTTCTTATCAATTACTCTAAATATTTATATTAAATTTTCATGTAGTTTTCGTAGATAAATTTCATATATCTTAAAATGATTCTTTTTTTCTTGATCTTTTAAGAACTAACAAAATGAATTGTAAGGCTAACATGATTCCTTTTACAAATAATAATATAAACATCATCACATCCAATTCAAGGAAAGAATCATTGAAAATTGGAAGTTCGATTGCATAATATGTAAGCAAGTTTGAATTATTAGAGTAAATTCAACAAAGGAAATTATGGCAGTAATATAAACTAGTACAATTTTAAAATTTAAGACATAAATCATTGATTATTCATGAACTTATGGTTTTGATCCAACGAAATGTATTAGTTGTACATGAAGAGACTATTTATTTCTTTATAATTAATAGAGTACAAAGGCGTTGCATATATAAGGTGCAGAGATGATAACAAACTGCAATAGTTTGTTATAATAGATATGTATAGATGATAACAACAGATTTATTAGAGTGATTTTGTTGGCCTATACTTATCTGTGTCACCCTCCTCCAAACAGAGCATCTCTGATGCGCAACTTGTCTTAAAATCCTACAAACTTTTTGGTGGACAGTGGTTTAGTGAAGACATCAGCTATTTGTAGATAGGTAGTAGACTTTTAACTTGTCGTTTTTGACTTTGAGACAAATATGGTCGAAGTCAATTTCTAAGTGCTTGGAGTAGCTGTGGAAGATAGAATTGGTGGGGAGATAGGTAGTGAAAATGTGGTCACGCGATAAGATTGGTGAGTCTTGATATGGAAGTCCAATTTCAACTAGCAAAGAATGAAGCTATTCAATTTCAGGTGACGCAGAAACCTATGGTAGGATACTCTGCTTTTATTGAATAACGAGAAAATGTTCTTTGTTTTCTTGACTTCCTATAGATTAAATTACCGCTAAAATAAATAGCATATCCCGTCATGCTTTTCCTATTGTCTTCATCATTTTCCCAGTCTTAATCACTATACGCTTGAATTATCATGGAGTTGGATTTTTGAAGATGTAGACCATATGTTTTAGTGCCCTGAAGGGGACTATTTACTTAAGGGTTGTTTAGTGTTCTTCCTTTAGATTTTGCATGAACTAAGCTACTTTGTGAATTGCGTACGCAATGTTTGGACTTATGATACCCAAATATTGTGGTTCGACAATAGTACTCCGAAGTAGGTGAGGATCATAAAAATTCATGCCTTTTTGTCCTGTTAACTTCATAGCAGGGGAGGCGGAAGTAAAGACTAGCTTATGTAGGAGCTCTACGATATACTTTTCTTAGGTTAGTAGCAGTCCTTGGGCTGTGGGTTTAACTTCAACGCCTAAGAAGTAGTATAAAGGACGCAAGTGTTTGAGAGCAAAATTGGCTTTAAGAGCAGATATGGTAGCTACAACTTGGCATTGATTACTTCCTATAATGATCAAACCATCTACATAAATGAGACAAAAAAATCATATCATCATCAACCTTTTTAAAATATAAAGAAACATCTGTTTTGAAACCTATAAATCCCATAGCAAGAAGTTGATCAATGAGATAACGAAACTACTATCTTGGAGCTTGTTTGAGACTGTAGAGTGACTTATATAATTTCCACACATATGTGGGATAATTAGGATTGGCATGCATTTGAGATGTTGAGTTGTTCTATCTATCAACCTTTGGTTACTGTCAAAGTGAGAATTAATTTGATCATTGCTGGATTTATGACTGGATTGTAAATATCTTAACAATCGAGGCCTGGTTGTTGGTGATAGCCCTTAGTTATGATCCACACTACCATTTTTCTTTTGCTTAATACAATATACCCATTTGTTACTAATTACAATATAATGAGGTTGTCTTGTAACTAATTACCAAGTTCCATTTATGAATAAGGCCAATATTTCATCTACCATTGCTTGATGCCATAATGAATTTGATGATGATTTACTATACGTGCATGGCTCAGTGGTAATTAATGAACTTCAGAAGGTTTTAGGATTCAAATTGCCAGTTTTGGCTCTAGTCACCATTGAATGTGTTGGTGTAGTGACTTTGGGTGGTAAGTATGGAGCATGTGATATTGTCTAATTATATTTAAATAAACCCACTTGAATATTAATTGGAATTGAGTGAGAGATGGAAGAAGGTTGTGTTTGGTGTGGCATCAAATTTGAAGGATGAGACAAGGTATGGTGAAGTGGTAAGGTTAGGTGAGTTAAGAGGCTTTGGGGAGCTGGGCTGATAAGAAGATCAATCTATTGATGAATGACTTAGATGAGTTAGGGAAGAGGACAAGGGCACTGACTTTTTGGAGGGAGTGAAAGTGTTTGTATAAGGATGGGTCAAGTGTATAAATGGGGTTGTCATTGGTGGCTGATGAGTAGAAGGAGACTCATGTACTAATGACACTGGGTTGTCTATTAGAAAAGAAAATGGTAGCAGTGGTGGATTAGTTTCAGTGATGGTTGACAATTAAAATGGGAACACCTATTCTTCAAACAACATATGGCGTGAATAATGAATTTTGTGAGTGACAAGATCGTAACATTTGTATCCCTTAATTTTTTTAAAATAAACAAGAAATATACAAGGAGAAGAATGGGGACATAACTTAAGTGGAGTATATGGACATTACTAAGGATAACATAAACACCCAAATACACACAATTTATTATAATTTGGAGGTTGATGACAAAGTAAGGAGTACACTATTTTGTGGTATAAGACTGGTGTATATAGGTAGTTTATAATGTAAGTAGCTATTTCAAAGGCATGAATCCAAAATGATATTGGCATTTAGGCATGATAAGGAGAGCCAAACCTGGTTCAACTTTGTGACGATGGTTACGTTTTGCGCAACCATTTTGTTTGGGTGTTTTTGGGCAATTACTTCGATGATTAGATATCATTTTCACTAAGGTATTTATTAAAGGCTTGGTATTTACTACCCTAATCACTTGAAAATTGCTTTATAGGGAGTCCAAAATACGTTTTAGCAATAAAATGAAATTTAATAAAATAATTGAAGACTTCAGATTTATAACGAATAAATAATAACCAATAGTACTTACTAAAATAATCAAACAATAAATGCATAGTAGGAAAAAAAAAACCATTTATAGATTGGTTATAGACAAGACCCCACAGATCAGAACTCACAAGACCCCAAAGATCACCATTGGTTTTGTTGTCAGAAATAAGATAAGTTCATGAATTGTACTTAAACTACAAGTAGAACATAAATGCATAAATTTGGAAGAAGAACAAGAAAGACCATCTGATGCGAGTGTTTGTTGGATTGTTCAAGACGAGGCATGGACAAGATGAGCATGTCAAATATCAAAGTAATGTGATGCACCTTTGGATAGTCGAAAGATGTAAAAGAAGTGAGTAAAGTCCATTCTCAAGTTATCCTTTATGCCAAATCCTTTATGACAAAACAATTAGGAAAGAATTCAATGGAAACATTATTAGTTTGAGTAAAATGGCTAATTGATAATAAATTTGTTGTAGCAGATGGAACATGGAGAATATCAAAGAATGTAAACAACTCATTGTTCAAAAAGAACGGTGATGAGCCAATATTAGAAATTGAAAGGTGGTTACTATTGGTAAGCTGAACTTGATCAGGAAAATTGAATTCATCATAAATGACAAGGTTCTCCAAGTCAGCCATCATATGATGGGTTGCACCAGAATCCACAATCGACTATTGTTAAGAAGGAGAGGGTTGATTGAAGATAAGATTCGAGGCTGGAGAAAATAGTGTGGAAGAACGACGGGCAGAGGAAGAGTCACTTCGGAGTTTAGGAGAAGGACATATTAGCGAAATATCCTTGACTGTTACAATTGAAGCAGGTCACAGAAATAGAAAATCGACTAATAGAATTTCCTTCAAGCTTTCCTCATCCTCGTCCATGAGATGACTGACGAGTTGAATAATGAACTATAATAAGAGACGTTGGAAGAAGATTCTCCTTTTGCAGTTGCTGCCCCTCAATTAAGTCAAGATCAAAAAGTTCACCATAAGAGATGAGACTCAATCGAGCATTAATAGCTTGAATAAAGGGTTGAAAGGTTGAGTGAAACTCCTGCAAAATAGACTGAACCTGATCATCCATACTCAATGGCATTGAGAGAAATAAGATTGTCATAATAGTTTTTGACACATTCGAAAATTTGAGCAACACTTTCAATATTATGTTGTTCAATTTTATAGAGTTGTTCAATTTTATAGAATTACTTTTAAGAGTTTGGATTGATGAAGAGATCCAACATTGAATGCTTGCATAATGTTATCCCAAGCAACTTGAGCAGTATCGATGTTCACTATCAGTCATAGAACAGACTGATCTAATGAAGCAACCAGCCATGCCAAAACAAGTTTGTCATTCATCTTCTAAGTTTTATACGTAGGATTTTCAGTGTAACCAATCAATTGTGGAGGAGGAGTTTGGATCCATCAATGTAACTTTCAAGGTCATAACAACTAAGATATGTTAAAAATTGTATTTTCAACAAGAGAAAATTGGAGGAATTCCGCTTAAGGATGGAGCTTTGATTGAGAGATGGTGTTGGTAGGGAAGGAGTTGTTGCAGAAGAAGAGGAGGTGACGATGGTTGTAGTGACGGAGCAACCGGTATCTAATATAGTTGTGGCTGTGAAGCCTATGAAACTTTGATACGATGAAGAGACTCAATATTTCTCTGTAATTAATGGAGTTCATAGGTGTTGCATATATAAGGTGCAAGACGATGAAAAACTGTAGTATTTTGTTATAAAAGATATATTTAAATGATAACAACAGATTTATTAGATTGAGTTTGTTGGCCTATACTTATCTTTATCAATACAGTGCGTATATATGTACCAATCATACAATAGCAGTGGAAAGGAAATATGGAGAAGAAGAGATCGGAGACAATGATCGCTCAAGAATGTCGCCAAATTGGAAATAACAATGGAGGCATTAATTAATATTATCACAATGAAGTACACATGTATTCTTCTTATTCACAAAATAAGAAGTTAGTATATAACCTAAAATGACCGTATGTTATCAGTGCATTTCCGTCCCATTATTTCATGATTTTCTCAATGATACGACATAGGTTTTATCGAGCCACGATTTTTGTTCTTGTTTGATCCTTTTATTTATGTCATTCTTCTTTCTATCGTATGTTTCTACGAAGCCACTTTAGCTTAATTCCGCATAACTTTTCACGATTCCTAAAATGTAATTATATTAAAATTTAAAAATTAACTTAAAACTTGTTTAACTTTTTGCACGCTAAAATATAGATACTATTTTTCGGGTAAATTACATGAACACCTTAAAAGATATTACTATTTTATAGAAACTTTCTAATTTTAAAATTTAAGATAAAAGATATAAATCTTTTGTATAATTTTTAAAAATATTTTTTATATTTAAAATTCTTGAATTTGTTTTTCAAATTTTCAGTTTTTTAGAAATGTTTACTTTATCTTTAAATTTATCTTAATACATGAATAATGGACTTTCAAACCTACCTCTAATATCTATTTAATAAAGAAACTAGAATTGAATGAGAGCAAGCTCAACTTGTTAAAATTCATGAAAGACTTGCGTCGTAGATTTGTTAAAAATTATAATTATATATTTATTTGTATATATGTTTTACCATTAAAGCACAGATTGTATATATAAAAGCTAACCTAATTTTATATTTATCATAAAACTGAGACGGTTAGTTTCTACTTCATCGTGATTTAATAATTTTAGAATATAAAAATAAATATAGTACTGGACTTATTTCTTTATATCCCATACATTAATCTAAAAGATGATGGTTTGATGAGGACTCCTTCTGTTTTAATTCTTGTTCATAATTGCTTGTTTTCACGATGTAAACATGATCATCAACTATAACTAAAGTATCAATTTTCAACCTAAGCCAGTCAATGTCAAATTGATTGATTAATTTGAATCATATGAAACTGAAAAGTGCATGTAGCTGTAAAAAGTCTTGGAATCATTAAAATATTGTTCAACATCTAACAAGCAAGTCTAGATGACTGTTCAGTTAGACTTGTACACTTTGACACTTGCACGTAAAGCATGTATCCAAATCCAATCTTCAAAAGTCTTCATGTATTGCATATGCAAATGCGTCATCTATTTTTAATTGTCTTCCAAATTGACAGTGATTCAGGGTCTAACACCACATTTTAATTGAAAAAGAAAAGGCTTCATTTAGTTCAGACATTCAAAAATATAAGGGTGCGAAACTTGTTTTCCATGTTTTTATATGCTCTCGCAGTTTGCATTTCTATCTGTGTAAGGTTCTGAAATGACATATTGCAAAACCTTTAATGTAGACAGGTCCTTGTATCTACGTAAAATAATACCATAAAAAGTTTTATTGAGATTTCCCATATGATGTACTAATTTTGAATTCCATAATGTGAACGTGGAATTACATTTCAAATGACCCTGTCTTACATAAGTCGCATCATCTCTAATTTGAAGTTAATATAGGGCGAAATGATAACACCTTTCTCAATCATGTATTGCGAAATTACAGAGAAAATAAGGAAACCAATCCCCCATTGTCCAAACGTACCTTGACATATTGCGGAATGGTCAACAATCAAGCATCTTATTTTCTTGCTTTCAGTATTTTGCATCTGCCCGTTCATTTCTTACTATTAGTATGATTACATTATCCTGTATTCTGTGTTCTGACGACTATCTTTCAAGAGTCGGGCCCTTCGAACCTCACTCCCACGTCTCAAGATCAACAACGCAATTCTTGCGAAATATTGGCAAGCTACTTATCCTTTGTTCACCCTAGATTTCCCTTAAAAGTCTCCTTAATCTTGGGGACCATGACCATCATGGTTTCATCTTTCTTAATTATATGTATTATAGCTTCCAGACCCAAGTTTTTAAATTAAGGTTCAAAACCCTAAGATGCCAAACTCATTCAAAGCTAGGTTATGTATGCTTTCTGTAAACGAGGGACAAAGAAACCAGGTGAACAAACAATATTATTCAAAGGCTATACCTTTACTTTTTAGCTGGTCCAGTTAATTGTCATTTTCTCACGAAGAGCATGCAACTTTTATCAAGCAGCGATTATCGCTTCGCATGCATCATTAAAGTTGTCAAATTAACCCCATGATCCTTTAAGTAATTTAAACTAAAATTTGCGCAGATGCATATTGTTTCGGTCATATCCTTTTAATTTCTGTAAATGTTTTCCGACTGAAATTTCCTAAACTGCCGTCTTGTATATATAGAATTGCAATCTACACCAACCGATCATGTGATATGCAATCAGAGAATCAACTAAAACTAAAACATAATTGCGTTCTAGTGTCTGGACTTGCGTTAGTTATTCCAGATGTTGACATCAGTATTAGGGAAATGAGCGATAAAATGTACGCAGTGTTTGTGCTTCTCGTTTTGTCGTTAATCAAACCCTACGTAGGATATCGTACGCAGTGTTTGTGCTTCTCGTTTTGTCGTTAATCAAACCCTACGTAGGATATCGATTATGCGTATTTTAGTGGGACAACTTTGAAATTAATGTGAAAAAAGTGTCTTTTCGTGGAACATCTGTTTTTTTTTTGGGGTGAAAATGGAAATTCTGCGTTCAAAGTATACTCAACTGTGAACAATTACATATGGGCCGGGATAAAAATCTAAAAGTAACTCTCGACACAAGAGAGATGTTTATTACATAGAGATTAAAAAAAAGGGGAAGTAAAGAGGGTTTCACGTGTGTTAGACTCCAGGGCAGATGCTTATTTTGTGTTAGACTCGGGGATAGATGCTTATTTATTATTAATAAAGGTGGAATCAAATCTATAATTGGAACGATGATGAACTTGGGAAAGAGATTTAATTTGTAAACCATAATTAAATTAAATTATTAATTTAGTAAACAATTTATTTAAAATATATAAATTACCAGTTATTATATTTTTTCTCCCTCTTATTTATTAAAAGGCTGAGATACAAACGGCATAAATGGAACAGAAAATCTGTTGGGGTAGGTTAGGTAGCAGGGGATGGGGGAAGTCACGTGAGGAGAGGCGTGAGTGGAGTAATGATGAGAGGATAGTCAGACAAATGACGTGAGATGACCGTAAAAGTAATAATGAAATGTATTGGAAGAAGCAGAAGAAGAGACCAATCATGACCATGATGAAGAGCTAGGAGTTGTAGACTACTAGGATAGACAGAGCGAGGGTGGAGATTATGGGAGAGATTTTGAGATAACCTACGATTAATGGTATATATAATGAGTTCTTAAAAGCACGAAGGGATGTGCTTGTCCTGTGCACGGAGGAGGAGACGGAGGGGGGGGACCAAATGGGATGGGGACACAGCGCAGCGTCCAAAGGAGACAATTCTCATAGCTGCAATCATTTGTAGATGCATGGCATCTTTATTACTATCGTCTTCTTCATGTTTCTTACTTTTGAATGCAGTACTCTAGGTTCTCTACCCACGTTCTTGGTGGGGTTCTTTTGGATCCATCTTCCAAAGCTCGAAATTATTGTGACTTGATTGTCTAATATTTTTTTGTTTCGGTCCATCCATCTTTTTGCTAGGCATGCATCGGCACATTTCACATCCTATAAAGCAACTCCAACCCAAGGCATCTATATCTATATATTCAAACCTAGATCTAGTTCGTTCGCCTTTCACACCAGTTATGTTTATTGTAGCAACATGCAGGAGGGGGACACATGAATTTAACTTCTAATTTGTCCATTTCCTATCAGCATTGCTATAATTCTAGTATATACTCATTTTTAAAATAATAATAATATTTGTTAAAAATATGCTAATTGTGCGAGTTCCTCAAAAGTTAATTTCTAACATTCAAGTTTTTGATATTGTGTTTACAAGCCATGCTTTTTATCTTTTTATGAATGAATTTTTATTTTGTCAAACATTTCAAGCTCAAGTGCTCAAACCAGATAAACTCGTAAAACATAAATTTGTAGTACCTCAAAACTCACGATAATAATGGTTGCATCTTTATTACTCATGATATATAGTATACCTCTTGATTATGCCATTAATTAAGTATTAAATTCATACGGTAACAATACCCGACATTAATGATATGTCACGGCTTAAGAAATTGTTTCTCGCACTACTCAACTTTGGATTGGACCATAGTCTCTTCCCCATCTCGAACCTCACACAGTGGTCCATGGTGCTAATTAATTACAGAAAGACAGACCAGGGGACTCCAAGTTAAGAGAGTGAGTCTAACAAAAGTCTAATCTCTCTGATGTAAAGCAAAGCAAAGTTTGTTTTTTATTTGGTAGTACTTATGTATCTACTACCCACTCTATTATGTATATATGGAATTATAGCTGCCGGAAAAACTGTCAAACATTTGAGGCCAGAGAGAAGTAGACTGAAGATGGAACACATCATCTATGTCTCTATTTTATGATCATCTATTTGTTTGTTTAATATTTGTAAAATAAAATAAGAATAGGGTAGTAGAAATGATGATCTCAACCAACCGAAAAGCAGGCGAAGGTAAACGTACGATGGCACGGGTCCTAGCTAGACGTAGTATGCGAGGGTGCTGCAAAATTTAGAAAAGAGAACGAAAATTAGTGAAGACAGGAAGTCAATTTTCTTGGTGACTTCTCGAGGCCTACTGCTGAATTTGTCAGTCTAATACTCTGTGGGGTTATGTCTTGATGTTTTGTTTCTTTTTATGCAACTCAGCATCTACAACTGAATTTTGTTTAATATGCATATACATACATACTTGGACTCAAAAGGTTGATCCCCAACTTTAAGAGCTTTCAATCACAGACCCGACTATCACTGGAAGATTGAATCACCTAAATACAAAATTTGTGTCATGCATACTTATCTATTCTGAAATAAAGTTATCTTAAATTTGAGCCAGCGTTTTATTATAATTCTTAATTTCATCACTATTTCAGCGTTTAAACCCTCTATAGATTTCACTAATTAGGGACGAGGATTGTGGTGAAATTGACAATTAATTTGATAAAGTGAAATTTCAAATTAATTGTCAATTCAAAATCATCCAAAATTTCTAGAACTTTACAAAATATAGGAGAATAGTTAGTAAATGTAAATTAACAAATGTAAAAAAAAGATTTATACGAGACAGAATCTAGAAATAATAATTTAATAACGAATAATACTAACCCCAAATAGAAGCCTTTAGATGATTTAAGTCTTAAAGGTATCAGTAACATATATTTAGTAATAAAGTTTTTTACTAAAACATATACTACGAATAAAATAGTGAGTGCATCTAAATATTCGTATCTCAATTAAAATCTAGGCAATAATACTATCATAAGGTTATTGAATTTTATAATAACTAATTTGAATTCCTTGAATATTATTGTGGATAATTGTTGTTCACATCTAAAAGAATTAAAATTTTAAAAGTGTAAATCTAATTTAGGGTTTATTGCTGATTTTCACTAAATTAATGATTCTTAAGAAATTAAATTGAAAGAATATAAATCTAACTTTAAAGATTATTATTTAATGTTGTTCGTTTTATGGATAATATAAGAGCCAAATTTTAGTTATAATTCATAGAATTAAACTTAAGCTAGAACAAGAAATTGTTTTTGGTTTAAAGTTACGGTAAAAATAAGATGGGGATTAAAAGCGTAGGAAAGAATTAAATTTTAATGAAAAATAAAAAAAGGAAAAATAAAAGCTCAATTTAACAATTAAAAGATTTTAAAAAATTTAATAATCAAAATATTTTACGAACTAAAAGATATTTAAGATGTCTTTTTATTTTCATATTTATTTAAGTTACATTAACAAGGGTATTATGTTGAATATTGCAAGAAGAATGAGCAAAAGTCAGGATTTTATAGAATTTGTATAACTCGATTAAAGTTTGTATTTGTTGAGGGATCAAGTTTTAAATAAGAATGTTACAACTTGAACATGGTTTTCAGTTTCCTTAAAATTTGCATGTAAATCACTAACATATGACATAATATGTATGGGTGAAGAACAAGCAATAGTGGGCATCGAAACATATAATGATGACAGCATTAAATACTATGTCTTATTGGGAATTATTAGCTTAGCCTCACATAACATAATGATTCCTTGCAATGTATTGCTCATTATAACAGGCTATATCACAGAAATTATGTCTGCCCACGTCCTCCTAAATGATTACTTCCAAAGGAATTTGTTTGGACAATGCCGTGTCAGTGAACAGTCATGCTGCTGCCTAGTTGTAAATTCGAAGATAGGCAGCCCTGACAAGAGAAAATTCAAAAGAAACCAGTAATTATGACACCATGTCCTAAGCAAGCAATTTACGTAATAGTTGGCAGGTTGCCTAAACTTGAGGCTAAAAAAGCAATATCTTAATCAAAACTGTTATTATATTTTTATGATTGTGAGATATATAATATATAAAAGACATCGACGTTATGATCATCCCTTTTCCTGATTCTGGGATATGTCTGGAAAGGAAGAGACATGAAACTCTAGTATATTGCATTCTTTTATGACCGTGTTGATAATGATAATGATGCACTTATAATAATTGAAAAAGTTTCTTCCTTGTATTCTTTTGCCTCGGCTCAAAGCTCATTTGGCAATCAAAATGACGATGGGACTGATGTATATCATAATTCTTCCTCATCATCACATGGTTAATTAATTGCAAAGATAAGCCTTAACTTCATCAAAATCATCTAACTATTCCATTAATGTTCAAGTTACATAATGAAGTCAAAATTCCTAACACAAGTTCACGTTCTTCAAGCCTTGACGCTATAATCACAATCATCCCAGCGTCGGGAAAAGGCATCATATTAGAGTGACTTGCAACTAATCTACTTAGCAGGCTAGGTCAGCTAAACATAGTTAACTCAGCTTAGCTTAAGTCAACTGTTATTAGTTGACTTGTTCGGTATATGTGATTTTTTTGAGCCAGTTATTTTTTTCCAGTAATTATACATAAGATTAAGAAGAAGAAGAAGAAGCTTTTCTGTACATCAATGGAGAAGCTTCCATAAACTTGTGCTGCGTTTGGTGGTCTTGTTCATGATATCAGAGCATAGAATTTGTAGGAGAGCCCAACAAGTCAGGAGCTGAACAAGGGAGCAGATGGAGATTTTACTTCTATCGCTAAGCTCGGACCATTCCGATATGGTTCTAGTTACGGCTTCTTTAGTAGGGAACAATTATAGGTCTTGAAGTAGGGCCATGAGGATAGCTCTTGGTTCAAAGTGCAAGCTGGTGTTTGTAAATGGAAAATTGCCTATGCTAGAAATTTAGTATAACAAATTTGAATTGAGCTGCTTCAAGTTTATAAAATACTCAGATAGGTGGCCAAAAAAAAAAAAAAGTAAAAAAAAAAAGCCAGAACCAGCAAAGGCTTGGTGCTACAATAGTCACTACTGAAGATACACAACTGGGGAGAAACAAAGTATGAAGAGCTCAATAATAAGTTGGAAGAGATGCTGAGAATGTTGAAGGGAAGTGAGGTGATGTCTCATGGATCTTTGACAAGAGTAGATAAGTCAGGAAATTTACATCTTTCTCCAAATTTTGAGCTCCATAATGGTTTGTTAATACCAATCTTTAAGTTCAACTTTGCTACTTGTTAGCAAATTAATACAGAACCAGAAACTTATTTCGTTATTTGTTCTAACTTCTATCTTTTGTAAGATCTCAAGACAGTTTATTAGGTGTCGGCGCGGAAGAAGAGGGTTTGTACAAAATTTCTGGAACAAGCTTCGAATCAGTCTACGTTACAAAAGCACTCAATGATGTTGTTATAAGCCAAACTTCGAAATTACCTTGTTTAAAAAAGATATGAAAGGCACAATGAGAAATAAAGGATTTTTTCATTAAAGAGAGAAGTACTCACTAAAATAAATTAGGCTACAGGCAACAATTAAAAGTATAATCAATTTTTAAAAAACATCACGCATTATTATGTCATGGGCATTATTATTTCAATTTGTCGTAAAAAATATCGCCAATTTTCTGTTACGAAAAAACTTCAGACGACGTTTCTCAAAATTGTAGATACTCTTTTTTGGCTACTTTTCCCATAATATAACTAATATCTTTTAGCTGTATATTATGCTATCATAGTTGCACATATTTGGCTACATTTTTGTAATTTTGTAAGTATAATATTTTAATAATATTTTTCTAATTTCATAAGTAAAGTCTTTTAATTATGATCGCGTAAAAATATTCTCAAAAACTTTTTACCACTTTATGATTAATTCGTAGTATTGAGCCACTTAATTCAAAAAGTTGACTGGTTCAAAATTTTCACTGCTAAATTAGTTAAAATAGTTCGATTTTTTAAAACATTAATTTTGTGTTATAAAAAAATATAGCCCATTCGCCAAAAATATTTTGGCTGCAAAAAGTAATTCGTACTTAAAACAAATGTAGCTAATAATCTTTGACTACAAAATATAACGAAGCCTATTCGTTGAAATTATTTTGGCTATGAAAAATAATTTGTAGTTAAAACAAATGTAGCTAATAGTCTTTAAGAAAGTCCACAATATATTTTTTCTGGAGTACTACTTCATTAGGTTATGATTTAGAAAATTTGTAACGATATACTTATATTTTAGCGAGAAATTCTAAAGTTAACGAAAAAAAAAAACTAGCCAATAGACATATTTCTTATAGTGATTGCTACATATATGAATAAAAATTACCATTGAAAAGGTGAAAGAAAGTTAGAGAAGTAAAACCTTTGGTGAAATCAGACATCAAAGAGAGGAGATGTGTAAGAAAGAGTTTGGAAGTTGCAATAAAATTTAATTTTAGTAAAAACTAAACCATAAAGTTTGATAAAGAATTATATTTATTTGAATAGTATATAGTTTTTAAACCATAAAAACTAATGGAGGTGTGATAAATACACTTACGTTTATGTTTGCATAAGAATAAGGAAATAGTTTGGAATGTTAATCTTATGTAAAACATTACATAGAGATCGACTATGTAACCAGTAAATGGTATTTATTGGTATCCATCAGTTATTACGTCAACATATTTTAATAGATATAAAATTTATAAGGACATGTTTTTTAATTTTACATTCTAATATGTAAATGAGAAATTCTTTTGTATTAAGTTTATTTAAAAAATTCCAAAGTGAATTCTCCTCTTTATTTAAATATGTCCTTCGTCATCATCACCTTCTATTTTTAGGTGTTGAATGAAACTTTAAAATAAAGAACTCAAATCTCTCCTATTACTCTTATTCTAATTATAATTTTAGATCTCTGGACTAGAAGGTAGTAAGTGTATTGACCTACTAACCCAATAAGTCATATATAGATAGAATATGTCATTACAAGAAAAACATCGTTTAGCGACGGAGATTACCGATAGAAAACGTTTGTATTCCGTCGATAACATTAATTAGTGACGGAAATAATTGACGGACAAAGGCGTCGTTAAAACGACTGTAGGTAAATTTACCGACGGATTTGTTATGTCACCATCGTTAAATGTACCAACGCTTGTCTTTGACCGTCCGTAAATTTACAAACAGATTTGCAGTAAATCGTTGGTAAATTTACCTACGGATAAAAGTATTCCGTCGAAATATTTTCTGACAGTACTAGTTATGCCGTTGGTGATATTTCGTCGATTGTGATGGACTGTTGGTAAACCGTATTTCAAAAAATTCTAACGGTTTGCAATATTATCGACGGAACGATGAGTTACCGTTTGTAAATATATTGGATTTTACCGACGGTTTATGTTATTCGTCGGTAAATATATTGGATTTTAGCGACGTAAATTTATGTTCTGTCGGTAAAGTAAATGAATTTTAAAAAAATCATTACATTAAATTTTATTTCATGATCTTATTATTAATGCAAAATTTCAATAGTTATGAATTATTGGTATATAATATTTTGATTTGTTTATATATTTAATTTGTTTAAACAGAAAGCTGATTGATGATATAAAGTTAACATTATCTTGATTGATAATAAAAACATTATAGTGTACATAATAAGTCTTTGTAATTCAAAGCAAATGACTACAACAATCCTATTGTCCTGGTGACCGCGGATGCTCTGAGGTACTACCCCTCTCCTTCAACTTATCCATCTCATGTTTTAGGTGAGCTATGTGCTCCATCAATGTCTGCATTGTAGTCCGAAGCTTATTGACTTCATTGGTTGTCGATCGTCGACTAGATGCAGCTGTACTGGATGTGGAGGATTGCGAATAACATATGTTCGCAAATGAACCTAGCCCGAAGATCTTTCCATGACGGTCCCTACCGCCCACGGCATCAAGATACGTCTGAATCTCATCAACAGCTTGTTCGTGCTGAGATTGTCACTGAATGCTTTCTTATATTTGTTCTTATTAGGAAGTAATGTTTATATTAGTAAGTAATAATTATTAAGAATTAATATTAAAGCATAAATTTCATATACATTCAGTTATCTACATTGAGTGTTGACAAATGTCACACCGTCATGCTTCTTAGTGTGAGTGTGTAAAAACAGCTGACGAGGAGTAGGCCTCATGTCTATAGACTTTTCCTACATAAGAATAAAATGTTATATGTGAATTAGAATTTATAAAAATTTCGGCAGAGTTTTCCCTATTTTTATGATATTTACCCCTTTTTGAACAAATAAAATAACTCAACATAGTCATATATGGCATCAGACATTTATACCATTATGAGTATCCATAATACACATATTTTCATTCCAACATTCACTTATCAATTTAAATTGAAATACAACAAAATAAAACAATTATAATATAAGTGTCAAGTTTAGATACTTACAAGTCTCTCTGCATGCTCGTGGTGAGTAATTGATCCTCCTGTATGTACGGAAAGACTCTCTCCTCCCGGACCTCTACGTTTATTGGTCAAGTTACGCCCCGAGATGAACATTGCCTCAGGTGATGTCCAATACTCCTACCAACGACTCCATATTTACTCAGAAATATAAGGCGGTCATACACCAGCCTTGTGTATCACACCAATAAAGTCGCGATAACGTATATGAGCTCGCCTCTCCCATATTGTATGTATGACCACGTCGAAACTAGAATCCTAGAAAATTCTTTCTGAAATAAAAAGAAAAAAAATTCGATAACTTATAATGTAATAATATTTATCTAATTAATGCATAAAAATCAATTAAAAAAGAAAATAATTTTTATTATACCTCAAACTCCTGAAAGTAAATTGCCTTTGTGGCTTGAGAGATTTTCTTCATATATAACCCTCAGGATCAATTCTCTCCTTAAATTTAGATGTCATATTTCTGGAACACGGTCCAGACGGGATCAACCTAATATAAGAACAAATAATTTTATACCATTTGCAAAAATTTAAACCTATAACTTAATTATAAATATATAGTGTTTCGTGCGATTTCATTTATAGATTATTGACAATTCTTATATACTTTCTTCTATCAGGTCCCTCAGCTCTAGGCTGGCGATCGTCTCCTTCATCCGATAAAGGGGTAGTAGATGATATAGAAGTGGTGGATGGTGTAGAATAAGAAGCAGTAGGGGATGCGTTATCTACAACTGTAGGCCCTGGAGGGGGAGGAGGTGATTCAGTTGCATCTGCAGACTATGACGGTCCACCTTTATAGTAAGTACCTCCGAATATGCGTCTAAACCTAGGCCACATTATATCACGTTATCTCTTTGGTGGCATATTTCTACCTGTAATTCATTGTTTATTGAATTTTCTAGAAATATAAGAATTTGAATTCAATATTTTACACAATATATGCAAAAGGTAATAAGGCGATTTGTTGAATATCATATTCAAGTACAAACTTTGAATTAGAAGGTTAACAATTGTTACAATCATAAAACAAGAACAATAACAACGCATACTCAATAGGACGCAGCTTGACCCCTAACTAGTAGGTATTGCATCTTGACCCCTAACTAGTAGGTATTGCATCGATAAATCACAATGATATAATTAATTTCTTGGATTCTATGTGACATAAGAGTCGGCAAAGGTAAATGAGTCCTTGATGTCTGAATTCCCGAGAAGGGTCCTGGCATGTTCAAACACACTAATTGAAATAGTGATACTTCTTCCCTTAGTGCAGGGATTTTAACACCTTCTTGCAACAACATTTCCCCTATAGCTAACTTGTAGAGGATATAGTGAACGAGTCACCAGATTTAGTATAGAAGACAAACTCTCCAGATGAACTACCAGTATGAAGCGGTTTACCTAAAACACAATCAGTATAGAACTTAGATATTGTCAAATTAGAAGATCGTTAAACAAACCAAAATTTAAGTAACATGCAGTGAATGTCCATAAGAAGTCTGTGGAATTGACGAATTTTCTAAAAGAGCCTGTTTCCCTAATCCTTTATGGACTGTTGTGACATCGCTCCCGCCTCTATGGGCATACATGTCATCTTCAAGATTCAAGGAAGCTTAAAACAACATGTAGTATATACCATCAAATGTGAATATATATAATAGCTTAATAAAAGGAAATGAGATGTACATAATAAGGAAAGTGACGTTTAGATGATACTAAACACCTTGAAGCAGAAGATCGGCCATGGAAGGCAAACCATCATTAGTGTATGAAGTAGAGATTTTTCCTGCATTTTTATTCCTTCGGTAGGAATAATTTTGCCACATTTCTCCCCACGTAATGAATTACTATGATTCGTAACGAGTCGCGATATCCACATTCCTTGATTAAGAGTTTGAATTAAATACTTTACATAATATACTGAAAAGAAATAATTGATTTCTTGAATAAAATATTCAATTACAAACACAAATTAATCGCTATTATAACCTAATTGTAAATTACAATTATCTTCTTTTTTTGAAGAATAAGAATCAAACTCCGGCTCCTCTTTAGATCTCTGGCTCTCATTATCCTCTCCAGATGAAATTTCAACATATTCGTTAGATGGATCGTTCAAAGGTTCATTATTGTCATATGTGACAGATGCATTTATAAAATAAACATCTTCCTGAAACGCTTCACTTTCAATTCTCTGTTCTTCTTTTCCATGTGATTCAAAAACACCTTTAGTTTTAACTTTGCAAATTGCCAACTAATATGACTTATCTCGTTGTAAGCTGGGAAAAGGGACCTAACACTCCTATTTTGCTTGCATTGCCAACACAAAAGGTTCAATTTGTCTCAATCTTCTTCGGATGTTGATTTCAACTAGATTGTATCAGCTATGCACTTTTGTTCCAACATTTGGAGTCGGGTCAAACCAGTCACACTTAAATATCACACATCTCTTTATTGGCAATGTGGGGTACTCAACTTCAAGTATCTCAATAATTTTACTACAGTAATCCATCAATTCTCCCTGTATGCAAACTCCACTATTTATTGTTGCCACGGTATAACATGATATTCTGTATGATATTTGTATCCATTAACGAAATACACCGGATACGATTTAACAGTTCGTAGAGGTTCCTTTGTAAAATCACATACAAATTTGTACTTTATTGGATTTTCTAAAGCCTACATAAAAGAAATTATCATATCAAAGAGTATAATGTCATTTGAACACATAAATCTTATAATTCAATTATTTAAATATTTGTAAGTGAAAACTTACATATCTCTCGAACTATCGAGGAAAGTGTCTTCCAACTTCTTTATTTATATCATCCTGTGTTTTGTTCGGCATTAGCGAGCATAACAATTCTTTGTATAATCTAAAAATATTATTATGTATTTCAGTTATGAACAACACAAAATTTGAAAACCGAAATAATCATTTTCAACTTACTGCACGAAAGGTTGAACTTCTTGACAGTTTAATAAAATGTAACCATGAGTAGCCTTAATTTCTTCCTCTGTTAACATTCTTCTTGTTAACGTCCATATGTTCGTCCAGGATATGTGAAAATGGATAAGTTACCATCAACATCACTCGTTCCTCCCCCATCGTCATTACGAGAAACTTTTCTTTCTCTTGTGTGAACATGCGGCTAAAAATAATGTAAGCAAAATGTACTAGCTTCCTTTACTAAATAGGCATTACCTATTGAACCTTTAACTCTAGCTTTGTTTTTGACATTTTTCTTCAAGTGATGCAAATACTTATATTAGAGAATATGGTTATTACAATTTAGTAGTTAAAACATGTTATTACTTCAATTATAATAATTTTGGTTGGATTACCTCTCAAACGGATACATTCATCGATATTGAACTGGAATAGCTAGTTTTGCCTCGTGTGCTAAATGCATAGGTAGATGCTCCATATAGTCAAAGAAGCTTGGAGGAAAAATCTCTTCTAACTTGCACAAAATTACTGGAATTTTCCTTTATAGTTTTTCCATTTCAGCCAACTTGATTTCAGATGATGTTAAACTTTTGAAGAACAAACTTAATTTTATTATTACTTCCCAAACCTTATTCAGTAGCAAATCCCGAAATGAAATTAGAATTAGCCTTTGTATAAACACATGATAATCATGACTTTTCATCCCAAATAATTTGTATATCCTCATGTCCACACACCTTGCCAAGTTTGAAACATAACCACCGGGAAACTTTAGACTTTTCAACCATTCACACAAAATCTCCTTTTGTTTTTTGTCCAAAGTGTAACATGCCTTCGGATATTTTCCGGTGTGAAGATCTTTATGTAACTCGTTCCTTTTACAAAAAAGTTACAAATCAGCTCGTGATTTTGTATTGTCTTTCTCCTCCCTTCAATGTTCGTTATAGTATTGAAAAAATTGTCAAAAATATTTTTTCAATATGCATCACATCTAGATTGTGACGTATCAAATTAGTTTTCCAATATGGAAAATCCCAAAAGATGCTTTGTTTTCTCCAACCAAAGTTTTTACTAATGTTTTTATTTACTTCATCAGCTTCAAATTCTGTAACTTTTAGCAAGTCTAATTCATCAACCTCCTGCAAAATCTCTTCACTAGCTTTGTGAGTGGGAGGAGATGTTTTTACCATCCTATTCTTAATGAACTTTTGTTTATTGCATCTAGATGGATGATCTAGAGGAAGAATTTTCCTGTGATTGTCAAACCAACATGTTTTGCCCCCATTTGGAAAATAAAACGCATAAGCATCATTGCCACAATAAGGACGAGCCAATTTTCTTGCTGTGTTCCATCAAGACAATATGGCATATGCCAAAAAATCACTAATGGTCCATATTAAAGCTGCTCTTTACACAAAATTTTGTTTCAGAGACACATCATTTGTCTGAACACCATATTCCCAAAGATACTGCAATTCAGATATCAATGGTTGTAAGAATACATCAATTCTATGCTTCGAATTTTTAGGCCTTGACACAATCATTGTCAAGAACATATATGCATCTTTCATACACATTCATGGAGGCAAATTATAAGGAGTAATTATGATTGTCCATAATGAATATTGCTGGCCGGACTGGCCAAAAAGTTGGAATCCATCTGTTGACAATCCCAACCTAACATTTTGACTTTCAGTTGTAAACTCAAGATGGGTGTCATTGAAATGTTTTCATGATAGTGCATCCGATAGATGACTCATTATTCCATCATCCTGTTCGTGTTCATTATGCCATCTCATATGAGATGCAGTAACATCAGAAGCATATAATCTTTGAAGTCTCGGAGGTAGCGGGAAATAATACATCTGTTTCCAGGGTACTAATTTTTGTTTCATAGAATGCTTTTTAGGCTTAAGCCTAGGTTGACCACAAAATTTACACTCTTATAATTCCACATCATCTCCCCAATACAACATACATCCCAATTTGCAACAATAAATCTTTTCAATAGGCAGACCAAGACCCCTAATAAGTTTCTTCATATTGTAAAAAGTATCAACCATTGTATGATCAGGAGGCAATGATTCATTATTCCATTCAAGAATTTTATCAAAACTACGGTCCGAAATATGCCCTTCAGACTTTATGTTCAATATTCGAGCAATGGGAGACAATTGGGTCATTGTCTCACAATTTGGCTATAATTCTTGATCAGCTAACTCTAGTAAGTCAAAAAATTGTTTTGCATATGGGTTTGGTTCTTCTTCAGCATTTTTCATATTTTCCTGAAAGGTATAATCGGCTACATCATAAACCATTTGCATGTAAGGATTTTCATTTCCATCCACATAATTTATTCTAAATCCAATCCTCCCTTCAAACTCATTTAAGGTCATAGACGATTGTACTTGATTACCCCTTGAGGTGCTACAAATCAATGGTTCCCTATGTTGTGTCCACTCAAAATAACTGGGGAAAAATCTTGTTCTCAACAAATGCCCATCAACTTCATCAATAGGAAGGAAACGAATGTGTTTGCACTTCTTACATGGACATCTGATCTTTGGACCATCCATATATGCAGGTTGAGAACATGCATAACGAATAAATGCTTCAACTCCCTCAACAAACTCAGGATTAATGAAACCATAAGGTGTTAATCGTCTATACATCTAAGATCTATCAACAATACTCATTTATGCAAAACTGTTAATTTAAAACAGTGATTCCATAGTTAGAATCATTCATGTTGGCCAAAGTTTACAAATCATCTAAACTTTACATAAGATTTCCTAAGTATTAACCAATTGAATTAATCACCAAATATTACACTTGTGAATCAAGAAAACAAGTTCTCGTTGTGGCTCTTAGGCTCGTGATATTTTGCATTGATAAGCCTCATGGGAGCTACATCATGGGTTATGGGTTAAGATCAAAATTATTTATTAACTGCAGATCTATTTTTTTGTTTGTAATCATATATGTTAGAAGAGATTAAAGTGTAGAAGTTTGATATTTAACCTAAATAGTATATGTACTAGTGCCAAATAAAATAAGTATTCATAAAAATATGAATACTTATTTTAATAAATTACTATAACATATACAATTATCTAATATGTTTAGAATAAAATTAGTATTATATTCAAAAAGATGTGTTTAAAGATTCGCACTTGAAAAGTAAACAAAACCTAATCATTTAAGAGAGCATCAATGAAATAACGGATTGATATAATTAAGATATTTGCAATTATAAGTCAAACTGTTGAAGGCATTTTTATCATTAAAATTAATGACATTTTCTCTTAATTTCTGGATTAATTATTGGGTTATATATATATTTTATCTGCTAAATTGCTTGATTCGCCTGAATTTGCATTTATAATTGTTCATGTTTAATTTGTAGGAAATGCGCTTGA
>JAOQMQ010000004.1:19162916-19173601 GCA_027563845.1 Erythroxylum subrotundum
AACTGTATAATATACCAATATGGACTATTTTGCAATTTTTAAAAATTTTAGGGACTATTTCATAATTTTAAAAAATTCTCCGAAACGATACCCGATACCGATAGGTACCGGTACAGTTCCGTTCCAGAGCTCAATCCGGTACCGAGCCCGGTACGGTATTAATAACTTTGATTATGATTATATTATTTAATTAAAATTATGAATAACATATATATTTATATATTGATTATTTCAGGTCGATGAGTATATTCCTTTAATAAAAAGTCATAATCCAGTACCGGAGACAAAGGTGAAAACTCCTAATCTTGTACTAAGTGAAAATAGAAGTCTAACTCAAAGTCAATTGAAAAGTGAAGTTTGGAATCATGCCAATAAGATTAGATCGACGGACGGAGTAGAACAAGCAGAATGTAGGTATTGTCAAAAAATGTTTGTCGAGAGTTCAAAAGGTAGAACCTCTCATTTAAAGAGACATGTGGATTCGTGTAATGGAAAAAAGATGATATTAAGAGGTCAAACATTTTTTTACTGCTAACCTTATGAGAGGGAAGAATGTAATGATTGCAACATCTTATGACAACAATGTATCAAGATTTTTGATAGCTTCTATGATAATTGGTGATGAACATCTACTATCTATAGTTGATATCAAAAGATTTAGGATGTTTTGCAACTCACTACAACCGACCTTTAAGGTTCTAACTTGAAATATGTTAAGACATTATGAAGATATATGAGGATAAGAAGAAAGAAAATTTAAGAATATCTTTTAGTATTGAAGGATGGATTGCCATTACAACAGACATGCAAATAGTCGATAATCAAAAGAAATGTTATATGGTAATGATGACACATTATGTTGACAATGACTAAACTTTATGCAATAAAATTTTGAGGTAATTTATATATTTTTTAATATTGTTATCATTTACTTCTCATTATGTTATGATTGATGTTAGTAATATTTGTACATTATAGGTTCATTATGTGTCAGCGCCACATATAAGTAAAAGGTTAGCAACCGTATTGGCAGGCTATTTGATAGATTTTAATATTGAAACCAAACTATCCACCATAACAATTGATGGCAATTGTAGCATGAATGATGTTATGATTGAAAAGTTGAAGAATAAGATACTAGTTGAGAGCTAGTTGGTTGGTAAAAGGTTATTCCATATGCATTATTTTACGCATGTTTTGAATTTGTTTGTGAAAGATGGAATAGATATAATAAAGGAAGATTCGATTTGAAATAGTGTCTTATATTGGAGTGTAATACCTAAAGAGTCGAGAAATTTGAAGAAATTGCAACATAACTATGCATTCCAGGTACAAAGATGTTAATTTTGAATTGTCAAACTAGATGGTACCTAACATTTATGATGTTGGAATCGACAATCCAATATGTTGATATGCTTACTAAATTGAGATAAAGAGATTCTCAATACACTTGTATACCTACAAAAGACTAATATGAGTTGGTTAGATAACATTGTGCAAAGTTGGAATTATTTTATAATGTGATTGAATTGTTCTTAGGGAAAAATATCCAACTTCATAATGTTTTTTTTGGGTAAATCAGTAAATTAAATAAATTAATAAAAATTTATGTACAAATCAAGAGATTGCCCAAGATGCAAGTCTCTTTCCAATAACAAAAGGAAAAGCCTCACCTAAGGACACGAGGAACTCTACAAAAATTAAACCTTATGAACCGAACATACCACAACAAACAACCTACACATATCTACCTACCAAGATGACCTTGTGGAAAGGTACACCTTAACCAGAACACATACATTTACAGACTAACATAGGAAAAGAGTAAAGTAAAATAGACAAGCATTTCTCCACAAAACCAGAATTTCGAGACCCCACTTCATAAGTTGAAGCTTCTTAATGCTCTACAATTTTGCTAAAGAGGGTGCGGTTCTTTTTGCTAAAAATACCAAGGATAAGGTAGAGCCCTTTCTCCTTGCTTCTTACATCCATCTTGTCTCTCTTAGCGTGATTCCAAGTTTGAGATCTCCTTGTAAGCTATCATAACTCTCACCCATCCCTCCTTAGTGAAACCTGAAGGATACTTGTAATTCTTTAAGAAACCAAGAAAGGAGGGATGGTCTCTTACTGTCAAGAACTAGGATAACCTACAAAACAAAACATTAGAGAAAATAATCCTTACATAATTACCTTCCCTCAGTATTTGCACTGAGAAGTTCCATAACTTGGAAGACCACTCTTGTGCCTATGGTCCCAACTTCCAAGGCTTTATCTTTAAATGTTCGGTGGTTTCTTTCGGTCCAGATGTTATATACAGACACAGAGAGGAGAATGATAAGAAGGTTAAGGTCAATATTTATGTAATTGAAGGGGTGGTTAAACCAGCTTGGAAAGGTTTAAAGACATATTAGAATTGGTAAATGGATCTGAAAATGCTTTAAACAATGTGTCCATACTGTTTTTGAGTAGGGACATTCAAAGAACAGATGGTCAATAGACTCATGCTCCAAGAAACACAAGGAGCAGTGATTTGGGACATATGAAAAGAGAAGTTTGTCCTTTGTTTGTAAATTATTAAGAAAAGCTAGCGATAGGATGAAGGAGTATCTTGGGCTAGTTCTTTTGTGTTCAACTAATTTGTTCCAAGGGACACAAAGATTGGGAAATCTCAAGGTAAAGTAGCTCGAAGTATTTGTGTAAGATTTGGAGGGGCTTGCTAGCCACTCCAATCTATCAGGTCGGGAGCATTCTGGTTGGTATAGTAAGGGCTCCAAGGTTCGTATAGTCTCAATTGAGGCCTCCAACCAGCTCCACATATTATTTCTGATACATCGAAAACTTTTGCATTCATTGGTAATTCTAATCCATTAATCACTCGAGGAGTTAAGAGTTCCTTTAGATTACCTCTTGCATGCTAAGGGTCCTGCCATAAGAAAGTAGATAACCCATTTCCTATCTTAAATCTGAATTGGTTCCCAATGAGATACTTAACAAGTAAAGGCTTTCTCCAACTCCATGAACTATCATTACTAGGTTGTGCATTCCAAAAAGTTTTCCTTTTAAGAATAATGGTATGCACCCATTTGGCCCACAAAGCTTCCGTATCATTAAAAAACACCCGGATTCTTTTTTCCTATAAGCACATTATTCCACGTAGATAAGTGTTTAATGCCTAAACCACCCTCTCTTTTAGGTCTACATAGGTCATTCCATTTTACCTTTGCATAGGTGTTAGACACTACATCCCCAGACTATAGGAAATTTCTTAATTTTGTATCTATATCCTTAATGATGGAGGAAGGAAGAATAAAATGATTAGAACAATACACATGAAAAGTTGAGAGCACAGAAATGACCAACTGTAGTCTACCAGCATAGGAAAGAATTTTATGGGTCCATTTGTTTACTATAGCTTCAATTTTATCCAAAAGAGGAATACAATCACTCATAGAAAGCCTACCTATTAAGAGGGGAATCCCCAGGTAATGAATAGGAAGGTGGCCTTTTGAAAGGCCCATTAGGGCTTCTAGCTAGTGAGCTATATGACTCATATCAGAAGATAAAAAGTACTGACTCTTGCTAAGGTTCATGTCCAGGTGAGACATGTTTGGGAAAATACACAGCCAGTTAAGTAAAGTTTGAACCGAAACTAGATCAGTATGACAAAACATTAAAATATCATCAACAAACAGAAGGTGGGAAAGTTTTAGAGTTTTACACCTCTAGTGGTATTTAAAAGAGCTATTACAAGCAATAGAAGCTTCCAAAGTCCTCGAGAGAACCTCTATACAGATAATGAAGAGATACGGGGATAAAAGGTCTCCTTGTCTTAAACCTGTACCACAAAATTTTTTTGAAGGAGATCCATTGATCAAAATCGAATACAAAGGGGAGGTAATACACTCTTCAATCCACTTAACAAAAATAGGAGGGAAACCTACAGCTAAGAGTACATTCAGAAGGAAATCCTAGTGAATGGAGTCAAAGGCTTTTCTCAGGTCAATTTTTAAAGCACAACGCTTATGAGTATTCGACAAGTGGTAATTCTTAAAGATCTCTTGAGACAGAAGGATATTGTCCCCTATTCAGCGGCCTTTTATGAAGGCATTTTAACTAGGGCTGATGATGTAAGGAAGTAAGTCTTTAATCCTATTTGCCATTATTTTAGAAATCACCTTGTAAATAAGGTTACAACAGGAAATTGACCTATAGTCATACACAGTGGAAGGATGATCAGTCTTCAGGATAAGAGAAATAAAAGTAGAGTTAAGCTCTTTGAGTGACCTCCCATAAGACAAAGAAAGCTTTATCTGATTGGATGTTTGATTCCAATGAGGTTATTCGGGTTATGGCTGAGCAAATAATGGAGAAGTTGAATTCTTATTGGTATATGATTGGACATATTATTAAAGTCTTATTTGTGCTGGACCTGAGATACAAGATAAAAGGAGTTAATTTTATATATAATGTGTTGTATGGTGATCAAGCTTAAAAGCATGTAGATGTCAATAAAAAATTTTGGTATGATTTTGTTGAGCAAGTTTTACAATTTATAAAACCTCAATAATTCACAAGTGCACGGGTCGTACTTTGTAGTATTGAAGAGTCGATCTGACAAGGAGGGTACTAGCCTAATCCTAAGTCATCTAAGGCTTAGAGAAAAGAATAAAAAGAAATAAACACTGTACAAGTGAACATCGATAGTAAATACTGGAAATTGATTCAAGAATTGTAAAGCGGAAAATTCAACAAGACAAAATTAAACTGACCAATCACACAAGTCATAATGGAAGTCCGTCAAGAGAGTTAATCAAGTTATGAGAGAGGGGGATTTACCTATTATTAATGCTAATCTAACCATTTATGTGTTTACGGGATGTCGGTTTTAGACGGTCATAGGGTTGATTACTCTCTTTCAAGTTATAACCATTAAACCCTAAATTGTAAACCCTAATCGAATTATAGAACTTGCAATCTCTCAATTCACAAATTACCCATAGTTTTAATTAGTTCTAAAGCTCTCTAATAAACAATCAGGTCTTGCACGGGATCTCTCTCCATGAAATTACTGACTAGATTGATTAAGTGGTCAATTAGATTGCCTAACTCTAATTAATTCGATTAAATCATTTTTTTTTACTCACCCTCTCAATTTGTTACCGAAACATGCAAATACATTAATCAATCACAACACCTAAACCAATAAACATAAAAATAACTAAATCAACATTAACTCAAAGTAAAATCCCAAAGTAGAGTTTAGAGCATTATCAACAACCCGAAATCCATTTCCATACAATCCATCTCAACTTTATACATTTAAATGAAAAGGGAAATAAAGAGAAAATAGAACTTAGGTTAGACAAATCGGGAAGGCAGCGGCATCGTGATACCACCTGATCCGAGGAGCAGTGGCATCAGGATCCAATTTTTCTTCCTCCTTCCTTTTCTTCTTCTCTCTCTCTTCATTTTCTCCCTCTTTAGGGCACGATTCTTAAATTTAAAGAGGAAGGATTTCAATAATGGTAAGAATTTGTGTCATCCTGCTATAACAAGGTTTGCAACTAATTCTTATCACTTCGGTAATAATTAACAAAGTAACACAATTCTAACCTAAACACATACTAAATGATTGAATTAATGGCTAAAAACATGTCAAACTATGCCCTAAAACATGATACAATTTACACTTATCATATTTATTTAATGATTATCAACTAAGAATGGACAAAATTTAGGATTGGGATCGTAGTAGTTTAGGTTGTTCAACTCTGGCTTCAGTTTCAGGTTCGAACTCATCTTCTAAGAGCAGTTTGTTACTTTTTCTTACAAAATTCGTTGAAATAAAAAAGGGCTAGGAGTCCATATAATATGATGGAGTTAGATAAACATTTAATGGAAGAAGGTGTGAAGTTTGATGTATTATAATGGTGTAAGAGTTGTGAAAATAATTTTTCAATTGTGTAAGTAATTGCATAAGACCTATTAGCAATTCCATCAACCACTGTTGCTCTCTTAGTATATATCGTCTCTACTATCTCCAATCTCCAGTCTCCTAAAACTCAGCCTTCAATCCATAGTGCCTAACAATCTAAATAAGTGACTCATAATGTGGACATGGAAGTAGTTAGATGGTCGTATGATTCAAGTCGATCATTCAATGTCGCCTAGTCTTATTATTACTAACCTATGGTAGAAGCTAATGCCTCTTATGGTCCAGGATATTAGGATCTTTCAATTGATGGCTATAAAAGTAAACTTTTAAGTAGCTCTATTTATGAAATAAATAGTTATTTAGATGAAAGAAGAAAGAATTGGGAAACTTATGGATGTTCAATCATGAGTAATGGTTGGACAAATAGAAGGCATGAACTTAGTATCTATTTTTAGTTTATTTTGCTAACGGACAATGTTTTTAAAGTCTATTGATGCAGCTGACCATAGTAAAAATGTTGATACTCTATTTCAAATATGTGATGAAGTTGTGAATAAAGTTGGACTAGCAAATGTTGTTCAATTCTTTACTGATAATGGTTCTGCTTATAAAGTACATGGAAAAAGATTGTAAATCAGGTATAATTATTTTTATTGGACTCCTTCTACTGCACATTGCATTGATCTGATATTGGAAAATAGAAGAGATGCTAAATATTTCCCTATCATTGATATTGTCATCCTGTTATAACAAGGTTTACAACTAATTCTTATCACTTCGGTGTTTTGTTCTGATGAATAACTAGTTGAAGAAAATGTTTACAAGTGATAACTAGGTTGCCTCATAGTATGTCAGTTTTAATGATGGAGTTAAGATATTTAGAATTATACTAGAAGATCATGAATCTTGGTCCCGTTGTCAATTTGTAATTTGAATTTTTGAGCCTATAGTGATAGTACTTCATATAGCTGGTAGTGATGAGAAGGTAACTATGAGTTATTTTTATGATGCCATGGAAAGAACGAAGGAGACAATTAAGGCCAATATGAAAGATAAGCCTTCTTTATGTATACCTTATCTTGCAATCAATAATGAGCAACGAGAAAGCCATCTTTACTCTCTATTGATTGTAGCCGGGGCATTTTTTAATCCCAATGTCTATTTTAGACGAAATTTTACAAAGAAATCTGAAGTTAATAGGAGAGTGATACTAATTATTACAACAATTGTTTTTCATAAGATGAGACAAGATCTCCTAAGCTTATAATTGGAGGTGATGCTTCTAGTGATTTTTAGATGCCTATTGTTATTCGTCAAAGAGACAAGCTTAATCCAATTATATATCCTTTTTCCACCTTTGTTACTTGTTGGAAATTAATCGTCATTTTATTTTGTTTATAATATTAATTATGTTGTCTTATACTTCCTTCGTGGGACCAATTCAGGACTGGTGTTCTAGAATTGCAAAAATTTGCAATTCGAATTATAAGTCAATGTGTAAGGGCAACATGGTTCCTTAGAGCACATTTGAATTCATCCATTTCAAGAAAAGGAATAAATTGGAATACAAAAGATTGAAAAACTTAGTCTTTGTTCAATACAACTTAAAGCTTTGGCAATGGTATTTTACTATCATTGTTAAATTGAATATAATTTCTTAATAATTTAATTTTATTAGGACTCTTAATAAAACAAGTAATTTTATAGATCTAATTCATCTTGACTGTATCGATCTTTTGGCGAATTGGATTTATGAAGAACTGAGTTTGATAAATAAGAGTGACTTGAAAGATAATCTTAAATAAGAAAGTATTAATAAGTTATTTGGTGTAATGAATTTGAATGATGATGATGACGAGACTCTTCTTAATGATGAGGATATTGTACCAAATAAAAATTGAGGTCAATGTGATTTGAACTGATATTCGATTAAATGAAATTCTAGGTTTTCATTTCTCTTCTTCTTTTAGTTTCACATATATTTGATGTATATGTTAAATTCTCTATATGCAATATAAATATAACTATAAATGTTTTTGTTTCATGATTTACTTCTAATTAGTTGTTTTCTTGGTTTGAACTCTTGTTATAAATTGTAATAATCAGAAAATTATGGATATTTACTATTCTTTTTATATGATGTTTTGATGTAATATTATTTATTATATGAAAAAATTATAACATTTTAAATACTTTGTATTATCCCTAATTTTATATTTTTAAGATATTTTTATATTAATTATGTTTATTATTTATATGTCAAATTTGTGAGAGGTAATAGAAATTAATAGATTATTAACATATTAAATTTTTATTATTATTATGATTTTTAGAGATAAGGTTTACATAAAATTATAAATTATATATTACAATATATTAAGAAACTATTTTGTAATTTAAAAAAAATTTAAGAACTATTTTATAAATTTAAAAAATTATCCAAAATAGTACTCAATATTTATCATTACTCATACATTATTGTACTAAAATCAAATCTAATATCTACACCAATATATGGTATTGGTAACATTTCTTGCGAGTCTATTATCTTATTCATTCCACACCAAGAAAATGATAAGAGAGAATAAGCAACAGCCACAATGAATGGGACCGCAAAGTCCAAACAGGTAGGAAAAAAGGTGTCGTCAAATCAAGTGTTGAGAAACCCTACATGCTGTTTTCCTTTTATTTTGGGTGTGAAGAGCCGAATATTTTTTAAAGTGGGAAAATATGTGTATAGTTATCTGGATAAAATGGAAGAAAATGATAATGGATAAAAACGGGTTTAGGGAAAAAAAAAACAAAAGGAGAACTTAATCGGGTCGGGTTATCGAGCGAGGTGATATATTTTTTTTTAATTATTAACAAAGTGAGCTCAATTATCTGATGACGTCATATATCTCATTTTAAGTAGGTGTGTTTTATTCAATTAACATCTTAATAAAGAAAATAAAGATGATCTGGCAACAATAAAACTGTGGTGAGAAATTAAGAGGACCCACAGGCCACAACTCCCATTTATTTCTGGACCGTGGCATTGTCCGTACCATTGTCTTCTCTCGGCTTCCCGGTAGCCGGTTAGCCTCCAGATTGGTGCAACCTTCGACACACGTGTTTGCCTTCCCTCATGTACACAAAAATTACATGTTTTTTTTTAAATAACAAAAAGAAATTTTTGCTTGTTTTTTTTATTGAGAGAAGATGGAGAGACTAGAGAGCTAGATAAAAGACTTGACCAATTGGAGGGTCGGAAAATGAAAAATCCTTGGTCATGTTGGTATCCTCCACTATCAACCAAATAATAGAACCAAAAGATGCCAAGATAGAGCATCTTTAATTTCTAAGAAAATAATAGCAGTGACATTCTTTGTCTCGAGCTTTTAATTATTATGCTCGGTGTTTACTTTGTACCATTGTCCTTCGAGTTTCGTATGTTTTCTACGTAACTATTAAGTCCGCCATGCATCTAAAATTAAATGGTTTATTTTAGGGTTTTTTGTACCCCATCCTCTTAGTAATTATCAAGTTATACATTATTTTTTTCCTAATGAAATTAAACTTATAAGAATTTTTTTAAAAATACTAATACTATATACAGTGACGGAGCCAGAAATTTAAGATAGGAGGGCTCAAATATTTAATTTTTTAAATTTTGAGGGGCTCAGTGCAGAACGGACTCCTAAATAACTCCGTCCTTATATAATATATATATATATATATATATAATTAAAAATATTTATTTTTTTATAACTTGGGGCCAGTGCACCACTGGGCTCCATCTACCTCCGGCAGTGACTATATACCATGTACTCACTTCATTCCTTTTATATTTACGATATATACCATAAAAATGTATGGTTTCAAATTTTGGAACATGAAATTATGTATTTTATTTATAAAGAGTATGTTTCTCATCAAAGTTATACAAAAAATAAAAAAGAAGAAATGAAAATTATATAAACTAGATTTTCAGTTTAAAAAACTAAGATATAATTGGTTTTGCCTGATTCTGCTGAGGCCGGATGTTGTTGTTTGGATCCATGATTCGGTGCAATCTATGTTGTTGAATACCTGCAAAACAACGAAGGAGCGCAGGGGGTTGGTCTCCGGCAAGCCCCTCCGACGCTCAAGTTAGTCTTTTGTAAGGGTTGTGATAATCGTAAAACAAAGTGGAGCAGGGTTTCTTGTGTCGTACCTGTATCAGGGCCAAATAGTACCTTATATATAGGATAATTGCTAGGTTTAGGTCTTTACGTAGGTCTTAGTTTTTGCATGGGAGATGATCACTTATGACTGGGCCGTCGATGTCTGGGCCTGGAATTGGGCTTTGTATGGCCGACCCAACCATAAGTCCCCCTACTCCTCGACTCTGATCAAAGAGAAGGGTCGAGGAGTACATCAGGATTGTGCGGCTTGTCTGTATGACGACTCGCTATAAGGTCGATCTGTCAGGGATCAATGTCCTACGTGTAACAGCTTCTATCAAGACATAAAACCGGTCGGCTGACTCGCGCAGGGACTGGGCGATCGATCGGCTCACGCTATGCCAGGGCGATCGATCGGATATCTACATTTAGTCGCGACATTAGGTCTAATTATTACTTGACGATACGTATCTTCTAGGCGCTGTTTAAAATTTCAAACGATGCGTCCTTTTTGCTGCCGCGCAGCTTTCATGCGCTGTCGTACGCTGTCATGCGTGTCCTTTCAACTGTCACGCCGCTTCAGGTCTCGAACGAACCTAATTTAC
>JAOQMQ010000004.1:19175156-19192913 GCA_027563845.1 Erythroxylum subrotundum
TTTAATTCACTTTCACCTACCACTTCATAAAAGTTCAATTCTAATCTTACCCTCAAATTCTACTTAAGGGCCAATTCCAATATATATATATGAAAAAATTTTAAACCAATAAATAAACACAATTAACAAAACAAGAATAAATATACATATAGAAAGAAGAGCAAGGTCTAATAGTTGATCTCTGAGTATCTAGAACATCATATTCAACTGGTTCTTGCTTTTTGTGCTCTAGTGCAGCTTCAGAAGAATCATTTTGATCAACTTCCCTGTCCACTTGTACTATTGTAGTTTTTGGATTCTCTTGTACAGTGCTAACATTTTATACTTGCTCTTGATCCTTATCTTCCATGAAGATAACATCCTTGCTATTAACAATCTTGTGGGCAGTAGTATCCCACAGACGATACCCCTTGACACCTTTAGCATACCCTAAGAAAATGTATCTTCTAGATTTTGGATCCAACTTTGTAGTTTCTTGGGTATTGAACATCACATAGGCAAGACTTCCAAATATATGGAGGTTGGAATAATCCACTAGTTTATTTACCAGTCCACATCTCCATCAGCTTCTTCAACTCAATTGTAGTTAATGGAGCTCGATTCAACATATAACAGGCGGTATTGACTGCTTCTGCCCAGAATTTCGTATCTAAGCTTGCATTTCTCAACATCACTCTTGTTCTTTCCAACAGAGTTCTATTCATCCACTCTGCTACTCCATTTTGTTAAGGAGTGTATCCCGTCGTGAACTGCCTTTTGATGCCTTCTTACTTGCAATATTCATCAAATTCTTTACCAGTATATTCACCTCTATTATCTGACTGCAAACACTTGATCTTCTTACCAGATTTGAGTTCTGCCCACACTTTGTGAAATTTGAAGACTAGAAACACATCTACTTTCCTCTTGATAGAAAATACCCAACATCTCCTCAAATAATCATCTATGAATGATACAAAGAAATTTGCTCCTCCTAGGGACATAAATGGAGCTTGCCATACATCAGAGTGATCAATTCTAGAATTTCTTTGCTTATGAACTTCGATGTGTTGAATTTCAATTGATGCTGCTTACTCATAATACAATGCTCACAGAAGGGTGGTGAAATCTTTGTAAGACATGGAAGTAGATTCTTCTCTGCAAGTATCTTTATTCCTTATTCTGATATATTTCCAAGCTTTTTATGCCATGTCATTGCAGATTTGTCATCTAGACTAGTCACCGCAATTGATGCTTCTCTTTCTTGCAAAGTTTCTCCCTTCAGCATGTATAAATTTGCAGCTATATTCTTTGCTTTCATAAATACAAGCGCTCCTTTAATAACCATCATAATCTTGTTTTGAATCTCAAATCTGAAACCAAAATCATCCAGTTGTCCTACAGACAACAAAATCTTCTTCATACCCTCCACATGTCGCACTTTTTCAATAGTTTGAATTGTACCACCATACAACTTTAACTTGATGGTGCCAATACCAACAATCTTAAGAGTTTGATCATTACAGCTATACGCAGATCCTCCAGAGATAGATTCATACTGATGGAACAATTCTCTTCGAGAAGTCATATGAAAAGTAGCTGCTGAATCAAACAGCTAAACATCAGCAAATCTTCTTTTTCCTCCAATAGTCATTATTGCTTCACAAACCATTACATTTCCATCAGCTGAAGTGCTTGAAACGTTTCCTTAAGGAACAAAATCTTTCTTGTTTAGATTCCAATAATCCTTTTTCCGGTGACCTTTCTTTTCTTACAACAATTGTAGCATTTATAGTTTTTCTTACTCCTGGATTTTGATCTACCATGATTATGACTCCCACTTGGACCACGTTCCATTTATCTACCTCTCATCACCGCCAAGGCCTCCGCTTGTTGCGAACTTGCCAACCTATCTTCGTTGCTTTTGCGTCGGCTCTCTTCTTCCAGAATAACAGCTACAATGTCTTCCAAGAATAAAGTGTTTGTATTAGTTGTTAAATTTATGACGAGTTGATAATATGAATCTGGTATACTTTGAAGTAGAAGTTCCACACGTTCACTTATTGCTATTGTGTGCCCCAATGATGTGAGTTGCCAAAATAGAGTATTCAAAGTGTTTAAGCGCTCCGTCACCGAAGTGGATTCTGCCATACATAAAGTGTATAGTTTCCTCTTTAGAAAAATTTTGTTGTAGAGTGATTTGGTCTCGTATAATTTTGTGAGGTGATCCCATATTTCCTTCGCAGTCTTCTTTTCCTCTATGTTGGATAATACTCCATCAACTAAAGCTAGGTGAAGATTAGCTACAACATTTCTATCCATCTCGTTCCACTTTTCATCTATGACTCCAAGTGGCCGTTTACTAATGGCTGCCAAACAATTATCTTTCCTCAAGATTGCCTTTATCTTTAGCTTCCACAGTGAGAAATTGCTCCCAATGAATTTTTCAATATTGTACTTTGCCGCTATTACTTCTATCACAACCGCTTTATCAATAGTGCCTTTGATAGGGTGAATAATATTCTAACTTTTTTTTTATGTGGAGGATCCACTTTTAGTGGCAACCACAGAGCATACAATAAGCAGATAAACACACCCAAGGCTAGCTCTGATACCACTTGTTAGGACTTGGACAGAGTAAGGTCGCAACTAAAACGAAACTAAAAATATTGAAGATACAATAGACACATATTTTATGTGAAAAACCCCTAAATTAGGGTTAAAATCATGGGCAAGGATAGAAAATTTTACAACTGAAAAAACTGGAGAATTATGAGGAGAAAAACTAGACTCATAAAAATATACAAAATATTTTGTCTCTCTTTTCACTCACTCTCGTTTCTTTTCTCTGCTAATGAGATGATTTGCTTTCTTCATCTCCTGCGAATTTATAGGCAGGATACATATGAGATGGTTGGCTAGTTGGCCAACTATCCTTGACTTTTTTTAAAAAAACTTTGGTAGGCATCGTTTTATGTATAGTCTCAAAGATTTCAGTTACTCTGTTATGACTACTATGAAAGTTTTAAGTGAAAGATTGTAGGTTACATTGCAAATGATTTTGATAATTATAGATGATGTAAGATTAATTAAAAATATACATACATAATTACCATAAATTATGAATCACAAATTATAATATTACAATTATAAGGTGTAATGCATAACATGAATCTTAGTTACGCGTCTAGGATTAAACGTGAAAGTGAATAAACGGAGAAAATGCGGAAAATATATGTTTTGCGTTTCATAACTTTAAACGAGCTTTTTGACGTCGAAACCTTCAAACTTTCTGAACGATCTTTATGAAAGTTGATCAACCGGATGTCGTTAACGTCATTCTACATCTTTCTTAACTCGTGAATAGGGGCGGATCCAGAAATTTTTTTGAGTGGGGGCAAAATTTTAATAGGGATAAAATTTTATTTTTAATGGGGGCAAAATTTTAATAGGAGTAAAATTTTATTTTTTTTTATGGGGGCAAAACTTAAAAAAATAATTTTTTAAAAAGAAATCTTGCCCCCACTTGCACCCATTGTAGATCCGCCACTGCTCGTGAACCTCTTAATGAGTTAGAGAATCCAAACCTCCATGACTTATTTAAGCATAAGTAGGAGACCTTGGTGTATATATATAGTAACCATATTGGGTCTCCTTATCACAGGCCTCATGAGTGTATGAACTATACTGATTAGGGTTCATTTTCTTCGTCGAACTTTAACTCATTAAACCAAATCCTTTATCGAACTACTTCATTATCTTTAATCAGATCAAATTTAATTTGTTTAACCGTGAATTTATTAAAATCGTAAAATTGTAATTAAATGTCCAATATTAAGAAAATAACTAACATAAGGACCATAATTTAAAATTCTGATCAAAATATATCTCTTCATGAACTTAAAACATGCATAACCCAATCAATAACTTATCAAAAAGGACGCTTCTAAAGTATGAGGAGTCCTACCATCATTTTCTTAATCCCCACTTTTAAAGCTATAATCATATTTATATCACGCTCGAATTATGCTTTAGAGAAGTAAAAAGAAAAGTAAATGAAACAAAGAGAGTCACAGATATATCAGAGGGTCACAGATATCTGCGCAGGTGGAACAAATACACTAAAACACCCCTTTAAACATTAAGGGACCACTTGTATTAAAGTTGAATCAGTCAACCAGTAACTCTGATTCTAATCATGATTATCAGACCCATCTTCCATTTCTGATGAGTGATATGCATGTGTTTGTATCTTCCACGCTCCGACTTGGCTGTAGGGTAGCACTGAGCTATCTCAATTGCTCCAATTTTCTCTCAACTTTGTACCTTCTGCTGGCCGGTAGCTTACTTTATAATCAGCACTTATATGCCCATAAAATATTATACATATAACTTGAATACAATACAGTTACATGAAGAATTGAAAGGTTAAGAAAATCGTTGATTCTTAAATTACGCTTTTATGACAACTAGTATTGACATAAGTTTCGCTATCATAGTGGTTATACAAAGATGCCCACAACAGATTCTCGCCATTGGGACCCCTGACCACTTTGTTTAATCCTGCTGCTTGCGTACTTTTTCACTAACCAATAGCGGGTTGGAGCAACCTGTTTTTGTTAGGATATTTCAAGTATCACTTAATTTTGTTGATCTTATATAAATATGTGAATAAGATTTAATAGAACATAATCAGAACTGATTAACCAAAACAAGGATCTAATCCTACCAAAAGCAATAAATAAGGGTACTTCTTCAAAGTTCATTTGGTATCTCGTAATATTATTTTCTTTTATCAACTTGTAGGAATTAGTGATCCTGGCAATGGTCACTCTCTCGCAGGTCTCCATCTTGGAAAGTCTTTGTCAGCTTTAATGGCGGAGGCTGAAAGTAACTGTATATATTGACAATTCCAAGCAACGTATATAATTTGCGACGGATAAACTAATCCTAATTAAATGCACCCAATTAGTTGTCCAGAAATTGATGATCCATCTTATGCCAGGAAGATTCAATTGCCTGGTGTATAGGCTATCTTGAGAGACTGGCAGAAATTGTTCCCTACGCTTGAAGTCTTGATGGATAAGAGGAAAGAACTACATAATCATCGCCCGAGATGATAATTTAGGTGACATTTGCGTTTAAATTCTTATCTTTCTTTTATTGAAGGAGAAACCGACATTTTTACTACTATAAGGTTTCAAACCGTACACTAATGGGGGCAGTATTGACACAAACTCTCATCTGGTTGGTATATACGATTGTTAATATTTGTAACGATAGTCTTTTCTGTTTACATATACAATCGTCACACCCCTCCCCCGACAGCCTCTGTAGCTTGGAAAGGCCTTCTGAAAGCCATGCTCTTCCTTAAGGATGGATACGGGTGGCGTCTTGGCACTGGTGACGACATTCTTTTTTGGCATGATAAATGGCTATTTGATGGCACACTGGCGGCCGTTGTCGAGACCATCCCTCCTCCACTTTACGACCTCCGAGTTGGTGACCTTGTCTCCCATCACACTGGGTGGAATTTAGCTCCTATTGAGGGTTTGCTACCGTCTGAGTTTTGCGATCGCATCAGAGCGATCCCCCGACCCCTCTTGCACCATGGCCCTGACCGCCGCATCTGGTACGATAGCTCCACTGGCCTCTACACCTCCCGGGGTGGCTATGATTTTCTCACTAGGGTACCTTCTATTGACGGTCCGAGTGGCTGGCGTTGGATCTGGAAGCTTCGGGCGGCGCACAAACACAAGCTGTTCTTGTGGTTAGCTACTTGGAATCGCCTTCTCACTAACGAAGTACGGTACGAGCGGGGCCTTTGTGCTTCCCCTTTGTGTGCCCGCTGCGGTGAACGTCGGGAAACTGTCCTTCATCTCCTTCGTGACTGCCCCCATTCCAGGCAACTCTGGGACTCTGACCCGCACCCACGTCCGGCTTCCTTTTTCAGCGAGCAGCTCTCCTTTGCATGGCTTAAAGCCAATTGTTTGCCCCCTATTGGGACCAGCCACTGCATGGGGCGCTTTCTTACTACTTGCTGGGTCATTTGGTGTACCCGCAACAAGCTAGTGATTGAAGGTGTTCAATCTACCTTGGCTGCCCAGCTCCACCAGGTTCACCTACTTTATAGCGACTACCTTGCAGCCTTCGCCGTTGACCAGCCCGGGATCCTTCCATCTCCGCCCCCGCTCTTGGTTACCTGGCTTCCTCCTCCGGCTAGGTGGCTCAAACTCAATGTTGATGGGAGCGTTCGTGGCCCCTCAGACCAAGCCGGGATCGGCGGCTTGCTTCGAGATAGCACAGGTATTTGGATAGCGGGCTTCTCCTGCGGGGTCGGGATCACTACTATCATGGTTACGGAACTCCTGGGCCTACGATATGGGCTCGCTTTTGCCAGTAATTACTCCTGGGCCGGCCTTCAGATCGAGTCCGACTCTCGGGAAGCATTGCGCTGTCTCACCCTTCCTACTGATGCCCTAGTCTTTCATCCACTGGCGCATCTCATCCAAGATATCCGCTCATATCTGGCTAGGGCTCCCTCCTACAACATCGCTCATGTATTTCGCGAAGGTAATCAGTGTGCGGATTTTTTGGCACGTCTAGGGTCGGGTTGCACCCATTCCGAGCGGGTTTGGCATACCCCCCCTGGTCTTCACCCCTACTTGTGCGCTGATGCGCAGGGTGTAGCATTTTCTCGTTAATTTTTTCGTTAGTTTGTCTGATGTAACAAAAAAAAAAAGACCCAATTGCACATACGTCATAAATTATTTGTTGATTTATAAGAATAATTTAATTGATATTGATTATGATAGTCATAAAGATCACTAAAATAATTAATGATTCCTACATATTATTTTGTTCAAAATTCCACTAAAATTTTCAACTTTTTAATCTCCCATTAGAATATTATTGCACTGTAAAATGTTAAATGAAAATTATATAAAATCAATCAAAACAAATTCAAATTTTGAATTAGCATTACCACCTTGCTGTGGATGAGTTTTAGCTAAAGTAACAACATCTTCGTTATCGCAATGTTTGGAATTTTAGTGAATCTCATATAATAGAAGAAATAATAAGAGGACAGTCGAAATATGTTCCAAAGTAATATACATTCTCTCTCTTCAATTTAAGATTTTAAATTTGAATATCTCTCATTTAATATAAAAAAGGATAATAACTTATTAATTTGTTATTCTAAATATATCTGTTTATTAGTTATATCTTAATGCAACATGATACACTAAATTTGAACCAAAAAAAACCTTGAAATACATCAAATAAGAATATAAAATGCAAAAACACTATTTTTAAATGATAAAAAAACAAAATATTATAAAATATATAAATAAAGCTTTAAATAATCTAAATAGAAGCAAAATCGTCGCGTAACATTGAAGGATATATTTGGTAAAGTTAAAAGAATTGTTTCAACACACATTTTGAAAATACAAAAGCTTGCAAATTTTAAAGTTTTAATTGGAAATATGATATCATGGAACAAAGTATGTTAAGTTAACATAGATAAAAACAAAGTTACCTAATTATAAGGAGAGGGTAGTTTGAACTCTTTTCTTTTTTTCCTACATAATTAAACATACTCTTATATCAAATATAGACCTATAGAGGAGTTAGGTTGAATAGGATTTAACCAAAGTTTAATTAAAAAAATTTAAAAATTTGTAGGCACGTATATAATTTGGTCAGGATCTAAGTTTTGAATTCAAATTCAATCCATTAAAAAAATTAAATTGGAATATAACCTATAGGTAAAATCTATTGTGATATATGTATTGACATTGATTTATATCTTAGCACTTGAAATAGTCTGGAATTTGAATAAAAATACTTAATCATTTATTAAATAAAAATAATTATTAACTCGTTCTGAAATAAAAAATGTAATTTCTTAATAAAATATTTATTAGAATATTAACTAAGCTATATTTCTCAATATTGAACTTTTTTTTCTCTACCATCATTACTTGAAGAAGAAAAATCATCATTTACTAATGATATATAGTAACTTGCTATAGATGAGTTTTAGGTAATGTAAAAAAATCTTCTTTATCCTAATGTTTTGAATTTTAGTGGTTCTTGTATGATAAAAGAAATAATAAAATTTTAATTTTAAGATTTTGAGTTTAAATATTTCTCAAATAATCTAGAAAAATAATAGCTTATTAATTTGTTTTTCTAAATATATTTATGTTACGGTTTGTATATTAATACAACATGATAAACTTAGTTTGAACGAAAACAAAAGCATTGAAATAAGATAAATAAGAATATAAAATGTAAAAACACAAACCTTAGAAAATAAAAATGAAGTATCGTAGAAAATATATTTCATATATAGATGTATCAATCAAAAGAAGAGCTTTAAATATTCTAAATAGAAGCTAAAACGTAGCATAATATTGAAGAAAATGTTTAGTTAATTTAAAATATCTGTTTCATCACAACATTTTGAAAATAAAAAATTGCAAATTTAGAGTTTTCATTAGTAAAAAAATTATTGGAAATAAGATATAATGGAACAAATTAACAAGTCAATATAGGTAAAAACGTTGTTACCTAATTATGAGAGGGTAGTTTGAACTCTTTTTTACATAATTAAATACATATTTATATCATATATACAGATTTAATTTGTTAAGCTAAATTGAAATTAACTGAAATTTAATTTTAAATTTTTTAAAATTTGTAGGCTCTTGTTTAATCTGGTTTATAAAATGGGTCTAATTTTTAAATCCAAAATTTGTTCATTTACAAAATTTTTTAATTTAAATACAACTTGTAAGCCTAATCTATTATGACAAATTGAGATTGATTTATATCTTATCAATTGAAATCATGTGGAATTTGAATAGACAATAATTAATCATTTATTAAATAAAAATAACTATAAACTCATTCTAAAAGAAAATATAATTTCTTAAAGAAATATTAACTAGAACAGAAACTAAGCTATAGTTCTCAATATCATACTTTTTTTATACCATCATCATTTGAAGAAGAATCATCATTCTTTACTAATCTTAGTAACTTATTGTAGACGAGTTCCCATTGTTTTGAATTTTAGTGCTTCTCATACAACAGACGAAATAATAAAATATTAATTGAAATATATTGTAAAGTACCACATATTCCCCCTCTTAATTTTAAGATTTTGAGTTTGAATTTCTCTCGTATAATATAAAAATAAAAGCTTATTAATTTATTAATCTAAATACATTTGCGTACTGGTTTATATTTTAATACAACTTAATACATTTAGTCTGAACAAAAACAAAAGTGTTGAAATACAATAAATAAGAATATAAAATGTTAAAAAACTAATATTAGAAAATGAAAAACAAACTAATTGACCAAAAGGTGTTGGAATATATGTAAAAAAAAAAAGATAAGGAATTGTCATCCTTCTCTCTAGCTACATTACCATTTGCCCTTGAAACTTTTTATTTTTGGAAAGTTAACTTATGTGATTGTTTTGTTGCTATCCTAGTATAAGCTCTTGGCACAACCCCTTGCAGGATCTTACCAACTTGGAAGGCCATTCAATGGCCTTGCAATCCCCTGGGAATGTGAGTGATGAAGTAAATGGAAAGGCCATTCAATGTCCTTGCAATCCCATGGGGATGTTAATGACGAAGCAAATGGAGTAAACCTTTCTTAGGAAGAGCTCCCAATGCTAGCTCTTGTAGTACAAAGTGTCAAGAATGGTGCAGTTTCTGCTCCAGTGAATCAAACTGTAGGAAATGTCAAATATAGGGAATCTTTAGCTCACCAACTTGTTGGAGCCTGGAAAAACATAATAGAAATACAACAATATAAATGACAACTTAAACATTTCCAGGATGTCATGGTAGATGGTGTTCTCACACCACCTATGAATTTACTCAAATCTAGAGCTTCTATGTAGTTGATTGAGCATAGGGTTAAGGTTGATATTGATTTTACCGCAAGTTCATGATGTAGCTATAGGTAATATAGGCAAGTACGAGTTGATCCCACGAAGACAGTAATTACTAGTAGTTACCCTTTTTCTATTATCTAGCCTAAGAATCATATTTTGGTTTTTAAGTAAAAATATAACTAGGAAAATAAAATAATTTAAGATTAAACAATTTTGAACTAAGAAAAAGTAAAATACGAAGAAAAATCAATATCAAATAGTAGTGTCTAAGCTATAAATCCCCTAGGAATCACTAAATTATTAACCTTTTATCGTGTAATTATAATATTGACTCTTGGACCATGAAAATTTCTATCTTATCTTAATAACTCTCTCGAGACTATTGACAACTAATCCATCACTTGACTAATAGAAATCTTTCTAGTTAAAACCCCTAAGATTGCATTATCGATTTATGAATTCCCTTATTAGGTTTGACCCTAATTCAAAGGGTTTATGACGGCCTATCTCTAGGTTTATATGCAACTCCTTCCAATTATGATAGATCTATTCGTATAAGAGTATTTCTCAATCTCAGTCATATGAAATCAAATTATACACTAATATTTCAGATATATCAGAACAAGAGTAAAACACATAATTAAATCACAATAAATCAATCAATATACTTGCATTAAATAAAAGATTAAACCATATTGTTATCCCAAACTAGGTTTCATCACATGTAGACATTAAACATGTTTAGTTACTAAAAACGGAAAATGAAATCAAAGATAAACATGAAGAAAAACTAATAAAAAACAAAGGAATCATAATTTAAATCTCTCTTTTTCTTCTATTGATTCTTCTTGCAGGTTTGGATTTGATGTAGCTTTCTATTGGATCTCTTGATGTTAACTTTGTGTTTTTCTCATCCCTTGATCAAAATCGTCACCTCTTTAGGTGTCAAATGTCTTAAAACTGTTGCAAAACTTGTCTCTCTTTAATTTGCCTTCACTCACTTCCTTTTATAATAAAATTTAAGATTTTTTGGATATACACAATCACTTACACTGGCATGTGAGAGACCTATATAATTAAAAACTCCTCAATTTGCAATTTCGCACTAGTATAGAGACTTACATGGGCAATGCATATGGTCGTGTATCTTAGTATACATAGGTGTGTATCTCCATATGACCAAAAATAAAATTCTTCAATCTTTACACATTTATAGGGACTTACATTATCTTTATACATAATCATGTAGGCCCTTAGTTGCTTCAAATCTTCGTCTTAAGCCACAGTTTCATCCGAATTCTTCTCCTTTTAATCCATAAAGGCAATTATAACCTATAAATGTATTTAGAGAGAATTAAGTAATAGATATACAAAAAAAACTATGAAATATCAAGCAAACTATATTAAATATGGGTGTGTCATTATAGCCAAACATGCATTTATCAAACATCCCCACACTTAAGCTTTTACTTGTCTTTAAGAAAATCATATCAAATAGTAGTGTTTAGGTGATGAATTCCCCTAAGAATCATTAAATTATTAACCTTTTATCATGCACTTATAATATTGATTATTGAACCGTGAAAATTCCTATCTTATGTTAATAACTCTCTTGATATTATTAACAACTAATCCATCGGTTGATTATCAAAAATCTTTCTAGTTAAAAATCCTAGGATTGCATTTTAAAAATCCTAGGATTGCATTATCAATTTAAGAATTCCACTACTAGGTTTGACCCTAATCTAGAGGATTTATGTTAGCCTATCTCTGGGTTTACATGTAACCCCTTCCAATTATGGTAAATCTATTTATACAAGAGGGTTTCTTAATCTCAATCATATGAAATCAAATCATGCACTAAAATTCCAAAGATATTAGAACAAGAGTTTACACATAATTGAATCACAATAAATCAATCAATACAATTGCATTAAATAAAAGATTAAACCATATTGTTATCCCAAACTAGGTTTCACCATACCTAGACGCTAAACACATTTAATTGGTAATCATAGAAATTGAAATCAAAGATAAACATGATGAAAAACTAATAGAAAACAAAGGAATCATAATTCTAAATTTCCCTTTTTTCTTCTATTAAATCTTATTATAAGTTTGGATTTGATGTAGCTTTCCATTAGATCTCTTGATGTTAACTTCATGTTTTCATTTTCTTTTGATCAAAATTGTTGTCTCTTTAGGTGTTTTACGTCACAAAACTACTGCAAAAATCACCTCTCTTTAATTTGCCTCCACTCACGTCCTTTTATAGCAAAATTTAAGATTTTTAGGATATACACGCTCGCTTACACAAACGTGTGAGAGCATAAGAACATAGACTTAAACGGGCAATATAGACAGTTGTTTATCTCGGTATACACCGGCATATAACTCCATAAGACTAGACCTAAAATTCTTTAATCCTCACACACTTGTAAAGACTTACACTGTCTCTATACACGATCATGTAGGTCTTTAGTTGTTATAAATCTTCATCTTATGTCACAATTTCATTCAAATTCTTCTCCTTTTTGGTTTATAAAGGCAGTTATAACCTATAAATACACTTAGAGAGAATTAAGTACCAAATATACAATAAAACTATGAAATATCAAGAAAAATACATTAAATATGGGTGTGATTATAGTCAAATATGAATTTATCAATTGTCCTAAGTTCTACGAGCGTTCTTCTAGAGCAAAAAACCTACTTTTCTAGTAGTTTAACTAGGTGGAGCAAAAAGGGTTAGGAGAAGACTATGCTTATAGAGGATGGTTCCTTTTTATTTAAATTCAGCTCTAAAACTTGTTTGAATGAGATACTGGAGTAAGGACCTTGGCATATAGGAGGTCAAACGAAGTTCATCAAAAAATGGAAGCTAGGTATTGAATATGATAGAGGAAATATTGATAGCGTCCCATTCGGGATAATTTTCATAATGTTCCTTTGAAAGTTTAGACTATTGAAGGACTTAGAGGAAATATTGATAGCGTCCCCATTCGGGATAATTTTCATAATGTTCCTTTGAAAGTTTAGACTATTGAAGGACTTAGCTTCCTAGATAACTCCCCAGGTAAGCCAAAATGTATGGATAAATAAACTGCAAGCATTAAGAGGATTTGTTTTGCTAAAATGTGTGTTGAAATTAAGAAAAATGTTAAATTACCTGATAGCATTCCTGTTATAAAGCTAGAAGAGGTAGGGGAATTGATTAGAATGGATATACCTATCCCTTACCTTTGGAATCCTAGCATCAGTAAAAAATAGATAACCACAGAAAGAACATTCAGAATTGAAGGACATGATGAACTGATAGGACTGGATCCTCAAGATGATACTAACTATACAAACAGGGAATAAAATTCAGAAAAGGGAAGTGGTGAGATTGTGATTGATACACAAAATGTGGTAGGGGAATTTCATAATTCAAAAGAGTCAGAAAATACCTTTGGTTCAATTGCTCAAGGTACTATTCATTAGAAAGATACTAATGATTCCAGAGTAAGTAGGGTTAGGTTTGTTGAACAGGAGAACATTATGGAAAAGAAAGAGGAAAAGGAATTTACCTCTAGCTCTAGAATAATATCTACTAGAAGAAAAGGAAAAAATAAATAGAAAGGGGATTAACCCCCTAATAGATATGATAGTACTAATTTGGAACTTTAGAGGCCTAAATGAGCCTCTAAAAAGGCAAACTGTGAGAGAGGCCATACTAGAAAGAAGCCATATTTTGTAAAATAAAGCAACCTTATATATAGAATTGCATTAAGATTTTAAGTACTGAAAGGAAAATCCTCTCTAATCGTGCTTACCATTATAATGGAAGGATCATATATGCTTACAATCCAAATAAAGTTGTAGTTTAAGTAAGCCAATAATTAAATCAAATTTTAGATATGAATTGCCAACTTTAAAGAATGCTGACTAAGTTTGAACAAAATATGACTTATGCCTCAAACTTCTTGTTTCAAACATTGTTCTTCTAGAAAAATGTTTCTCTCTGTATTAAGTTTTAAATGAAATAAATTTAATGCAATTGGGTTCACTATTCCGAGAGTTATACCCAAAATACTACAGACTATTCTCAACCGTGGACGACAACTAGAACTAAACTTCAAGTCAAATTTTAAAACCTTTAGTGATAGAAATCAAATTCAATTCCTTCATCAAAGTTGTAGATATATGTATATAGTTTAATTTGAATTTAAAATCATCCCATTTGGATACCTAAAGGTTAATATATGGCTAAAATACCGATACCTGTCCAGTGGAACTACTCCTTCTAATCAGTATCCAACATGTATCAAGTTTCTAACCTCAAATCTTTCTTAATTCAGTACATATTTTATCCACTTCAAATATCAAATAATAGATGTTCTAACATGATGCTAAGTTTAGAATTCCCTTACCTCACTAAACTTCAAATTCAACTCCAAGAATCCAACTAAACCAAGCTCCCAAACAACCAGTACATACCTAAGTTTAATGTGCAACTTTCAGCATTAACATAACAATAGTACAGAAAATTAGTAGAACCTTTTTCTAAATTCATTAGCTTACCAAAATTTAAGTGATGACAATCCAAAGTCCAGCAAAAAGTCCAGAAGTTAGAGAGAAAATGGGAATTTCGGTGGAGAGAAGGAAGTAAGGTGAAGAATGGACAAAGCTAGATTTACTCCAGCAGAAACTTGCTTCATCACCAGCTAGGTGTCACTAGCTTAACATGCCACTTAACACCAAGGCATGAAGCCCATTCACCCACCATTTAAGCTGCCATTTGTAACACTTTAATTAAGCCACTTGTCCTTTTATTATGTTGCCAAATTTCACACATTAAATGATGCCAAATGTCAATGTATTAGCTATGCCAAATGTCACTAATTCTTAGTCTTAGTCATTCTAATTTCTGTGTACCAACTTAACTTGTCACTTGATAATTTTCCTAGCCCAAATATACATTTAAATACCTCAATTCTCTAATGGTATCAATTAATTCCAATTTACTAACTATAGTCCATCAATACTAAAATTCAAGTTATACGCCTTTCACATTTAAATCATAGCACAATTTTAACTCCTATTTCATATGTACTTTCATGAACTTGTATCATTTCAACTAAGGTATATTTTGGGGCTTTAAAAATAGCTCACCTTTTTTTCTAAACTAGCTTTCTAATATAAAACCCAGACTGTGGCGAAAAAAACCTATAAAAGGTTTTGGGTGTTTTTTGGCTCGATAAGAGGAGAGCTTCGGAAGAGAATGAAGATGGCAAAGAAAGATCTCAACAATGAGAGATCATTTTTGCATTCATCATGGTTGATGTACACATTTCTGAGTGAATGTTGGTTTTTACACTTCATGTTACATTAAATGTTACTTTTGTTTCACTAGCTTTAATGGATTTCATGCTACTTGACCCAAATACATCTCACCTTACCTTTGCCCACATTAAAACCTTGAAAAGTCCTTTAATCCATGATTTTGCATGTGAATCTTAGTGGTGGAGAAAAGAAATGATATGTAAAGTTGTGGAATGTCTTAATTGTGAATGGTATTTGAGTGCACCCATGAATATATTATAGTTAAACACATTTTCCAAGTCTACCATATTAGATTGCTCAGTTTTTAAAGATGATGAATGTTGATTGATATTGAGTAGAAGCATTGATTGTTGAATTCTTGCTATGACTTTTGAAAGCCATTCATCTTTGTTTATCAATATGTATTCATGGAACATATGGAAAATGAGGCCAGGTTTTAGTCCTCAAAGAGTTACAAGGCCTGCAGTTCAAGCTAATAACTTTGAGATCAAGTCAGCACTCCTCAACATACTTCAGAGTAGTGTGCACTTTTTTGGATTATCAAACGAAGATCTCATCTTTCTAACTTCTTAGAGATTTGTGACACCTTCAGGTTTAATGGGATGTCTGATGATGCTGTGAGGTTAAGATTATTTCCTTTTACCTTAAGGGATTGGGCAAAGGCATGGTATACCTTAGTTTAGGGAAAATCCCTACTTAGGAGTAGATAGCCCAAGCTTTCCTGGCTAAGTACTTCCCCTTGACCAAGAAAACAAGAATCATTAAGGAGATCACAAACTTTCAACAAAGTGATAGGGAGTCGTTGTATAAAGCATGAGAGAGATTTAAGGAATTACAAAGGAGCTGTCCCTACCACAACTTTCCGAGGGAGTTCCTTTTGCAAACATTCTATGATGGTTTGAATCAGAGCACAAGGGGAACCATAGATGCAGCTATAGAAGGGTCTTTGATGAGGAAAACTATTGATGTAACTCATGACCTTTTGGAAGAGTTGGCGAGCAGCAACTGCATATGGTCAAATGAAAGGAATAAACAAGGGTCTAAGGAGCAAAAAGGGATTATTCCAATTAACTCAGTGATAGTCTTGCAAGCACAGATTACCACCCTCACCAAGCAGTTGAGCAATATATAAGGAGTTTCTTTATCTACAATTAAGGCCATGCAATTACAATGTGAGTTATGTGGGCAGGATAACAATGGCACAGCTGAATGCTTCTTATTGGGAGCCAGTGGTATAGAACAAGTAAATTACTTGGGCCAGTCATAAAGGGGTAACAATCCATACTCTAACACCTACAATCTTGGGTGGAAAAACCACCTAAAATTTTCATGGAATACTAATACTGTAGGTGGCCAAGTGAGAGCACAAGGACCTCTCGGATTTTAGCAAGACCGACTTGGATCTTTAGAGAGCAAAATGGACAAGTTAATAGACATATTGGGTTCAAAATTCTCAAGCCAAGATGAAGGTCAAAGAAGACAAGAAGAGGGTTAGAAGAGAATGAAGGCAAAGTTTGATTAGATTGTGAAGAGCCAAGCTTCATCCATCCACAAGTTTGAGGTATAGGTAGGTCAACTTGCTAATGCTTTGTCTTATAGGGATGCAGGAAGCTTACCAAGCAACACTGAGGCCAATCCAAAGGAACAACTCAAGGCGATCACACTTAAGAGTGGCAAGCAATTGGAGGAGCCAAGTGTGCATAAGGATAGCCAGCAAAAAGAGATAGGTAAAGCCAAAGAGATAGAAGAAGAGAAGGTAGAAGAGAAATAAGAAGAGAAGCCATATGTGCCACCACCACCCTACAATCCTAAGATCCCATATCCGCAGAGGGTGAGATAACATCAAGTAGACACTTAATTCTCCAAATTCTTGTAGAAGTCGAAGAAGCTTCAGGTTAATTTATCTTTGGTGGAGGCATTGGAGAGTATGCCTAGGTATGTGAAGTTTCCCAAGGACATATTGATGCACAAACATACTTGGGAGGACAGTCAGACAGTGACCTTGATGGAGAACTGTAGTTCGATTATCTCAAGCATAATGCCTTCAAAACTACAAGATCCAGCTAGTTTTACTATTCTATGTGTTGTTGGTGATTTTGAATTTTCTAAATGCTTATGTGATTTAGGCGCAAGTATGAACTTAATGCCTTTTTCTATTTTCAGGAAATTAGGGCTACGAGACATCAAGCCAACATCCATGCTTATCCAACTTACGGATCAATCCATTAAGAGGCCATTTAAGGTAGTAGTGAAGTTGAATCACACGTTAGAAATATAATAATCAATACACAAGAAGGGGGTTAAATTGTGTTATCTTTTTGTTAAACCCTTCTTAAAAAATTATTCGATTCAGAAAGCTTTTGAACTTGAAGATTCTTTTTAAGAAAACTTGTGTTACTTGAAAAATAAACTTGCAGTAAGTAATAGAGAGTGTAGAGAGAGATGACACAATCATTTATACTGGTTCACCCCAAACCGTGGGCTACGTCCAGTCCTCAGAAATCCTTCTGAGATTTCACTATCTTCAAAAC
>JAOQMQ010000004.1:19193013-19205910 GCA_027563845.1 Erythroxylum subrotundum
ATGAGGAATAGTTTATTTTGGTTAGTATGAGAATGGAATTAAGATGAATAAGATGAGAAAAAGATTCAAAGAAAAAATAAATTTATATCGAATTCAGATACATCCTTCGATTTGTATTCGATTCCACCGTTTCGTTGCTTTCGCTTCGGATTCGATATTCGTTTTCTTTTGTGTTCGCTTTGTTTCCAATTCGTGAGTTGGGTTCCGAAAACGGGATCCAACAGAACCAGTTTGATCACAACTCAAGATAAGGCCTTTTTGGTTATATCTATTGGTATTGTTGTTATAGTTTAAGGTATTATGGAAAAGATTACGATATTCCCTCCCTTTACCAATTATCATACCATTAACAGAGCAAGTACTTCATATGAACAAAAAAAGTTGAAAGATATCCAATTCGGTGTTCCGATACAAAGCATAAAAAATCATGAGCAGTTGACAAAGAAAATCTAATGAATATTCACATATCACTTAATTGAAAGTAGATTAGGATTTTGACACTAAAGCATCCTACCTTTCTAACTCATAATCTTAAGAACTCCACGTTTTCCTTAGGCATTTATGCATTAGTGGTTTAATCTTAAAAGCAAGATGGTCAAACAGAGGGAGAAAGTCCTTAACCCAAGTCTCAACCTTTATCCTTTACTTCGTAAGAATAGTTATTTTTGCCCATTAGGCCTCAAGTCATTTTAGAAAGTAATGTACGTGTGTACTGACATAATGAAATAGGGCTTCCCAGTTGAGAAGCTTTGGTCAAATTCCACACTCTTTAGTATATTATTATTTATATCAATACATATATTAAAGAATATACATATATATATATTTCAATCTTTTCATTTGTGAGGAGCTAGATGAGACGAAAGTCTTATGTTAGGTTCTATACTCGAGATGGAATAGAAAAGAACCATCAATTATAACCCTAAAAGAATTCGATTCTATAAACAACATAGAGGAAGACTGAAAGGAATATTTTATCAAGGTAATCATATTTATTTTGATAAATACGTTATATAGGCACTTGAACCTACTTGGATTACATCCAGAAAAATAGTGGTGGAATGTCAAGCAATGACACGTAATACACATCATGGTAGAAAATATGGGTATGTATATTTCTTGGCAAACTAATTATCACAAGACCTATAGAAGCACGTATGGGCTTGAGGAAAGAATCCTTTGAATATTAGGTAGCTACCTTTAAGTCGGGTAAAATACGTTTTGAAAAGGGTAGAGTAGTCGAAAATACAGTTAGGTGGGCTAGGAGCATCCAAAATGCCTATACAAACACAATTCATTATTTCAGGATAGGCATATAAAATTAAAGGAAAATGCCTTTTATGAAAATAAAATTGCAATTTTTTATTGTAGACAAACAATATCTCTTTTTTCTTTATATTGAAATAACAAAATTAAAAAATTATATGATCCAATTTTAGACTCATTTGAATGTAGTAAATAACAGCGGAGTCTAAAATGGATGTGTATATGAATCATAAGAGCAATTAATCGATGATATGGTCTATTGGTGACGTTATTGTTTGTTATGATCAAAGAAGCACTCCCCAATTCCCTCTAGAAACATTAGAAGTGATTAGAGTTGTAATATACGAACTTGTAAAGAGATCAAATGCAAAAGTGGTATGAAAATACATTATGATGACAATGTTGCAGTTGTCATTAATCAAGAAGGAAATCTAAAGAGAGTTTGAATTTTTTGTGTGATCGCATGAGAATTAAGACAATTAAATTTCTCTTAAGTAGTTTCATTAGCCCTTAAAATTTTATATGATAAAACATTCAAATAGAAGATGAAGTGACATTAAAACTAAGACTCAAACATATTTTTGTTATAGTATTTGAATGAAATAAAGTAAATGAAATTTAAATTAACTAATAGAATATGTTTCATGCATATACCTTTGAGAAATTTTTTTAATAAGTTGAATTAACTACTCGTTATTATTAAATTATTCATTGATACTAAATCTAATAAACAAAAGTTCTTTTTAATCATTTGTTCTTCCTCGGACGTTTTACCTTTGGTCAATCAATCCCTTGCTTCTGTTGAATTCATTCCTTCTCATCGAATATGTCCATTCCATTTCTATTTTCAGTATGCCACTCTACAAGCAAGGAGTAAATGAACAGAAAGACAAGATCATATTCTTATGCCCTTTCCTTTTATTTAATATGATATTGGGGGATTTCCTTAACAATGCTTTTTTAAAAAAATGTAAGATAGGGCTAAAAATCGTTGATCTTTTTTCAGATCCCTTTCTTTCCTATGAGTAAGCTTTACTAGAATTGGAACTATTGTCCATCCAAGAAATAGACTCCTTTCTTGAGAGCTTTCTTTTTGAGTATATGACAAACCTCAATACATCCTACTAAAAGGAAGGACGTGGGAGGAACTCACTTTGAAATTGCATAGAGGTCCTATATTCTAAATTAAGGGGTTTCAATAAATACCCCAAAACTATTTGTTTTGCACCAGATCTAAAACTCGCTTCAACAATTTGTGTAATAATAAATCCTATTTTGTATTTTTTAAGATTTGTTGACTTTGTATACCATTTTTTTGTAAATAAAAGATCTTATCATAGGTCCATTGTGGTCTTGAAATTATATAATAATGGAAATAAAGGAAACAACAACCCTAATCACCATCTCAATATCTGGTGTACTTATAAATTTTACCAAGTATGCCTTATATGGTGCTTTTGGGCATCCTTCTTAATAACTAAGAGATCCATTTGAAGAAAAAGGGGGCCCTCCACCAGTAGTGTATGATTAAGACATCATCTTTTATCTGTATATCTAGTAAATGAGTAATCAAAGCATAGACCAGGCTTTTTTTTTAAATCTTTGTTAGACCTAAATCATCCCTGATTAAAGCCTAAAATCAAAGATTTATTGTCTGACATCATGTAAATTATAAAAAGTATGATAGATCCGTCAAATCCCATCAAATAACTTATGGTTACCTATGGTAAACATACCTAGTTCAAATTTCTTTTGAAGTTCTGCCATTTCTAGGGTAAGACTAATAAATCTAGTAATAGTCTCTTTAATAGTTACAGGCTAGTCATAAGCCTTAACATTTTTATCTTTAGGTTAACATCTAGTGGAATAAAAAACTTTTTATACCCATAATCTTATATAGCAAGGGATAAGCCAACAAGATGTTAATCACTTTTTTGGCCCTTATTATCTTAATTCAAAAATAGGAAGTCACATCTTACTCTCTTTCTCGAGGTGATTCCTATTCACATCCAACTTGAGGAATTCTTGTTTCCAACTTAACATTTACTAGTTTTAGTTGTAAAGTGATTGATCATTTCTATACCAATATTTGAATTAACTGTAAGAGTATGACATAGTTGTAGCTAGCACAGTCAAGTACACGTCGATCCCACAAAGACAATTATCACTAGTAATTACCTTTCTTTTATTATCTAGCCCATAAATTAGATTTTGGTTTTAATAAATAAAATTAAACTTAAAAACTAAACTAAAATAGGAAACAATAATGAATGAAGAACAAAGGAAATCACTTAGAAAACTCAAAATCAAAATTAGTGTCTAGGTGATGAATTCTCCTAAAACTCATTAAATAGTTAATCTTTTATCATGCAACTATTTTATTGACTATTGGACTGCGAAAATTCCTATCCTATGTTATTAACTCCCTCGAGACTACTAACAACTAATCCAGAAGGTGATTAACTAAATTCTTTCTAGTTAAAGTTCCTAGGATTGCATTATCGATTTATGAATTCTACTATTAGGTTTGACCCTAATCTAGAGGATTTATGTCAACCTATCTCTAAGTTTGCAATCAACTCCTATCAATTATGGTAGATATATTCACATAAAAGATTTCTCAATCTTCACAATATGAAATCAAATTGTGTACTAATATTCTGGATTTATTAAAACATATATAAAAACAAATAATTGAATCACAAAAAATCAATCAAAATAATTGCATTAAATAAAAGAATCAAAACATATTGTTATCCCAACTAGGGTTCATCACACCTGAATACTAAATAGGTTCAGTTACATATAACATAAAATGAAATCAAAGATCAACAGGAGGAAAAACAAATAGAAAATGAAAGAACCATAATTCTAAATCTCCCTTTCTCTTCTATTGAATGTTCTTGCAAGTTTGAGGTTTGATGTTGTAATCTATTGGATCTTTTGATGATTTTTTCATGTTATACACATTCTTTGATCAAAATAGTCCTATATGTAAGCTTTCTACATCTAGAATTGGCTCCAAAAGTCTACTCTCCCCTATTTACCTCTATTCACATCCTTTTATAGTGAAAACTAAGGTTTTTGGGAGATATAATATCTGATGCATAGGCGTGTGACAGATCATGTATATTCAAAAACTCCATAATTTATGGTTTTACATAAGCTCTAAGACTTACACAGGAACAGACATGATCGTGTATCTCTAATTTGCTTCAAAACTTCATTTTATGCCATGTTTTCATTAGAATTCTTCTCCTTTTAGTCCATGAAGGTAATTATAACCTATAAATGCACTTACAGCGAATCAAGTACCAAATATACAATAAAATTACAAAATATAATTCAAAATATGTCAAATATAAGTGGATAAATATAGTTAAATATGCATCAATCATAAAACTCCTAAATCCATTAAATCTAGATTCTCCTCTCCTACTAGCCTTGCTAAAACTAAAGCACCAAGACTTAACCTAGCTAGCACAAAACAAAATCCATAGGAAAGGACACACCAAACCATTTTGGAATAAGGTCGCCCTCACCACAGACAAAAGGAAAAGTTTAATAAGAATGAGATTGATGATCTTTTTCCTTTTTCTATTCTATAAAGAAAGAATATAAATATCTAGTTCTTCCGTAAATAGAACTTACCTATGAAATGGAAACATGCCCAGGTCAAATAGAGAGAGGATCAATTAGAAGTGGACAAGAGAGTAGGTTTTTTTTTTCTTTAATAAGAATAACTCGATCACTTCCCCCTTCAGAGCTAATAATAGTGGATAAGAGAATTGCTTATCAAAGAAGACTTGTTCATAGCCAATAGTTTTATCCTACTTTTATTTTTTATAATTATTTGGAATATTATTCACTCTGTGAGATAATGGATCTAAGTTAAGGGTTTAGTGGCTTCATATCTTGTGCCAACTTAGCTTAACTACTTGAACCAGAGTCATTTGTTTCTTTAAGCCATATCCATACTAAAAGACCTAAATCAGATAGTGACTAGATTCAATCCTCGCACAAGATTCTGTAACAGTAAAAAAGGGACCCCTACTACTAGATCAATAAGAACATTTGAATTTGAGAAAGAAAGAAAAGTGAATATGTTTACTTGAAAAGTAAACTATTTTTTCTATCAAGAAAAGACCAAATGCTGACAGGTGTAAGACTTACAGTGACATGGAGCTAACAAGTTTAGTCAAATAGCATAACGAGTATAAGGATAAAGAAATGTTTACCAACTTTGATAGGTATATCATTGCAAGAAAATATAGTAGAGTGCTTATTGTTTGTTTCTATTAGAGTTGCGAGCTTGTTGCAGTCGGTCCTAAAGTAAAGGAAGAACTGTGTGCTTACTTATTATATCCCCATCCACGATTTAGCTCGTTCTTCAAACCTTGCTTCTCCTTTCTCCCTCTCTCTATTTTATCATCCATAAATTTGTATGGAGTATAGCCAAGTGGTAAGGCATTAGTTATTGGTACAAACATGCAAAGTTTTGAATCCATTTACTCCAGATTATAAACACTTGATTGAATCTTTCAAGAGCAAGCTGACGACTGTAGGGGAAACAATCGACTACAATCCTTGATTCTAGCTTCTAGCAAGCTAAAAGTTTTATTTAAATCTGCTTCTCTAAGAGAAGAGAAAGAAGGGAAAGAAAGAAGTTAGGAAAATTCCCTTCCAATTAAGCAACCAACAAAGTTAATGTGGACTCAACATCCATCCCAAAATGTAACATTTTATATATAGTGTGACCCACCTTCATTTTAAAAATTTCCACATCATGACAGGGTGGGTCCAACTTTTTTTTAAAAAAAATTTAAACCATATCAGGAAAAAATTTGCCATGTTAATAGTTTACTGATGATAGCTTAACACTATTAGTGATCAAGGTTCATTTTAAACTTTTTATGAACATTAGGGTTCATTTTGAACACCCTAAAACGTTCGGGTCCAATTCAAATGTTTGTGTAAACGTTAAGGATTATTTTGCTCTTTTAGCCGATACACCGATGCTAAAACCTTTTCTCAAGATATCTTCCAACCACTTCTTAAGGTCCTCATTCTAGGTCTTGTTCCTCAGATGTGAAAGTAGTTGATTATGTATTTTGAGATTTCTTTTGATCTCAATTACTCCAGCTACATCTTTGCATATTTGTATGTAGACAGTAAAGAGGAAAAGGTATGAATAGAAGAATTATGTTAAATAATTGATTTGTGCACTTGAGGCATAATTTATTTTGAAAGAATGATTCTAGATAGAAAGAGAGTCCTTCCTATACTTTTATTGAAAAACTATAGAGAACTTTTGATGGTTATTGACCAACAGAAAGTATACGAGTTATGATATAATGTATTCTTCCTGATCTTCTACCATAACCTTTCTACATTCAACACAGTGGAATATAGAAATAAAAGCTACTAGATGATTCAACATCGAATAGCCTTCCTTCATATAGCCTACGATCTTGTTTTTCTTCTCTTATTATATTTTAAGTTTCCTTAAAACATTGAAAATAACCCATTTCCAAAATCGAGAAAGACAACTCCGTAAAAGAAACAACAATCTTATATATGATAATTTCAGATGCTAAAGAAAGAAAAAAAATTAAGAATGGGAATAGAAAGATGGAATTAGAACATTTTTATAGAGGCAAGCGTTGGAAGTGTAGCGATGAAGGGGCATTACATGACCGACGAAGTAAAAAAGTAAAAGAAGCGGTGGAAGGCTATTTCAGAGATCTACCTTTCTGCATTTACTAATAAGACTAATAAGATACTCACTACACTAATAAGATTCTACACTAATAAGATTCATTCTCACATTTCCCTTACCCCTTACTAATAACTGGAGGAGAAGAAAAGCTACTTGGCATCCCTTGTGGTTGAATTCATGCTTTCATGCCTAACATGAAAATGAAATTAGGGATAAGGTGTAGCACAATCTGAAAAAGTCACATACCTATTATAACAAGTCAAGCTAGAAGGATTAGCTTATTAGGAGGTAACTGATTTAGGTTTATCAATATTAAAATTTATTGCAAGTGTATGGTGTAATTGTAGCTAGCATAGGCAAGTATGGGTCGATCCCACGAAAAAAGTAATTACTAGTTATTAACCTTTTTCTATTATCTAACCTAAGTATCAAATTTTGTATTTTAATTAAAAATTAAACTAAAACAGTAAACTAAGATTAAAACAATATTGCATTCAAGACAAAAGAAAATACCTAGCAAAATCAATATCAAATAATAGTCTCTAAAAGATGAATTCCCCTAAGAATCCTTTAATTATTAAAAGTTTACTATGCAATTATATTTTTGATTATTAGAGCATGAAAATTCCTATCTTATGTTAATATCTTTCTTAAGAATATTAACAACAAATCCATCAGTAGATTAACAGAACTCTTTCTTGTTAAAACCCCTAGGATTGCATTATCGATTCATAAATTCCTCTATTAGGTTTGACCCTAATCTAGAGGATTTATGACGGCCTATCTCTACATTTTCATGTAACTCCTTCCAATTATAGTAGATCTATTCATATAAGAGGATTTGTCAATCTTATTCATATGAAATCAAATCATACACTAATATTTTGGATGTATTAAAATAAGAAAAAAAAAAAGCATAATTGAATTGCAATAAATCAATCAATATAATTTCATTGAATAAAAGATCAAGTCATGTTGATATCAAAACTTAAGGTTCAAAACACCAAGACACTAAATAATTTTATTTACTACTTATTAAAAAATTTTCAAAAAACTAATAGAAAACAAAGAAATCATAATTCTAAATCTCCCTTTTTCTTTTATTAGATCTTCTTGAAAGTTTGGATTTCATATTGTTATCTAATAGATCTCTTGATGTATTCTTTGTTTTTTCATTGCCCCTTAATCATAACTATCGCCTCTGTATTTGTCTCACAACTTAAAATTGCTTAATAACTTGGCTCTCTTTTGTTTGCCTTGGCTTATGTCTTTTTACAGTAAAAACTAGGGTTTCTGGGACATATACGTCACTTATAGAGCCGTGTAGGTAACATATTGATCCAAAAACATCTGAAATCATGACTTTACATGTTCACAAAGACTTACACAGGCATATACATGGCCATGTATCTCCAAGTTACTTCAAATCTTTGTTTTATGCCACAATTTTATCTAAATTATTCACTTTTTGTTCTAAGAATTACCTATAAATGCACTTTGAGCAAACTAAGTTCCAAAAACAGAATAAAACTATTTAATAATCAAGTAAAACATGTTAAATATAGGTGTATAATTATAGTCGAATAAGTGTATACCAGAAGGCATGGCCAAGGATATTACAAGCAAAGTCTTTGTTCGAAGCTATAGGGTGATAAAGAAATTAGACTCTGACTTAAAGACTAATACAATAGGCTTTGATTCATCAGTTTTAGCCCTTAGATAAAAGGGCTAAGGGTATAGACTCGAAAGCATCTTCATTGGCCACGGACTACTGAATCAATTAGATAATCAAGCGCTTACTTCACCACTTCTAAGATTGAAAAGAATGATAGAAGAATCGACCAATGCTACTACTAATGCTATTGCTACCTCCTCCTTTCCTCCTTCGATACATTCCTAGTCAAAAATGTGTTGCTTCCACTAAAATATCTATCTATTTTATTGTAAAGTTGTTGCTTCCTCTTAAAATTGCTATTATGCTTACTGAAATATTTGGTAAAAATGAAAAAAATGAAACAAAAAATAGAAAGAAAGGTAAATGGCAATCAGACTGGCTTACAGGCCAACAACTTTAAAGCTTATCTGACTAAGTTCCATCCCTAATTCACTAGCTTTCAATAGAGGGAATCTGTAAGCCAAACTACTTTCAACAATTTCTTTGAAGAGAAAAATGCCATCCTTTTATTAAAAAAAAGATAATTTTCTTTTCCTATTTTCTTACTGACTAGCTTTTTCCTCAATTGATCTTGAATAAGAATTTTGAAAAGATTTTTTTAAAGATATCAATTGTAACTAAAGCAATTTCCTTTGCTGCTGACCATTAGAGTCTATATGAAATTTGAGTTTGCATTCTTATAGTTCCTATTGCTTGCTTTGGAAGAAAAATACCTTTTATCTTTTTTTATTAAAGATATTTCCTATCTCTTCTCTCTTTACTCTTTTCGAAGATCCTCACCCAACAAAAAATTGACTAAACAAGGTTGGTTGTTCAAAATTTCTCTTTTAGTCAATTCATTTGTTAGTTGTCAGACATTAAGTGAGGGCAGTTGGTTTTAAGCAATTCAATATATCTTTTTTATGAGGAATTTATTTGAGGATGAGCTTTCATTCATTCCCTTTTCTTATGGAGATCTAATCAAAAGTTATTTTAAAGACCTTAAATTCCTAACCTGAGGAAGCAAACTAGTAAAGGTCAACTTTGACTTAAGGGGTAACATACCTAATAGAAATGAATGACATATGGTTGATTTGATTTCCTTTTCTTATTGTTTATTCTTCTATTATTTTTTATGAAAAATATTCATACCATTAGGAGTAGAAATAGTTAGATAGATAACATTTAGCTTTAAAGATACTCTATTTACTAGGAGAGTGGCTAAGGTAATTTTCTTTTAGATTAGTTATCCTTTAGAATCCAATTTCGATAAGACCATAAAGTGAAAGTCATCAAGCTAGTCTTAAACAATATGTAATGTATCTTAAAGTTATGTCCTGGTATTTTGACTTGACCTTATAGTACCTTGAAGGTATGTTCTAGTCTTTTGACTTGATCTCATATCATATACTTCTTATGTATATTCCATATACACAACAAAATGTACAAAAATTTATTAATGAATGTTTCGAATTATTACAAAAACAATTAATAGCACCAAGCACTAGTAAACATTCAACCCCAGCCTTCTATGTTAATAATCATTCCGAACAAAAACGTGGAAAAAGAAGAATGGTAATTAACTATAAACAATTAAATAAAGCTACTATAGGTGATGCATATAAATTACCTGGAAAAGACTATATTATAAGTAGATTAAAGGGACATCATTAGTTCACTATACTCGATGCCAATTCAGGTTATTGGCAATTAAGACTACATGAAAATACCAAACCATTAACAACCTTTACATGTCCACCACAAAAACATTACCAATGGAATGTACTACCTTTTGGATTAAAACAAGCCATTGGTATTTATCAAAGATTTATGGATAACAATTTAGAAAGATTAGAAGAATTTATATTAGCCTATATTGATGACATTATTATATTTTTAAATAAAGATAAGGAAGTTCATTTAAAAAATGTAAAAAAAGGTTCTCACTAGATGCCAACATAAAGGACTAATTTTAAGCAAAAAGAAAATTAAATTAGCTCAACAAAATATCGAATATTTAGGCATAGAATTTCATAATGGATTCTTAAAATTACAACCAAACATCCTTGAAAAATTACACCATTTTCCTGACACCTTAAAAAACATAACTGAAGTTTAAAAATTCCTTGGATTTCTAAAGTATATCTCTAATCAATGGTTTCTTAAAGATTTAGCTAAAGAAAGAAAAAAGTTACAACTTAAATGTAGTATAAAAACCCAATGGATAAGAACTGAAGAAGACACCGCAATGGAACGTATATTGGAAAATCTTTGCAAGTACGTACCAGCGTTATATAAATATAATGACAAAGATACACTACTAGTACAAATTGATGTAAGTATGGATACATGGGTTGGCTGCCTTTTGGCACAATCACCTAAGTCAAGGAATTATCTCTTATGAAAATATATCAATGGGACTTTTAATCCCACTGAAAGGAAATATCCTATCCATGAAAAGGAAACACTTGCATGTATTAAAACATTAAGAAAATGGAAAGCTGATTTATTACCTGTCGAATTTCATATTTAGACAGATTCTAAGTATTTATGTGGATTTAATAAATATAATATTAAAACAAATTACAATCAAGGACTCTTAATCAGATGACAATTAGAATTAAAGCAATATAATTTTCAAATACATTATATAAAATCTTCTCCTAACATTCTTGCAGATACATTAACTAGAAAATGGAAACAACTATCCTCAACCTGAAGGATTCACTCAATAAGAAGGAAACTGAATTATTAGACCTACAACAACAAGTGGGAAGTGTAACTAAAGAAATTAATTATTTAAGAGCAATCATTGCACTCCTTGAAAAATAACAACTATCTATTAATCAACCACCAAGTGTACGACCAACCATCCAACCCATCACTCCTCAACAAATTACCCAAATAGCTTTACCTAACATTCCCGAACATACTATTCCAACTAGCAGTCCATTATCAAACCCAGCAACACCTATCCCCCAGAAAAAATATGATTTCAAAGAATCCAAAGTTTATGTCATATTCAATGGAACCATGGCTGGAATATATGATGAATGGCATAAGGTTGCCGTCCATATTAACAGTAAACCCTCAATTATCCATCGAAGCTATATGAATCGCACTGAAGGAAAAAAAGGTCTTGGCTGAATTCAAAGAACCATCATTAAGGCCCCATTATTAAAGAAAGCAAAAGAAAAAGTAGGAAAAGCATATTTGAAGAATCTACTTTTGTTGGTGGCCGACAGATGGCCTATATAATTGAAGGTAATGGCCGACAGGTGGCCGACATTATTTATTCTTCAATGATAATATCTTTGGATGAGTTATCTTCTTTATCCTTTTCTTTTTGTGATGTCGAGGGACATTTTTGACATTGATGTTGTAAATATTGATGTAGTTATTGACAGATAGCTTGCTTCCACTATTCTGATAGTTCACTAAATACTCCAGATAAAGTTGAAAAAGATGCTTCAAAATTCTTTATTAGCTGGAATGATTCGGTAGAGATAGGTGTTTCATATGCTGAGGTGATCAACATATTTGCTCCTCTGTAGTTTAATTTGATTAAAGATTCTGGGGTAATCTGTAGGAATTGTTGATAAACTCCCTCGATGCATTGTAGATTAAACTGATTAATCAGATCCCAATCAAAATCATATTTAGGAGGGTCATCTATTGGGGGATACCTGCCGTTGCTAATTCCAATTTGTATATATGCTATTCATGATAACTGAACTTTAGTTTCTTTGAGACTGTCTACTTTTCTAAAGATAGGATAGTTGCTAAAAACCTTGATAAAAATTTCTCTAACCTTAGCAAACCGTTCCTTGTAGGTTTTGACTGGTAGGACAAATCCTGCTGGGAATTCTAAAAGGGTGTTTAAATTGCTTAAATAAATAGTGTCTACTAACCCACTTTGGAAACAGAGGTAAGTAGTGAATGCATCTGCGCCTGGAAATATAATAACTTTTGGTGCATATCATCCATGGTTTTGATGAGAGTATTGGAATATTATTTTGGTCTTCTTGGGACCCGATCTCGAAGTCGGACCCCAACCGAAAAAAGAGGACGGAAAACGGAAACGAAGAGCGAAACTGAATCGGATCAAAACGAAAAGTAAAACAGAATCGAAAGCAGAAATCGAAAGAACGGATTTCTTATCGAACTCGAAGCGGAACGAAACGGAAGCAAATCGAAACAAACATTTCGAAACGAACGGAAACAAATGCCGACATCCGAAAGCGCAAATCTTTTAAAA
>JAOQMQ010000004.1:19235893-19251613 GCA_027563845.1 Erythroxylum subrotundum
TGGCTGCCAGGAAGTTGGCATAGTAAGATTTGACCAACCTCTCTCAGAATAAACAAGTACAAATTGTCCTCGTCAAATGCTCTTGCTTGGCTGCCAGGAAGTTGGCATAGTAAGATTTGACCAACCTCTCTCAGAATAAACAAGTACAAATTGTCCTCGTCAAAATGTCAAATGCTCTTGCTTGGCTGCCAGGAAAGTCGGGGGTGCGAATAATTCGTCTTCTAGCTACTTTAAACCAAAACAAAAAACAAAAAAAAAATTAATAAAAGGGAAAGAAGACAATAAAATGAACCAGTTTTGGAGGTCATTTGGATACACATTACGTACCGAAGCTTTCGAAGGAAAAGTGTTTTGCTCCGAAGAAGACAAACTTTCAAACACTAAAATGGTATAATAAATAGTAACACGTTAAATTTGGTATGTTACTATTCATGCACTAAAAATTATAAAAAGATAACTTTGTCTATTTCTTTTTAACATATTCTTTTTATGTCCTTCTCATAAATTGATTTATTTACATAATTTACTAAGTAATTAAATTTAAAATATTTATTACTTTACACAAAATATATCATAACAAAAATCTCATTGAGACATTTAAAATGACACTAATATTGAATATAGTATTAAATTTATTTTTAATATTTATTTTTAATTCTTATTTATAAGTGTTATAAATTTATTAATAAAATATGTTAAGAATAAAAAGTAAATTTGAAATAAAAGGTACATAAATTTAAACCACAACATTTATTTAAAAAATTAAAACTCAAAGAAAATATTTGAAATTACAACCACACTAAAATAAATTACAATTACAATAAAACTCGAGATTACAATCAAACTAAAATTACAACAATCAAATTAAAAGTAAAACTAAACTACTTGATAATATTAATTTAACATAAATAATTAATAGTTTGGAAGATCATCTTCATTTTCTCCAAAATCAAAATATTGGTTAAAGTCACTAGATGAGCCAGCTCCTCCTTGAGGTTCTCCTTCTTGAGCTTTTTTTGCATAAATTTTCATTTGCTTATTTCTAAAAGCCTCACGTATCACTGGATGTTTGATGGAATCCAGATCTTTGTATAAAATTTTATTATCTTCCTGTCTTTGTCGTCACTCTATGTCAGCATGCATTATTATAATGCACAATATGATCATTGAGGACGAATGTGATACTCAAGCTGTCATATAAGATTGGAGTGAAATGTCAGCCCCTGAAATTAATATTAATAGAGACGATATAATTATATTTCAAGAATTTCTTACTAGAAGTAAGCAAATTGAAGATAAAGAAGCTTATTACGAACTTCGTAATATATTGATTGAACATTTGTGGGAACGATATGGTAATTCAGGGGATTAGAAGTTAAATGTGCAATAAAAATATTATATTTGTGTATGTTATTAATTTGTGTTGCAATAATATTAATTATATTTATTAAATAATATTAATTTAGTATAAACTATATATTAATTAATTAAGAATAATAATTTTATTTTAATTTTTATAAATAAATAAATAAATATAAATTATTGTATAAATATAAATTAATTTAGTTAATAACTAAATTAATATGGTATTTTTAAAAAAAAATTGGTGTAAAATGATCAAAGTAACACTAAATTTACGGTAAAAGTAAAATTTTAAGTGGAATAATTAGAGACGGCTAACAGCTGGTTTTAGATCAAGTGTCAAGACAATTGAAATGTCAATTATCCTGATTTATGAGATATCTTGGCGTAGACTAATCATAGCGGAAATGGCACGAAACCAAATTAGATGTTATTTCTCCAAAATTCTTTGTGGGAACCATCCTGGATTGCTGTCCATTTTATTAGTTTCAAAATCAATCAACTAGTTGGATTCCTTTTGAGTACACGACTTCCCATTTTCTGCCTTGGTAATGTCCTCGTTGGTAACAAACTGACTGCAAAAAGGAAAAAACTCGATATGGACTTATAGGAACTAGAAGCTATTTAAAGAGAAAAGCAGAAACTTAGATGACTGGATAAGATTGACCATACACTGGATAAGAGAAATGATCTATATCAGGGAGTTATATAAAGGAATTAACCAAGAATTGGCTATTTTATGACGTATCAAAAAGGGTGAAAAGAAAGATTCTTCCCTCGTGCTTTGACCTTTTATCTTTACTCATAAATTAATAACAAATAATAGTTTTTCTATATTTATTGACTATTTCGCTCCAGGGCTAAAATTTATGTTTTTGGAAAGAGCACGTTATACCATTGACTTCTTTACAATATCATGTAATCAATCTGATAATCACATACGGAAAGTACGTATACTTCGGTTTGAGGAATAATAAATCCTTTGAATTGGGTTTCAATTCCATTCTCATATCTAAGGTGGTAAGAAATCCAACGAGTTACCAAATCTCCCCCAGGGCAAGCGGTAGAAACTCAGACTTCTAACTACTTGTAAGAGCTAACTTAAACATCTCATGGCCGTTGATGGAAGGATCAGTTTGAGATTGTTGCGTACTTGCTAACTATCAAGCCAGAAGGATCTGTTCTCGTACCTGTTGACATGACTTTTTCGAAGTTTTTGATTATATTTATAAATCTCTGCTTCATTAATATATGACCTGTGGAGAATCCTTTGCATATATATGAAGCTGAATGATTCTTCTCTGAAACATGTCAATTTTGTGTTCAAAGTATTTGTGCCCTGAACGCGGTAGGAGGACTTGCTGACCTGAATTGCTGTTCCTTGGATAATGTAAGTATTCAAACCGAGTTTAAAACTTGTCAAATCATGTCGCAAATGATGACATAATAAAATGATCTCAATCCACCCGTCACAATGATATGACAATTATGAAAAATAAGTATATACAAATTTTTCATTATTATTCTCATAAAAAGAGTGAGACTTCAATCAATTATGATATTTTAACACCAAGTTATTATTTATATATGAAATTATGATGTTAAATGCGCCATATAAGTAAATTAAAATTATGAGTAAATAAATTATCAATTCATAATCTTGCATTTTATGAGATAAATTTTAAATTAAATAATTCCTTTTAGAATCACTAATTTCTAATATAGTTTTCGTAACTTAAATTCAGAACTCCAACAACAGCTCATTTTGACATCATCATGAGGTAGAAGAATCTTCCCTGTTGGCCGTTTAAAATGGGCAATTTCCGACTGGCGCTTCTCGGCCCTTTTTTTTTTCTGGTGAGAATCGTTTCAGAAATAGCTTTCTAATGGACCTTTTTCATAATTATTAATCACTTGATTAGGATAGTCATTAAGGAGGGTTTAACGCATGAAGATGGTCTTTATTTGGGCGTCGACAAACGTGCATTTCCCCCAACATTAGCGTGTTAGTCAAACACTGCACCGTTTTAATATGACCAACTACAATCTTCACGTGGTCGAACTGTAGGTACTCATTCTCGCTCACTTACTAGGAATTAAGTGTAGTTTAGGCCCTTCTTGCCATTAATAATCAATAAACATGAACCGGAAATGTTAATTGGATTAGTATGGTGGGCATAGTATATGATAAGCAATCCGTAGACCTGTTCTTGCAACTAACGATTTTAATTTGGGAAAAAATTTCAATTACTTGTGGTCATGTCATTTTAGAAATGTTAGGAAATATCATTAAAAAGTTTCAGAAACTGGGTTTATTGTCCGAAAAGACTTTGATTATTCTCTGATGCTGTCTCGCAAATTGGGATTATGACTTCCGAAGAAGTCATTGCTACAAGCCCGCATTGATCACGGTCAAATGTTGAAATTTAATACAACTTTAAAATATGATTAGATACCTTAAGGTATGTTTAGAAGTTTACGATTGAATGGAACGGAATGGTAATTAATGGAACGGAATGGAATAGAGTGGAATGAAATGAGTCACTCCATTGTTTGGAAGTTTAAATAAAATATGAGATGGACTCTTTTGACCATTGTTTGGAAATGATACTAAAAATGAATGGAATGGAATGACTTGTAATATTTTTTTCCAAAATTACCCTTTCAATAAAATATGCAAAGTTGCCATGAAACTATTTTAGTAACCCCAAAGCATTTCAAATTGTAGAATGCCCAGAATATAATTTTGTCATTTTCCTATATAAGTAATCAACTTTCTTGTTCTTTTTCATTAACCCTCATACAAAAAGTGTCAAGAAGATGAACACAAAAGAATAGTCGATCTACAGATAATCCTAGTAGCTGTGAAGGAAAACATTCGTCAATGGAAGAAGCCAGTTGAAGGAGAAACACAATGGACGTAGTAACATGCAGCCGCGTAGGTATTTGCTAGACTGAGGTTGTAATTTCATTAATTTTTTAGGGTATTTTTGTCATTAAATTAGGGTTTGGAAGGCAAGCCATGTCATTCCATCCCTAACCCCCCAATTTGGAAGGTCACAAAATATTAGATTTTATATGGCAAAAGATGGCTTCCAAAGCCATTAATTGTCATTCCATCCTGTTTCAAAATAGACTCCCAAACAATGGCCTGAGTCATTTGGGTCATTCCATTCCATCCCTCCACCCACATCCAAACATACCCTAAAGCTACAGGCATCTATTCATCTCCTTTTTTGCCTGTGATTGTTCTACTCATTTTTGCTTGTATTGTACAATTGATCATTTCCCAGAAAATGAAAAGTTTGTTAAGAAGTTGTAGGCAGGTACTACAGTCAACGGTGTCACATGCGCATGCTCCTCAAAACATGTACATGAGGGTTGTTGACCGCTGGAAAGCAAAAAGAAAGTCATAAAAATATAGAAAATTCAAGGAAACTTCATGGCCTTTGCAAAACATAAAGTTGACCAACTCACAATTTTAAATTTCTGTTGATAAGAGCCTCCTGTGATCCTTTGCCCATCACTTTTATTCTCTTTTCCTGAACATACCATCACCAGCAATTTTCCTGATCCCAACCCAGTGTGGCAAGATGCTCGTTCTTTCACTCATTAACTTTCTGTCATTAACTGTACTCTTAAGTGGCTGTCTTGTCCCAGTTGTGTGCTTGGAGTTTGGATTTCCGGAGTTTGAAGTACAAGACCAAGCTGATTTGATCCAACACAACTCTTACATAGCTCTCAAGGCCATCCAAGTTACACCCGATGTTAACGGACAATCTATACAAAATTTATCAGGACGTTCCTTGTTCAAAACGCCATTCAGGTTGTGGAACAACGAAGGCAAAAAAGCTTCTTTCAACACCTCATTTGTACTCAGGATCCAGAACGAGACCAACCCAGGTGGAGAAGGCTTGGCATTTGTGTTGACGGCAAATGAGTCTCTTCCAGAAAATAGCCATGGACAATGGCTCGGGATTGTAAATTCACAGTCAAACGGTTCTTCTCAAGCCAGGATTGTGGCGATTGAATTTGACACCAGGAAAAGCTTTGAGCAGGATATTGACGACAACCATGTTGGCCTGGATATCAATAGCATCTACTCAACCACGCAGGTGTCTTTGACCAGCCGTGGAGTCCGCATCGACTCAAACCAGGATATCCCCGTTGTTGTTGAATATGATGGCAGGAATTTGAGAGTGTTTGTTGGGAAGAACAGTACTGAACCTATTATCAATAAGCCTATCGATCTTTCTCTCTATCTTCCGCAGAAGGTTTACGTGGGATTTTCTGCCTCAACAAGCAATTTCACTGAACTCAATTGTATAAGGTCATGGGAGTTCAACGGCTCCAAGATAGACGATAACAGCAACATCTTGTGGATCTGTATCGTGGTTCCTGTAGTTGTGGTGGTGTTGATTTGTGCTGTTCTTTTCTGGTACTGGAAAACGAGATATGACAAGGTCAAAATAGAGGATTCGTACCCAAGCATAGAAGAAGCAATCATGGGGTCGTCAACAGCACCACAGAAGTTCAGACTCAGAGAACTTAGAAAAGCGACAGGAAACTTCTACCCCAAGAATAAGCTTGGAAAAGGAGGATTTGGAACAGTCTACAAAGGAGTCTTGGTGCAAAAGGAGGTGGCTGTCAAAAGGATATCCAAGAAATCAACACAGGGAAAGCAAGAATTCATAGCAGAAGTCGCTACAATTGGCAACCTTCACCATAGAAATCTGGTGAAGTTAATTGGGTGGTGCTATGAAAGTAAGGAATTCCTTCTTGTTTACGAGTACATGTCTAATGGAAGCCTTGATAAGTACATATTCAGTGACGGAAAAGGAAACGAGCCTGTTTTGACCATGAGCTGGGAAAGAAGAGTGAGCGTGATAACGGGAGTGGCACAGGCATTAGAATACCTGCACAATGGTTGTGAGAAGAGAGTTCTTCACCGGGACATCAAAGCTAGCAACATAATGTTGGATTCAGATTTCAGTGCGAAGCTGGGGGATTTCGGCCTGGCTCGAACCATCAAAACAAGTGAACAAACTCACCATTCGACAAGAGAGCTTGCAGGCACACCTGGCTACATGGCTCCGGAGAGCATTCTCACCGGAAGGGCAACAGTCGAAACAGATGTTTATGCCTTTGGTGTGCTCGTCCTGGAAGTTGCTTGTGGAAGGAAACCTGGAGGCCAAATAGAGCAGAACGACTACACCAGCAACATTGTGCATTGGCTGTGGGAACTTCACAGGAACGATACCATTATCAATGCTGCAGATCCTAGATTGAATGGGGACTTCGATCATGAAGATATGAAGTGTGTGCTCGTGTTGGGATTATCATGTTGTCATCCGAATCCAAACCAAAGGCCCTCCATGAAATATGTTTTGCAGGTTCTTACTGGAGAAGCACCAGCGCCTGAAGTGCCCAGCGAAAGACCAGCTTTTGTTTGGCCACCATTGCCTCCATCTTTCAAAGACATTGGCCATTGTCAAGACAGTGCCCAAATAACTGCATTCACAGAACTCAGTGGAAGATGAGTCGTATTCCTACAGTTTTGGAGTGGGAATATGGGATGATTATGATGCTAAGTTTTTTATTTTGGTTTTTTTTTTTTTTTGGTGTAAATAGACAGCGATAGTGTCATTGTTTTAATTTACATTCACACACTCTCATATTTGGAAGAGTCATGCTAAAATGGCGATTGTAACTGATCGAAGAGGGCGGCTATATATACTGTATGCTTGTAGATGTTCTTTTACGACTGCATTCTTTTATGTTCGGAAAGCAAGAAACCTTACAGATTAATATTGTTATGTAACCCGTCATTTAATACTAAATGGCTTGTTAAACTGTCTCTTAGTTTTTAGTCACAAGCTTAAATTGTTCATTTTTTCTTAAGCGTATATAATGAGCAAATGTAATGCAACCGGTTACTTGACCAGAACAATTATAAAAGGTCAGATCTATTTACAGCTCCTATTGCTTCTCTATCATAAAAAGATGAGATCTTTAACGATACAGTGAAGGGATCAAATTCACCGAATAATTTATGAAAAACAGAATCCAGAAACATTTGAAGATTTCAAAGACAAACAATTTACATCATATTCAAAAATCTGCATCGTGGTCCTTGTAAGAGAAAGAAACCAAGAAGTTCAATTGCTTGGAAAGAACCTTTAGCAGCATTGATGGACTGTACTTTGTGCTGTTTTCTCCAACTAACCCCCATGGACTGCTTGTTCAGCTCCTGATTTCATTCATATATAGGTATGCTAGTGTTAGTTCTTAAACATGCTTTCTAAATTCCACAGTTGTTTTCCTCTTCTTTTTTTAATTATAACTTCGTGTGAAGTCCAGTAGTTCTACAACTCTTTAACAGAAGATTTTCCTGCATAACTTTGAATTATGAACGCAGAAGAGGGCAAAAATCTGGCTTTCATATGCAGAAAACGGACAAAATTGCCAATGGTTGAGGTTAGGGTAAATCATTAAAAATTTCAATCAATTCTGCATGTGCAGTGAAAAAATTTTACATGGTTTAATATTTTGGTTTAGGTTTTAACTTTTCATTTGAATTTATTTGAATAACTCTTATTTTTTAAAACCAATAAGTTTATTAATTAATCAGTAAATTTTTATAAATTAATAAAATTTTATAAACTTAAATAAATAAATTAATTTTTATTTAATAATTTTTTAAATTAAACTTTACATTCATTGATGTATAAAACAACTCACTTCAATTTATTTTGAAATTTTTAACTTTATTCAATTATTCGTTAAATATTTTAATCTTTAAGAATCAAATCTCCGCAAATTCTAGCCATTGCCATTCACAGCAAATATTGTACGTCAAAATCGGTTTGGAGTAAACCGTGCTATTGATTTGATCGCATTAATGATAGCGTTAATTATGGAAAAAGTGCTATCCGTACTTAAGTTTGATCATTAAGTGACTTTTATTATGTTTTTAACAACTTTAGCCAAACGAAATTGGATTATAATCTACTTAGTTACGTTTATAATAACTTGGGCAGAGTATACAATTATTTACGTAGTAAAATTTATTTTCATAATTATTTGGAAGATAGAATTTGCTACACTAATATGACATGAATATTTTATGTTTCATCTTAAATCCCAAATTGCCTACCAATGAAATATGAGTCCAAATCTTCTGTTCAGTATTTATGATATCTTATTGTGTCCAGTAAATCTCAGTCATTCATTTATGCAGACTCCACATTTATTTATGTAAAGCCCACGCGAGACTCACATAAATAAATGACTGAGATTCACTGAATACAATAAGACATCATAAAATTGAACAGCGGATCTTGTTCCATGAAATATAATATAATTCGTATATAGATCGAAATTTGTGCAATTTTGAACGTCTCATGGTTATCAAAGTCAAAATTCCTCAAAATGGCAGTAGACCTGCTTCCAATGAAAGTGGAAACCAGCTGAAAGAACACACGATGTTCAATATAGATGTGCTGGTCCCACCTAACATCGTCAGAAACTAAAAATATGAATCAGAGTTTCTGTTTCGATATGACATAGGATTGGAACACCCTATCAACGCGGTGCTCCAACCCAAAAAATAGAGGTAGATGACCTTAACTCTAATCTGTCTGCACGGTCAAATCCTGTATGCCCAAATCATGGTACGTACTATGCACAAACTGCAGTACTGGACGATCATCATCTCCGTTTTTCACCTATTTTCATAATCACCCGGGGGGAAAAAAAGAAAAAAAAGGAGCATATTTTACAAACCTTCATCACTCAAAAATTGGAACATGGAACAGATAAAAGCAAATCACAGCAGAGAAAATATGCAAATTTGAGTAATCACCTTAAGTGAAAGGGAGCCAATAGCATGACCTGGCACAAATTCCCAGAAACGAGCTTGAGAAACTTCACTAACATCTACCCGACCAGAAATCTAACAAGTCAATAAAGTTTTGAAAGACAAATACGTTAGTATGTGATGTATATCCTATCAATTGCAGAATAAGCTGCTGCATTCTGACACCAGAAAAGATTGTGAAAATTTATCAGCACCCTGAAATTAGCAAGTGAGGCATATTTGTTTTGTCCATCCACATGCACTTCATAATTAGTAGCAATTACACAGAAAGATGCGAATAGAAACAGAGGAAAGAGGCACTTTAGCTCAGGGAATGAACAACGTCATGTGAACTGAGAAAGGAAAAGTAATCGTTAAAACCCTTCCCCAACCTTCTGTCACAGCCAAGAAATAGGTTCACGAAAGTATAAATATAGAGATAATGTTAAATTTTTCCCTTGTGGAAAGTAGGATATTATTAACACATCAACATTAGCACTCAAGTTAACATGACATTTGTAGGACCTTCACCTGTCTTGAGCATTTGCTTAATGCCGAAGATGGAATGCTAGCTGGTGCCATTTGAAGCAAGATGGCACCAGTAGCTCTGAAAAGCGGCATGACAATCATAAAGACTGCAACTGAAACTATTCCCAAGCATAAAACCTCAGCATTTTTTACTCTGAAAAGAAAGGAAAAGGACAAGACAGAAAAAAAAGATTAAGAGAAGGTGTAAAATGAAAGAGTTTGCATAATAACAGCAAAGAGGAAGAGAGGAAGAGTATGATATACCCAAGAGACAGGAACCAGGATGCAAGTATCAGCCCTGCACTGAGATACATAAGAGTACACTAATTTACCATATGCATACCAAGAAGAAAGCAAGGAGATGATTCATGTCAAATGAGAGAGAGTGGAAAAGAGAACCTGCGTATTGAATCAGCAAGAACATGGAGGCAAACCGAGTGATAATTCATATCTTCTGCTTTTCTATAGACTGAAAAAATGTATGCTATAAATACAAATGATAGGGATAAAACTGACAGAAATATCATTAAACTTAGTCTTATTATATTGAAATCAAAACCATTTAACAGTTCGACCCGGATAATAAAAGATATATGTCACTTCATATGGAATCTTGCAATTGGAAAACAGCTTCACAAGCCTTACCTAGATTAACACGAGCATAATTCCTGAAGAACCAAACACCAATAAGATTCACAAGTAAATTTGTCACAGCTGAAACAATCAGATAATGCCTACAAGACAGAACAGAAAGTGATTTTACAAGAAGTATTATCAAAGGCATAATATTCACGTTTAGGATTGCATGTATTACCAAAGGTACAGGGATCAGCAGTGGCTATCCTCCTTTACTAGAGGGCATAAAGATAATGGACTTCTATATAGTTTGGTCCTTAGTAGTTTGGTTTGTAGTGTTTGGTGGGAAAGAAATCAGAGGGTTTTCAACAACAAATTCAGCTTTCCGAAACAAGTAAGTAAATGTAATATTAGAAGAATCACGTAATTGCTTATAGCTAGAGGGCAAAGCCTGACTCTTTCTCCATTGCTGAGGTCAAATTGGTTACTCTAGTGAGCTATCATGGTCTTCAATTGTTACATGTCTGGTGCTACATATGAGTTGACCCCTATGGTCTTGATTTGTATTATGTTGTATAATTCTGTACATTCCATGTAAACACTGATTATCTATCAATGCAATTTATTTACTAAAAAAAAAAGCGCAGGGATCAAGTGTACAAATATATATATATATATATATATAATGATGTCAAAGTCAGCATAAATTAACTCACTTGTGTTCAGATTCATCCTGAATGAATGCATGAAGTGCTTCAACAGCCAAGGAGAAAGACAAGAACAAAAGAAACAGCTGTCTACATGAGCAGCAAATTCAAGAACACTCAGATGTTAGTGCAAAGAAACAAAGCTAATTGCAATCATCGACGCATGTAATAACCAATAGCAATAAATACTTGGATACCAGTGATTTGCAGTAATACAAAGTGTTCCTACAACATCTTTTCCTTATACCAAATTCTTGTTAACATTAGCCTATCAAAAATGTTCATTTGGCTACAAGTTTCCATTGTCAGGACAGCAACAGACATGCACAGTTGCAAGTGAATTATTCTATTCTCAATTTCTGTTAAGCATCCGCTTGTGAAGGGTACACATATCCGAAAGGAAGATTTTTTTTTTTTCTAGACTGGTGACATTCTTGACTGAGCTAACAGTGCTCTATATAGATTTAAATAACCAAAAAAGCACAAATTGCGGTCTATGTCCAAGAAAAGAAATCTCAAGAAACGAATATGGACGCACTAATGCAGTAAATGTGCGTTACTTACAGCATTAGTGAAAGCAGCTAGCACCTCAAGCCTTTTGTATCTGGTACGAAGAAAACGATTCAACCATAAATGCAAGTTCAGAAATAACATTGAAACAGTTAACTAACATACAGATAACTGAATATTGACTCAACAATTTAAAACTAACCCATAAGTGTAGACACGATCAGCCTTATTCCGAGACGCAGCCATCGCAAATAACGAAAATGTTAACAGTCCACACCCAAACGTCAAGTGAAATGCATCAGATACCAAACCTGTAAGCATAAAAATTATTTTAAAAAATAACTTTTTCAAGACACTGAATTAAAAAAGAAACAAAAAAAAAACTGTTAATTATAATGAATAAGAGTCACTACCAACACGACCCGTAAAGAGCCCGATACCCAATTCGGCAGTAGAATAAGCGACGTTAAGAGATATCATAACAAAAAGGCGCTTCATCTGACGGCCACCAGACCTCAGAACCCTAAAAATAGAAATAGCCGAAACCAAATCGGAGGACGATCTCTTGTCGTCGGAATCGTTTTCGTAGGAGTAAATATCGGGCGGCATATCGATGCTCGAAACAGAGCGGGTAAGTAGAGGGATAGCAGAGTCCTGAGAAATGGGAGTGAATGGAGGGTCTTGCGAATGGCGAAACGAAGATTGGCGCCAATAGTTGAACCTGCGATCATTGGTACCAATTACGGGGCTTTGTGGATCGTGTTCTTGATTAAACGAATTGATTCCCTCCATTTCAGATCCTAATTTGAGACAGAATAATTAAAAAAAACAGAGACTTGACTTTGGACTGCAAAATTTAAACTTGAAATTAAAAAAAAAAAACATTGGTTGGAGACAAGAGAAGGGGAATATCAAAGGTTGTAACAAGTTAGTAAAGTATAACGAGAACTGAAAGAGGAAAGGGTGCGATCAGAGTATAAACTTTATTACAGAGGAAGCGGAGGATACTGGAGTCGTAGAACAGTATTACTTGTTTGAATGGCAGGAGAGAACAAGAAGCAGCGACGAAGAATGGAAGCAACAAAGTAAACGCCTAAACGGAGTCTGACTGACCCAATCACCAAATCGTCGTCGCTTCATATTCTTTTTATTTCATTTTAAAAATTAAACTAGTAAATAAAATTTCAAATTCATCATGAATTTGTTTACGCGAAATTGGACTCTCGTGTATCGTTATATATATCACGACAGTAATAAATGTATTAACTGGTTAGCGTTTTATGCAGAGTATTTTGTACTAAAAATCACTTATTTTGAGACTTAATTCATTAAGTGTCGTATATTCCTTTTAGAGGATAAGTCGAAAATTTGCTTCCTTAAATTCGTAACAAAATTTGTTTTTCTTTCCTAATATGAAAAAAAAAAGATGTCGCTTTTGACATGTTGTAATTCTGTTAATCTCATTCTCAACTAACCTGAGGGCCTAATTCGAAATATTAGTTTGAAAATAACAATTAGAAAAAGTAGAGGAACTAATTCGAAAAATAAATTTAAAATTCCTTAACCTAACCCGTCATCCTCCAACTTTCCCTCCCACAATTTTGGCAAAGCTTGTTCTCCTTCCATTGTGCTGTAGCCTTTTACTCGTCTCCAAACTGTCACTACTCACTAGACTGTCATCGCCGCCACCACCACTTCTCTCCTCTTTGTCAGTCCGATATCTACTCTCATCATCCTCCCATCCAATATCTTATCTAGTCGCCTTTACTTGCCACTCACCAATTATCTACTGCTAGCTTGTCAAGTCGCCGCCGCCAAGACCTTTGCTTCCTTATCACTGCCATCAACTACAAATCCTGTTCTCGGTAGTTTTAATCTATGAAAAGTTGAAATGTAGGCGTCTAAATGAATGTAAACAAATTAAGCTTGATGAGTTGATGATCTTTTTGTCTTATAAAGTCTTCAGTAGCAAATATGTCTACGAAAGCTTTATTTGTGCAATAAGGACTACTAAGGTCTCATAAGTCATGACTATTATTAGATGGGTTTTGTCGAAGAAATTCATAGCATCATTATATAAATATATTAAGTTGTTGACACGGAGATAACGAAGCTTTACTCATAATTTTGTAACTTATAAGTTATAACTAACAACTTTAATAATATTACTCAGTTTTTTATTTATTTTACTCGTACATCAAAAATGTATTTGGGTTCTATCTTTGGCCTGTAGTTGAATATTAAGGATAAAAAGATATGAACAAAATTGAAGTTTATTGTGAAATAACTTCTATAAATCTTGTATGTCTGATATATTAAGAATAGCTTTGAATAATACTTATGATTTGTATTGTAAATTATGTTCATATAAATGGAACTTAAAAAAAGATTTAGAAAAAGTTGACAAGATAGCGATGAGAGAGAATGAGAGAGAGATGAGTGGAGATCCCATAACTTCTGAGATCATTGGTGGGTTATCCTTCTCTCTCCATGGCTTCTTCTTCTTCTCCTTCCCCATCCCGATTTCCTCTTGCCCCATTACTTGTTTTTTCACCTAGTCCCTCCCAAAAGCCCTCTTCCTCTAACCCTAATAGAACCCAAAACATAGACCCAAACATCAGTGTTCTTTCCCTGATCAAAAATCCACCTCCCAAAATGACCTCTTCCACCAATCGTACCCAAAACACATCCTCGACCAAAAACCTGATAGATATAGGCGTATCTGCTCTTCAGCAGGCGTCTGAACCAGAAACATCCTCACACTCCCTTGTGAGTAAAACTTCGGAGAATCTCAGAACCTGGAAGTCAGTAGTTTCTGAATGTATGGAGGACTCCTCTGAAGCTAAAGCTTTGACCTACTATCCCCCGGAGGTTAAGTAGGACCAGATCTATGTCATTCCTCCACCAGAGTTAGCGAAGAAAGGAGATGCTCAACTCAGATTTGCCCTGATAGGTTTTTTTTATAGGTAAGTGCCCTGCATTTCCTGTGGTTCAGAGAGCATTAGCAAAATCCTGGTTAGCGTTTGGTCTTAAGGAAACCTTAATTACGAGTTCAAACAACTTCTTGTTTAAATTTGATTCGGAGATAGGTTTGAATTTGGTTCTGGAGAAGGGTCCTTGGCATATCCAAAGTAAACCCTTATTTTTACGAAAGTGGTGCTTGAAGGAACACTGAAGGGTTGGGAAGAATAGCAAGTGCGGTTGGACACCCCTACTTATGGATACCCAGACTGCTAGGATGTTTAGGATTTTGTATGCTAGAGTGTGTGTGGAGGTAGAATTACAGAGGAGTTGGCCTTCTTCTTTCCAACTGGCTACTTACAATGAAGAAGGGAAAATAATCTTTAAGGAAATTAAGATTGAGTACGAATGGAGGCCTGATCATCATTTACAGAAGAAGGAATGGGCACCTATAGGAAGATTGTTTGAGACTAGATTACAACAGGAGTTGGAAAAGGGGAAGGAAACTATACCAAACAGTTAAATAAGCAAAAAAGGAAGGAGCAGGAGTTAGCCTCTAAGAAGACACATCAAAATCATACGGAGAATAAAGCTTTTGAGATTCAAATTGAGCAAAGTAAGTGTAGCGCCCCCTTACCTAAGGATACGCACCGGGGCACTCGGAGGTCATTCCGGCACATACTCGAGGATAAGGGTACGCTACGTTCGATCACTACACTCACTTCATATGGCATGGTATTATAATCACTTGTAAAGCATCATAAGAAAACTACAAACCTTTTTTTTTTCCACTTCATTTCATAACCACCGAATGTCTACATTGTGTCTTTCAATAAGTTCTATATGTACATTCACAAAATCAATTACAAGAGTACTACATGAAAGAGGAAAATACATCAAATCTATCTAAGCCACCCAAAAATTCCAGTTGACCGACCTTTGAGCCATGACTTCTCTTGCCAAAACACAATCTACAAGGCACTAGAGCCCCTCAGTAACTCGAGTTGTCTCTCGGTCCTGAAAAGACAATGTTGCAATTTTGATGAGTTTTGCGAACTTAATGAGTGAACCACCATTGATGAATTCACCGGATCTTATACACATATTACATTTTGCATAATTAGTCATTTTAAGCCTACATTTATTGTTCAGATACTCACATATCATGGCATGTCACATAGTCATTCAATATCACCTTGCAAACCATTCATGATCTTC
>JAOQMQ010000004.1:19297090-19310346 GCA_027563845.1 Erythroxylum subrotundum
CCAAAATACTTATGTAGCAGAACATAAATCGGACTAAATTTGCTTAATATGCTAACCCCTACTTTGGGGCGTTACAAGATCTGTTATAGAAGGCAAGTAGTGATTAGTGTAGGATGATGAAATATCTGCATCGATTGTTTCTACGCTAGGTAGAATTTTCCCACATTCCTCCTAGTGGAGCTCATTTTCGCCATTGGAAACCAGTCGCCACATCAACATTCCTCGATAAATTGATGTTAACAATTTAATTTTGAAAATTCAATATATCATAAAATTACTATGTTAAATAAATTTTGTTTGGTAATCAAATCCCACAAATGAATTGTCAATGGAATGAACTGATGCATAGGGAACTTTCTGCATTCCATGTCAATGTGATATATTATGCTAGTTTGATGATAAGTCAAAGTACTATATTTCACTAGTGGTACAAATTTGGAGTAAAAGGAATCATATGGTAAATGTTTTACAAAAACATATATTGCAAATTTTGATCATCTAACTGATTCAATGGCATGAAACGACTTTGATGGAAAGTTTCCATGGTCTGCACAAGATTATCGTAATGTTCGACTTGGTTTAGCCTCAGATGGATCCTTTCAATAATATGATTACTTCTTACATCATATGGCCAATAATATTAGTGCCATACAATTTACCTCAATGGAAGTGTATGAAGGAGCCTTTTATGTTATTATCTTTGCTTATTCTAGGACCTACTGCTCCTGGTAAGGATATCAATGTATACATGCAACCATTAATTGATGACTTCACTAACATGTGAAAGGTTAGATTATAAACTTTTGATGTTGTTCAAGGTAAAACATTTATAATGCATGTGGCTATTTTTGTGGACTATAAATGATTTTCCAACTTATGAGGATTTGTTTGGATGGAGCACTAAAGGGTATATGACATGTCTTGTGTGTAACTATCAAACTTATTCAATAAGTCTATGAAGTAAATTATGTTATACGGAACATTATCGTTACTTGGAACATGAGCATAAATGGCAAAAAGAAAATTGTTTAATGGCAAAGTAGAAATGGGTGAAGCTTCTTTGCAGTTGTCTGGTGATGATGTGGTTATATAGCTATCACACTTGGGTAACATTAGACCTAGCAAACACTTCAGTAATAAAAAGCAAAAGTGAAATGTTGTTGAGCTCAATTAGAATAAAAAATATATTTTTCAGTTTGCTGTATTGGAAGGAATTGTTATTGAGGCATAATTTGATGTGATGTGTATTAAAAAAATATTTGTGAGAATATTTTAAGAACTGTTATGGGAATTGAAGGCAAATCAAAAGACATAATTAAGGCTAGATAAGACTTGGAAGAAATTAATATAAAAATAGATTTGCATTTGAAAAGAAGAGATGATGGGTCATAAATTATTCCACCTATGATATGTGCTTAATTGATTACATAATTATTCCATAATACTTAGTGATTAATGACATGAAATTGCTTAAAATACTCACTTTGACTCATATGTGGTTTTAGGCACAATTTAGAAGCAAATGAGCTAAAGTGAGTCAAAAGCACTATATTTGGGTCGTTTTCCAAAGATTCATATCCATCTGTCTTCATGGAACAAGAATAATGAAGATTATAGCAATTAAAGCAAGAAGAAGACAAGAAATTACTAAGAAAGATGAAGAATGAAGAGCATAAATACCACTCACGGTTTGCTGGAATTTTGTTATAACCGTGAGTGAATTACAGCAGCCGTGGATTACAAGATGAAGACACCTCATGCTACCAAAGGAGCCAGTTGTTCCACGCATTTAAACCTAGCTTGAGAATACAAAGAAGGGAGAACAAAAAGCATATGACGGCTGGGACATTGGACAACTACATTTGGAGTAGATAAAGCATAAAAGAATGGGATAAAGAGTGGTAACTCACACGTGTGAAGCTATCTCACACCCGTCAAAGATAACTCACGGGCATGAGGGGGTGTGTCACACCCGTGACACACCAAGTCATAGCTGTGACACATTGACACCTCACCTCGAACCCTACTTTTTGCTATAAAGTGACGACAAGGTTTGATGAAAGTTTTAGTGTGTTTCGGCTGGGGAAAACTTCAGGAGCTTCAGGAGAGCATGAAGAGGGAAGCAAGCTCTCCATCGTGAGAAGACCCATGGAGGGGTAGTTTTCCTCTTCATGCTCTCCTGAAGCTCCTGAAGTTCAAGCTCTCCATCATGAGAAGACCCATGGAGGGGTAGCTTTCTGACGCTGGTTCAGAGGTGACTTCGACACCAACGACTCGGTTAAGTGTATTTCTCCTTGTATTTGTTGTTTTCTTTCACTCTTTAGAAATTGATTATGTTATATGATGTGTATGGATTTAGGTATTATGAAAAGATGATTTTAATGCATTCATTGCATCATTTTATTATAAACCCATTGCTAGAATATTCAATGTAATCCGTAATTGTTATGTTGAAATTTATTTGTAGTGACTAATGGTTCGTAATCATTAGGGATAACATAACCTAGGTTAAATGACACATCGTATGTGGTTATTGCCTTGATTAATCGATTTTCCTAATTTGTAATGCTACTACCCAGTTGAATTTCAAGATCGTATCCTAGGTTATTCGGTAGTTATGTTTAATTAACGATCATATCTTAATTAAATAATACTTAATGGAAAACTCGGGTTAATAGATTAACCTATGATTAATAGTTTCTATGAGAGGTTTGAGAATAACAAATCATTGAAATATGTTTAATTAGGGTTAGGATGAGATTAAACCAAAGAACTGGATTCCTAACCAATTCACCACTTTTATAATTTTTCACATGTTTTCATCAATTTGCTTTAGTTAGTTAGTTTAGATTTATTTTCTTTTCTTAAACCAAACAAAACCCCCTAAACCTAAATACCAATTAATTTCATTTCAAAAACTAACTGAACACTCTCTGTGGGATCGACCTAGACTTGTCACTACTATAGTAGTAGTAGGTCTAGTTTATTTTGACTAGCGTTACGACAAGTTACTATCAATTTTGGCGTTGTTGTCGGAAAGTGCGATGCTTTAGTTGTTGTTTTTTATTTTAATTGGTGTTTTGTATATTTTTGTTTGCAATTGATTTCTTTTTAATTATTTCTTGATCTTTTCACTTTTTGTTTAGTGTTTATTGTGTTAAAAAAAAATATAAAAATATTTCATGAACGGAAGTAATTTTTTCCTATAACTTGTATTCCCAATCTTATAAACATGTTTAGACTAATCAACTTAACTTTAGTTATGGATGGGATAATCAATAGAATTACTTCTTTGATAGTATGCAGGACACACAACAATTCCCGTATAGATTAGAAGCTTCTTATCGCGACTCAGGTACATCTCTAGAAGATATGCTTAATATTATGACTGCTAATAATCTTCAACTTCAATAGAGCATACAATAGTTGCAGTAGGGTGTACAACAATTTCAATAGGACATACAACAATTCCAGTAGGGTGTAAAACAAGTCCAACAAGATGAAATACAATTTTGGTCTAGTTTCCAAAATTGGGAGAGCCAATAAAATTCAGGTACATCCTTGGAAGAATTAGTTAATGCTGACGCTACTAACACTTTGCAATTTCAGCAAGATGTGGAATGGTTCCAGCAAAATGCAATGTGTAGATAGGGAGATATTAACCACTTGGAACTATAAAGCAAAGAGGAGCAGCTATATCCACCCGATGTGTACTTAAGGGAAGTGGGTCAAAGACCTTACAGAGTGATAAGGAGCTGGAGAATCTTGAGTATAATACTCAAAGAATTGTTTATGTGGAAGAAGTGTAGGAGGAGCTCAAAGCAGAAACAAACATATCTTTTAACTTAATGGTGAGTATTGAGTTCATAATTATTTTTTAGACTGACTCTTTACCTTTACATAGTAGATTAGAGAAATTGAACGAAGAAGGGAAAGGTAAAGAGACATTCAAGGTCTTTTCAGAGTGCATGGACTCAGCAGAGATTGGATGTTTGAAGATAAGGCATATGTTGAATATGACGGAATATCATCCAAGACCCTATCCTGAACAACCTTACGTGGAAGTGACTCAAATTATGACACCCGAGGATCATAATTTTGTCATGTAAGGAGAAAACATAGAGTCGAGCCAGTGACCTTAAACAAAGGTGCTTCTTGGGAGGTACCCTAAGGGAAGTAAATTTCTTTTCCATTTCCTTTTCGCGCTAGTTAGATATGCATATGTGTTTTTATGTTGGTTTATTTCTCGTTTGTTTTAAGTTTTCAATTCAAATGAGAGAGAGAATAAAACAAACAAACAAACATTTGCTCATTTTTATTGCTTCTAGGACTATATAGTCATGAGTAGAGAATGAATTAACTAGAGAATTTCATGGCAACTTGAGTATGTATTTTTACTTTTGTGATTAGTCGATGTGCATTATCTTTGGAAGAGTTGTACTTAGTGGTAGACAAAGCCGGTGAGATTTTGAGCCTTTATAGACTGACACATCCATATCATTCTCATTGTCTTTGTTTATGTGTAACCTTCATGACATGTACATCCTAACTTTGCTTTGATTTTCTATTCAAGACCACATTTTTATCACATGCATTAACATGAAAATGATTAGGCATTCTTTGTTTTTCCGAACTACATTAGCCAAATAGCCTACCCATTATAGGATTTTCCTTTTGATAAGCCCCTTTGAGCTATATTAGACTTTCTTTTTGTATTAACCACATTACATGCTTTAAACCTATCCTAACCAAATGTCCTTCCCAAGCCTTAAAGCTAGTAAAACATTTGTTGATTGTTGAGTTTGTGGATATACAAAAGTATAAGTGTAGAGGTGTACATATGTGTGGGTTGATTATATTGTTGGGATGCTATTTTATGTCATATCATTGAAATTCCCACGTTGATGTATTTTCTTTCAATGTTTATATGAAAAAAAGGAACGAAAGGAAGAAAAAGAGAAAAGTAAAAGAAAAGAAAAATGAAAAAAGTTTAAATAAAAGTATCAAGGAGGAAATGCATATGTATTGCAAAGTTATTATCAGTAATCTTTCCTCCTAAAGTTGAAATGAATGAGTTATTTGAGTATGTTAGATATGAGGTAGATGTTGTCTTGGAAGGTTCACTCTTTATAATTTCAATGTAGTGTTATCATCAATCTTTATGAGTAATCCCTTTTGATTAGTTATGCTTTATGTGGTTTGTGTGTGAGAGTTTAATTGAGTTGTGAAATAAAATTATTGCATTCGTCATAGCTGATGATACCAAGTTCTAAATGAATGTTAACTTATGCACTTGATATCTCATTGAGTGTTGCTTTTATTTCACTAGCTTAAATGACTCTCATGCTACATGAACCAAATACATCTCCCCTTACTTTGCCCAAATTACAACCTTAAAAAGTCCTTTGATCCATGATTTTGCGTATGAACCTTAGTAGTGGAGAAATGAAATGATATGCAAAGTTATAGAATGTCTTGATTGTGAATGATGTTAATTGTACCCGAGAATATATCTTCTTTAAACATATTTTTCAAGTCTACCAAAGGTATTGAATGTTGATTGATCATGAGTGGAAGCATTGAATGTTAAATTCTTACTATGAATTTTGAAAGTCATTTATCTTTGCTTATGATTATGTAGTCTTGGAAAATATGAAAACTGAGTAAATTTTTTAGATCTATGAGCTTAATTTTGATGCTTTTCCCGAGGATGACCAAAAACTAAGTGTGGGGAAAAATTGATATGTGCTTAATTGATTGTATGATTATTCAATAATAATTAGCGATTAATGACATAAAATTGCTTAAGATACTCACTTTGACTTATATGTAGTTTTAGGCACAATTTGGAAGCAAATGAGATAAAGTGAGTTGAAAGTACTATATTTGGGTCGTTTTTCAAAGATTCATATCCATGTCTTCATGGAACAAGAATGATAAAGATTAGAGCAATTAAAGCAAGAAGAAGACAAGAAAGTACCAAGAAAGATGAAGAATGAAGAGCATAAAGACCACTCATGGTTTGCTGGAATTTTGTCACAACTGTGAGTGAATTACAACAACCATGGATTACAAGATGAAGACATCTCATTCTACCAAAGGAGCTACTTGTCCCATGCATTTTAACCTTGCTTGGGAATATAAAGAAGGAAGAACAAAAAGCATGTGACAGTTGGGACATTGGATAGCTGCATTTGGAGTAAATAAACCATAAAAGAATAGGATAAAGCATGCTGGAATTATTGCACAGCTGTGAGCATCACTCATGGTTGTGCAGTCACCTTTGCCTCACTACCATAAGAACGTGAATTTTATGGACATAAAATATTGGAAACCGAAGGAGGAACGGGACTACATTTGGAGTGCCAGTTAGAGAATAAAACAATTATGAGAGGGCTAATCACTCACTCATACATGTGTGTTGTATGGGCGTGAGTTATTTTTCACGCCCATATAGGTGCTCACACCCATGAGTGGTAACTCACGGGTGTGAGGCTCTCTCACACCCATGAGAGATAACTCAAGGGTATGAGAGGGTGTGTCACACCCGTGACATACCAAGTCACGGCTATGACACATTAACACCTCACCCTGAACCCTACTTTTTGCTACAAATTCGTCGTTTTTTGTGACGACAAGGTTTGATGAAAGTTTTGGCGTGTTTTAGCTGGGGATAACTTCAGGAGCTTTGAGAGAGCATAAAGAGGGAGGAAAGCTCTCCATCGTGAGAAGATCCATAGAGGGGTAGCTTTCCAACGTCGGTTCAGTAGTGACTTCGACGCCGATGACCCTTTTAAGTGTATTTGTCCTTATATTTACAGTTTTCTCTCTCTTTAAAAATTTATTATGTTACCTTATGTGTATGGATTTGAATATTGTGAAAAGATGATTTTAATGCCTTCATTGGATCGTTTTATACAAACTCATCACTAGAATATTCAATGTAATTCGTAATTGTTATGTTGAAATTCATTTAAAGTGACTAATGGTTCATAATCATTAGGGATAACATAACCTAAGTTAAATGAAGCATTGTATGCGGTTATTGCCTTGATTAATTAGTTTTCTTAATTCGTAATGTTACTACCCAATTGAATCTAGAGATGATATCCTAGGTTATTCGATATTTAGGTTTAATTAATGATCGTATCTTAATTAAACAATACCTAAGAGAAAACTCGAGTTAATATATTAACCTACAATTAATATTTTCTATGAGAGTTTTGAGAACAAAGAATCGTTGAAATATATTTAATTAGGGTGTAGGTAGAGATTGAACCAAAGAACCAAATTCCTAACGAATTCACCACTTTTATCATTTTTTGCGTGTTTTCATCAATTTTATTTTGTTTGTTAATTTAGATTTATTTTCTTTCTTAAACCAAACAAAACCCCCTAAACCAAAACACCGATTAATTTTATTTCAAAAGCTAACCGAACACTCTCTATGGGATCGACCTAGACTCACTACTGTTATAGTAGTAGTAGGTCTAGTTTATTTTGACTAGTATTACAGCGCACTACTGTCAACCTATTTGTTACACCATGTCAAAAAAAGAGAAGTAAGTTTTTTTCAATTTCTTAAATCAATTAAGTTTCCTGATGAGTATGCATCAAATATAGCCCATTGTGTCAATGTTAAAGAGGGAAAAGTATTGAGGATGAAAAGTTATGATTGTCATGTACTTCTGTAATGATTACTTATTATTGGAATATGTGGATGTCTGTCGAAGGATGTCTCTGTAACTTTGGGTCAATTGGGTGAGTTTTTAAAAAAATTATGTTTCAAGATATTTAAAGTTGAAGAGCTTGACAAAATGGAAAAAGATATAGCTTTAATTCTGTGTAAGCTTGAACTAGTATTCCCCCTTTTGTTTTTTGATGTTATGGTGCATTCAACAATTCACTTATCATATGAAGCAAAACTTTATGGACCGGTTTAATTTCGATGGATATACCCCATTGAAAGGTAATTTATATTATGGATGTACCTTATTGAAAAGCAATCTATATTATCTTCTATTTTTTAAAGTTATATTAGATAGTAACAATTGTTAATGTTTTATATTTTTTTAGGTTTTTATGCTCTCTTAAACGCAATGTACGTAATAGAGCTCGACCTAAAGGGTCTATTGTAGAGGATTATATAGCGAATGAATGCTTCACATTTTATTCGATGTACTTAATTGACATCGAGACAAGATTTAATAAACTAGAACGTAACTTTGATTTTGATCAAAATGGTGACTTGTCAGTTTTCTCGTAAAAAGTTAGGCTACTTGGTGTTAGAAAATATGTCGAGTTAACTAAAGACGAGTTTGAAATTGTCCATTGGTATATTTTGAACAATTGTGAGGAAGTCAACATATATATAAAGTATGTATATTACTTTTAAATCAAATTTTCACATTTCAATGTTGTCATTCAATCTATATTTCCTTATCTCAATTTAATTTTTTAAATAGAGAGCATAAATAAACGAATCAAAGCAAAGGGATTGTTAGTGTTGAAGAAAGACATAAGCTTAAGTTCCTATCATGGTTTAGGACTCGAGTAAGTTATATATTGATGTAATATTATGAACTTGCGACAATTTGTATGTTAGACGAACTTCTAATTTCATTTTGTCATACAAATGATATGGTTACATAATCGTAACATGTAAGAGGCGACAACTGCATTATATTCTTTGGCATATGGGCCTCATATGTGTGGGAAAAAATATACAGGTTGCATTATTGATGGGGTTAGATTTCATATAGAAGATCAAGATAGTTGACTTAGAAGCCAAAATTGTGGGGTTGTTGTTGAGGGATGTCATGACAAAGATTTTATTGACTTCTACGGTGTCATCTTTGAAATAATATAGTTACATTACATCAAGGATAAAAAGGTTGTTCTATTTAAGTGTAAATGGTTTAATCTTGCTAATATGAAGGTGAATGGGAATGACCCTTTGTCCTTGCAAGTTAAGTGAAACAAGTTTTCTACCTTAATGATATTGTATTGGGCAGAAATTGGAAGGTTGTTCAAAAGTTTTAACACCAAATTCTCTTCGATTTTTATGAAAGGGATAATGGTTTAATAAGTGAGGATGGTGATGAAGTGTATCAAGAGATTGAATCGAAGCTGAATAATGAAGTCATTCGTATAAAAGATGCAGATATATCATCATTCCATAGGAGAGATGTTGATCCCAATATAGTACAAGTGGATGAAGTACAAGTCAATCTTATTGTAGAAAGAGATGAAGACTATATTGAGGATGAATTTTATAACAATGATGATACTTTGGCCGAATACAATAGTGATGAAGTGTTGAATCATAATGTAATTAATGATGATGATTTCAAGATGTTAATCATGATGGTTGAAGGTAAAAAAAAAAATTGTTGTTTATATGGGATTAAAAACTGGCAAGCCATCATTTTAATTAACTTATGATTAGCCATTTTGTAAAAGCAATGTATTTCATTATGCTAGTCTTCATTTATCTTCAAATGTTGTGAAGTATTTATAACTTTGTTCATAAGTTAATATCAATGAATCACTTTTATGACTATGTTAGTTTAAGCACTTCTTATTACTATGTTGATTGAAGCAAAAATGCCTCCCTTGTATGAAATGCACATCACTAAATAATTGAAAGCTTACTTCTTTATTAACTTTCATTTTATAAGAATGTAATAAAATTTGTAAACAGTTGGTAACGATAGGACCAATACGTGTAACCCTTATTGAAAGAAACTACAACCATATTAAGGTTAATTTCTGAAATACGATTCAAATTTTCGTTACATTTGTTAGATGTGTTATTTATAGACAAAGAAAAGTCAACACTTGTAAATTTTTGAAGTTATACATTGTTTCTTTTAACAAATAATGAACTTTATAATGAACGAAACATGTAAAAATTGTTTCTAATTTTATTCAAATTGTGGGGCCAAAGATCAAATCATCTTCTTTCTTTTTGAAAATTGAATAATATATTTCTATAGTAGGAACTAATACAAAATAGTAACAAGTTCGTGGCCTAGAAGCCTTTAGGGGTCATTACAAAAGATTAATAGAAGAAGAAATAAGTAATAAGAACAAATAGTAACTTTCAAGGGGAGAAAAAGCTTAACTACCACCTATGGTTCCAATCATCTTTGATTATGATTTGTTAATGTTTTGTCAAATGCTCCGAAATGGTTTTAGGAAAATTTTAACTTCTTTATGATGTTATTATAATTAGTTTTATTTTATATTGGAAAATCATAGAGAAATAATTTAATAATATTTTATATTAGAAAATCATTGAGAAATCATTATGGACATTCAATTTAATAGCACCTGGACAAAACAAGGGAAAGAAGGTAGCAACTAACGAAGATGTTCCTCTCTCACAATAACCAAATCAATTCGACCCTATCCAACAACAATAACAAACTTCATCCACCAATAAAGTCAGTCAACAACAACCTCTACTTACCTCGACTAGTGCTTAGGGATCTTCAAGTTTGTGAATATTTACCACCTATAATTACATTTATCCTCAATTGTATCTTTACATTTTTATAATTATTTTTTGTCAAGTTCCAATATAGGCATCAGAAAAAGAGGCAGAGGTATAACTAAAGGTTCTGAGTTGCAACGCATGAATGTTCCAATGAACAACAAGTTGTTCATTCATATTGACACCTCATAAGATCGTCATATTGATAAGATTCAATCAGCAAAATTATCCAATGAGTTAGGGGTCGTTGTTAGGATTGAATTGCCTTGCTTTCAACATACCAAGTAGTTAAAGGAAGACAACTTGCTACAGAATGCTCTAGACAAAGTTTCGGTAATTTTTTAATTTATTTAATTATATGCATTTATTAACTTATTTAAAGACTAATTTCACTTTTACTTGTTGTTCATAGATGAAGCTCAATATCATCAATATCAAGAACCCTGAAGTGTCAAGCTGTGTGAGTTTATTGTTGAAACAAAGAGCTAAGGATCATCGTTATCGACTACATAAATACTACAAATTTTTTCCTTGGGATAAGGAGGCAATGAGACATGTTCCCGAGTGGGTTACTCCAAAAAATTAGATCCAAATGTGTGATTATTGGTCCTCTGCCAACGTTAATGTTTGTCTTCTTTCTCTTCACATTTGCTTCAATTAATCGTGTTTCACAATTTAATGACTATTTCTTTTCTTTATTTAGGAAAAGTGTGAGAAAGTTAAGGTTAATAGAGGAAAAATGAAAACTCCTCACATCTAGAGCTCCAAATCATTTATTGTCGTACGAAATGCATTTGTAAGTTATTTGTTTAGAAGTTATAATTATATCAGTAAATACAATATTATTTATTGTGTTTCAACTCTTTTTTTCATAAAACAAAGTCAGAAGGAATTATATGGAGTGTGATAGGATCACACTCTACAAGCTCACACGCTACAAGGAAGGTGAATGCTAGACTTTTGAAGAAGCGTATAATAATTATGTAAGTATAAAAATTTTTTATTTTTTATAATTATTTATATATGTAGTACTAATTAATAATTTTTAAAATTTTAGAATAAGATGCGAGAGTTGTTGCAAAGATCATTGTCTAACAAAAATGAGCCAAAGTGGGTATAGCCCTAAGCCAATCGATTCATCATCATCACGACCAGCATTTATAACCACGCTTCAAGAGGAGAACCGGTTGCTTAAGACTCAATTACAATGTAATGAAGAAAAGTTAAAGCGTAATCAGCAAAAGTTAGACCGCACTGAATGAAAGTTGGCTAATCTTGAAAAGATGGCCAAACAAATACTTGGCCCAAATTATATAAGTACTACTAGTAGTAGTGACGATGAGCACAAGTCTTAGTTTGTACATAAATTTTTTTGTTAACATTTGTAAATAACATTTAATAACATTTTATTTTATATAAAAATGCTTCTATTTTTAATTATTTTTAATTAATTTTTTGTTTAATTAATTATAAATAAAAATTCTAAATATTACAAACAATAAGATGGATTAAAAATCTTACCATTTATTATAATTAATTGAAAAAATTATTAATAGGATTGTTTAGATAAAAATCAAAAATAAAAAATCGTCACCAAAACTATTTAACTACGTTCTTAAAAACGTCGACAATAACTTTTAAAAGTTATTAAAAATTAAAAATTAAATCAAATACGTAGCTAAAAAGATTTGGCTACGATTCCCAAATTGTCGCCAAAACATTTTAGCTATATTCTAGAAACCGTTACGAATAACTTTTACCTACTTTAAGGAAATCATCTCTAAAGCTAATTTTCTACAAAACAAAAAGTGTCGAAAGATTTTATCACCTACAAATAGGGTAACACAACTAATAACATTAAGCCATGAAAAGAAAGTATCCCAAATTATCTTTTGCGATGTTTTTCCTTTTCTTCACATATCACTTGTTGCGACATATCAGGATTGGAGCTAGATATTATTTGCGACAATATTGTAAAAATGTTGCCGATAATATTTTGCTACCGTGATTTTGCAACGAATTTTTTTAGTCGATAAATAATATTGGCGACGAATTTTTAACTTTTAGTGACAAAAATGTTCGTCGCCAAAAGCCCATTCTCTTGTAGTGCAAATTCAAGCTCTTTAAATTTCACAGAAATACTACATTGGAAAACATTTTATCTCCAAATGGGCCATTGACCTTAATTTATTAAAAGATCAAAACTCACGTAATTGACTCGGTGTTTGTTTTTTCTTTGTTTACTAGTTTAAGGTTTATTGTACGAGACAAGTTAGGGATGCTTAACATTAATGGCAAGTTAAAGAGAGACAAGACTTAGATAATGCAGATATGTTAAGAAGAGACATTTTGCCGTTATAGTAAGAAGATTATCTTTAGAGATTGTAAAAGAAGATGAAGACCTAAGAAGAATTGAGGGAAGACGATCATGTATGATATGATTCTACTAGAGTTTGTCAAAGACTTGACTTTTAATAGTAAACTTTGATGAACTAGAATAAGAGTAAAATCATTTATTGTCTTATATTTATCTTGATTACTTTAGTTATTTTATTTATTTATTTTATATTTTTCTCTTTTAGTTGCTTGTTTATTTTATGTTCTTATCTATTTTTTATCTATTTTTTATTGTCTTACTTTTACCTTTATTTTCTTTACTTTTACTTATTTTTATCTATGCATGTTGGCCCCCGATTTCGTTTCTTACTGAATAAGCATGAATTTAAATTTTATTTTGAGGTTTAGATTGAATTGTGGT
>JAOQMQ010000004.1:19335194-19350378 GCA_027563845.1 Erythroxylum subrotundum
ATATCTATGTATTTTGACAATTATATCTATTGATTAAAACTAAAGATATAATCACATAAATAATTATTGTGTAAATTAAATTATGATGTGATTATAATTATGATATTCAAATTGCATTTATGTATTATTCTTAAATTTGATTTTAGTAATAGTTTCATCATTATGGAATATTTAAAGCTGTAAAACTAGTATACATTATATTCCTTTCTTACAAAGAAAGTAATTAATCTTATAAATGAAAGTATGAAAAATTTGAATAAATAAGTAGATGCTTATTAGAGAATAAGTTCACTAAACTGACCCACTAATGAGGACACCTAATGTAATATTATTTGTGTTTCTATAAATATCCTCATTGTGATAGTTACTTATTACTATGTTTTGATGCTAGTTATGACCTATCCTATTTAGGGTAGCTTAATCGGTAGCATTTGTATATAGTATAAGCTATACAAAGATAGCTGAATAAGTTAACATTTGATTTGTCACCCTAAAGTAATTAAAGATAATATTTTACTATTCTTAATCTATAATGGTTTGGGAATTCTCTAGCCAAAGTGAATTAACATTTAGAAATGTTATTTTCAAACATCAAACATCAAATTTCAACTAATTACTAATTTATAAGAACATACATGATTGAATTTTATGTAAAATAGACATTATTTTCATATTATATATCCAATTAGAGCAGTGGATGACAAAATGATTAATTAAACACTATAACCATGTCTGGATAGATTAAGTTAAATCACTTGATAATTCTTAATATTTGAGCAATCATGATTTGTTACTAAACATCAATCTTGATATATAAATATAAATTATTTAATTGAAAAATTAAAAAATAAAGTAATTTTAATTTTTAATTCTAATTATAACCATAAATTATAATGATTATATATTATTACCAATATATCAAGAGCCATAAGTTATTTAAAAATGTGATTTAAAAAATTGTTATTTAAAAAAGTGATTTCATAGTTAGTATCCTTCATTTCCCCTAAGTTTACAGAACATTTAATCTTTACGTTACACAACATCCCTTAAGCTTTTACAGGTCTCTGACCGTTTTCCTTCCAACACTTCATTGAGCAATCACATTGAAGTTCAAGTACTTATATTTGAATTAATAATCTACAATTGATTTTAATATTATGGTACGTGACATTGTTTACACTTGTGAATCGAGAAAGCAAGTTCTCGCTGTGACTCTTAGGCTCGTGAAATTTTTAATCGATAAACCTTATGAGAGCTACATAACGGGTTTCTAGCCTATATACCATCCTAGGGGTTTATTATATATTGGATCATCTATAAGATCTCAAATTTATTCCACATAGAGTAAATACTTATGTAATCATACATCTACTGATCAATGATCCAAATAAAACCCAAGCATAAATACTTAGACTATTAAAGAAGAACATAAAAACTCATAAATGATTATAAGAGTATTCTAAACATCAACACAAAATCAAGACCTCCTTTGCATTCACACAAAAACCAAACATAAATATTCATACTATTAAAGCAACACATATGGTAGACATTAGTTGGACGACTTACCTCGATAGACGGACAAGCACAGACTATAAATAAGAAGGATGAGCGACGTTCTTTAATGTAAAATAGGGTCTGGGAAAAAGAATACTTTGTATTTAATATAATACACTTGTTCAATAGTTTTGTATTTATATATATTGCATATAACACCAAATTTCACTATAAGCATTAACACTTGAAACTCTTACAATCAATTATCAGTATAATGTCAACAAAAGCATGTGATATATACCAACACAAGCAAAACACTTCCAACATGTGATGTAAAATCAAGTCTTTAAAGGACAAAATAACAATAATTCATATATAAAGACATAAAAAGGCAAGCAACAATCATAATATGGACCATACTAGCCTAATCCAAATGCAAAATCATCAACATTATTCTTCCTATGTAATAGGGCTAAGAAATTTGGTGCCTAATAATATTATTTCATTCTATATATTCCCTCAATTGTGAAGTGCATAGTAAAGGAACAATTACTTTTACTCATTGTTGAGTTAAACATCTTCCCGCCATTTTATTTTCATGGAAGAACTTTAAAAATGTATTAATTTTGTGTTGGGAAAGTAATAGGAGCTCACTTATTGTGTGTATGTTTTAGATCTTTTCGTCTTTATTCTATGTAGTTCTCACTTTTCTTATCATTTTTATTACAAAAATGTGTTGCATTTTGCAACCACTACTTGCCTTTTACCTTTTATTGCAATTGAGACAGATATGATTTATTTGAGTTCGTAATTCATAAAAGCTAACCATGTTAGCAAAAGTCATATTAAAGGAAATATAAGTTTACATAACATGCAACTGATACATTATTTTTACTAATATAATTACCAATAATATATACAAGAGCAAAATCCTTTTCTAAAATATGAAATCGATAATCCATAAGTTCATTGGTGTGATTTTATCTGAATTTTGGTTATAAAAGATAGACATAGATTGTGCAAGTAATTGAATTCTTTTAACATCACACGGTTACATAAGTGCTTCCGAATCTTGATCAACTTCTTCCATTACAGGTCATTTACATTATCAATAATATATTGCATATTACAAGGTGCATATGACATATAAATATGAACCTGCTATAACATATGCCATTTCCTGTCTCCTTCTCAGTTGCGCATGAATCACATTGCCCTTTACTTCCATTTTGTACGTGATTATGTTGCTCATTTCTTGTTATATGTCTCCTATATTTTTACTAAAGTTCAACTTGTTTATTCTCTAACTACACTCCTGGCTGAAAAGCTTTTTGCCTTTATCGAACTAGGCTTCGCTTCCTTATGCTTGGTATGACATGATAAAGCTCACATCATTACACCATATTAATCATAAACAAAGTGTATCTAATCAAGCTCACCTTCTATGACAAGTCCATCATTCTGGTTACTATTTGTAAATATACATTAATCTCTATTCCAATTGATATTTTCGTAATATTATAGAAATAGCTAATGAAATTTGAAATCACTCATTTGTTCATATTTTCTGTAACACCTCCAATTAATACATAACAAAAAATGTGAATTAGATTTATTACTCCCTATATAATGCTATAACTTGCATTACGGAGGGAGTAAAAATCAAAGAAATGGATATCTTGCAACAACATATGTATCAAATTACTTATTGGTTTGTTTACTAACGCATTTCCTTCAAACAATGAATCCATATGATCTGTCAACCAAATTGCTTTCCCTTATACTTCATTCTTCTTCCTCTTCTACCATTATGTGCAAATATTCTTGTAGACACTTGAGAGGTAACTATTTGCAGGTGAATATAAGCATGAATAAATGAAAAATAGAATCGAAAAAACAAAAGAAAGGGAAGAATTACTGGATTAGACATATCTTGCAATAATACAAGAATGACATTGATGGAATGGAAGACGATGATAAGGGGAGGCTTGTTTTTAGAAAAATCTGAGCATGGAAGACGATCCCATATGCTAACCCACCATTAACGACATTGTCGTCAAGAAGCTCCAAACAGTGAAATGACCAGAACGATGAAGACAACAATGAAGATAACGAAATAGATGATTTGTTTCTCTATTGGGACCTGCTTTTTATGTTGCTCAAGTGCTTTGTAAACTGAAAAGGGAAGGGGTTATGTCATGAAAAAAATGACGTCATTTTATTAATTAGAATTTTGAATATTAACCACTGCTGGTGTGTCTGATTAATTAACGTCACTGTACAGGTGGCACTGCCACATCAACAGAGATAATGAAAACAGTAACGTCGGCTAGAAGTGAAAAAAATTGAAAGTTTAGGTATTTTATTGCTATTTTTTAAAGTTCAGGCTATAATTAAAAAATTGACAAAAATTTGAGCTTTTTTTTTTTGTAATCGACCCTATATATTATATAATATAGACTCAAATGTTGAACATAACGATCACATGTACAAGAATTTCACAGAATGCATAGAGTAAGTTTAACAAGATATATCTTTGAAACTAGCTATAAATATTAGACTTTATGGTAGTAATTGTTGCTTTATGATGCTTATAAGCAGTCCTTTATATGTAATATTTAATTAATTTTTAAATTTAAGTTTATTTTTAATCTAACCATAAATAAAGACAAAAGACTAAAAGAATATTTTGTAAAAAAAAATGCAATATGTAAAGTTGTGGTGATATCATCATAATATAGGAGTAAAAAATCTTTTAAATTCTAAGCTCTTGAGGTAATAAGTCCATTTTTAAAATAGAAGGTGACGTAACATACCAAGGGATAAAACCTGTGGCGTTAAATATATTTTAGCCTTAAATTAAATTTAGACACATGTTATATCTCCTTTAATAAACTTGTTTACGAGATTGTAATCAAAGCAGAAATTGCATATCTTTGCATTGTATCAGGTAATATACTTGAGGTCTTAAAATCTCTATGAATGACCTATTTATTTGGAGCCTCAAGATACTCCAATGGTTATTTTGAGACGTATGTTCCAATATAAGGTCCAATCTTTCTTTTGAATAGATGGTTTTTAATCTTTCTTTTTGTAAGAATTCATACACAAGGAATAGTTCTTCGTCCTTCAAATATTATCCTACAAACTTAACTAGGTTTGGGTGTGACAACCTTTTCTGAAAGTCCACCTATAATACTGACCTTTGATGAAGAACTGTTAATACAATTTGAACCTTAACATTTTGAAGCGTTCAAATTAAACCATAACATTTTTAAATCAATTATGGATGAAAAATTTGACAGGGTTAACTCTCCATCAATTAAATGTCATATCAATAGGTTAACAATCACATAATTAAAAAATTTAAATTAAATAGAAAGTAAGTCCCACTGCCAAATGTTAATGGGACCCATTGTTTATACATTTAAGACATTGAGTCTCGCTTATCACGTGGCAATAACATTCACATTTATACATTTCAGACAGTTAGTCTTACCTTTCATGTGACAGTAGCGTCTACTTTTTATTTAAAAATAAAAAAATGTTACGTCAATGTTGATGTGACGTTGTCTAATTGACAGGAGTTAAACTCACTAAAATTTTCATCCACTAAATGCTTTAAAATTTTATCCAACACCAAGAGTAAATTTGACTTTGTTGCTATAAAATGGTCTTAAGGAGAGGATTTCTTGTATCGAATGTTTTGTGAACAATTATTTCCTATGTTTTTCAAAATTTATACGTCTACCAAGAATGCATTTGATTAAAAGACATCATTGTTTGTTTCAAAATTTTGTACACTTCATCTTTGAGTTTAGTTACACTAAGTTACCACCCCTCAAGGTAAAAATCAATTTGTTTACATCCTTTAAACTCTTTCTATTTATTAACAATACTTCGATTTTATTTTTTAAAATTTAAGTAAAAGAAAGAAGTCTCTTGTATGATTAAAATATTAGGGTAAAAGACATAAACCTCTCTTATAGTTTAAAAAATCTTAGAAAAACCTTATGATATTTAAAATTCTAAAAAAACTCCCTATAGTATTTAATTTTCTAAAAAGAACCATTCTTTTAGACTTCGGATAAAAAGAACAAAAAAACGCATGTAGTATAAACATTAGACATAGACTAATTAAATACTATTTATATGATGATTGAATGCAGTTTTTAAACTTGAACCGAAATAATTTAATCTAACACAAAAAATAATTTATTATAATTATCTTTAATTATTAATTTATGTTAAATTTAATTCGTTTATGTCAAGTTTAAAGGCTAAGTTTGGTTACTAATAATGATATTTGATTAGTCCATGTTTGATATTCATACTACATGTGTTTTGTAGTTATTTTTTAACTGAAGTTTAAGATAAGGAGTTTTCTTAGAAAACTAAAAGCTAGGAGTTTTTCAAGAATTTTAAATATTGGGGACTTCTTTAGAATTTCTTAAACTACAAGGGAGGTATATATATCTTTTATCCTTAATATTAACCATAATCACAATCATTTTAAATGGTTGATCCATATTTATTTATCAAGTCTTATGAACTTTTTCAACTTCATCACTCATTTCTAATTATTTAAAATATTTAGCAAGCTTAGGAAAATAAATTGTAACTCTAGTTTAACTTCTACTTGCAATAGTAATAAACTATAGAACTTTATAATATCAATAAGATCTTTTAAAAATTCTCTTAATTAGCTTTCTTGAGTAATAAATGAATCTAAATCATTCATAACAATTTTATTATCATAAGAAACATCTTTCTCATAATTCATATCATTGCTAGTGATAATGACAACAATAGTGGTAATAATAGAAGATTTAGAGGTTAGCCAAGTATGGATAATAATGAAAATATTGGATGAATATTCAATTTTGCTATACCCTTTTTCCATTTTTTGTCATATTCCCAAAGTTAGAAAAGTATTGATTCTTCAAATTATTGCTCTTATATTTTTTTTCATGTCCTTATAGTGATTCAGTTGATCTTCAACTTCTGTTGATGCTTTAGACGATAAATTTTTAGCTAGATGATCAAAATACAAATTTGGATAAACATTATCAAAAAGAAAATTATCTGGATATTTATCATCAAAATATAACATGGTTCAAGTTTTTAATTGAATAGAAAGTATGAGGATTATAAAATAAAAAATAAGAAAAATTAGTGTATAATTCAATACAAAAATCACAAGAAGATTTGACAATTAGAAAGGTTGATTTTACAAAAAAACCAAAAATTTGTTTCAAGAATCAAATATTAAGATGAAACAAATAAGAATAAGAATTAAGAATTAAAGATTACAATGAAATAAAAAAGAAGAGATCAATTTTAATATACAAGAAATGTTGATGAATTTGATCTTCTAAAAGGCACATCATTTTAATACCTGCATGATACAAGAGAAAATGAATAAAAAGAATTTCAAGCTTATACATAAGCTACAATCCTTTATTGATTAAGAAATTGAGAATCGGAGTTACATAAGTGAAAGGCGAGAGAAAATAAAGAGAAGTTAGTATGATTGCTTGAACAATTTATAACCGCCATTATAATTGATTTTCCTTTTTAATTTGGTAATGCTTCAATGAAGTCCATATTAATATCTACCCAAAATTGTTACGGAATATGTATTGGTTGCAATGACCTTGGAATATCTAGTATCTAATATTTACATCTTTGACAGATCATACATATTTTGATGAACTCCCTATCATCTTTTTGAGTTTTTTAATAAAAACATATTTGTATTTTTTTAAGGTGCTAATGACGCCTGAATGCTATCCTGTTGGATTGTTATGGAATTATGGCATGATTTTATCCCTTAAAGTAGAATTACACCCCACTATAAATCTCACTTTTAAGTAAGGAGTTGATTACACCAATTTTAAGTTGAATTCTTTAACTAATTTTCCCTCACCTTTCACAAATCTTAAATTAGTGGATCATTCCAATTATTTTTCTCCTTATATGAAATATATATATATAACTTAGAGATAGATAGGACACATAAGCTAGCATTTTCTCTTCTTAATAAGGCATTAGCAGCCATGTTGTCACAACCTTTCTTATATATAATTTTGAAATCAAATTCAAGTAGCTTGGGTAACCATTTCTATTGAAGAGGAGTTGTTATCTTTTACTCCAATAAGTATCCTAAACTCCTTTCATTTGATTAAACTATAAAATGTCTTCCGATGAGGTAGTGAGGCTATTGTTTAATGACCATTACCAATGTCAATAACTCTTTCTCATACATAGACAACTCAACAATCTAAGGGGATAAAGCCTTATTTACAAAGGAAATCAAATGAATCTCTTAGGTTAATATGGTCCCATTTAGTTTCATAGGCATTTGCTTCTAAAGTGAATGTTTTATGAAAGTCAGAAAGAGAAAATTTAGGTGTTGGTATAAGAGCTAGTTTCAAATATGGAAATTCCTTCCTACTTCTTCATTCCATAAAAATGCATCCTTCATAAGAAAAGATGTCAGTGGTTGACTGATTACACCAAAACATTAAATTAGTCATCTATAATAACTAGCTGATTAAAAAAACCCCCTTATCTGCTTCAAATTCCTAAATATAAGCCACTTCTAGGTAGCTTATATCTTTTTGAAATATATAAACACCTTTATTGGTCCCTAACTTACAATTTCTAGACTTTACAAATAAAGCATGTTCCCTTAACACCTATAATACCTTCATTAGATGATTTACATATTACTCAAAAGTCTTGATATATAACAAAATGTCACAAAAAAGACTAATACAAACTTCCTCAAATATGGTCTAAAGATGTTATTGATAAGACTATACAAGGTTGATGCATTTTTTATTCTAAAAAGCATCCTTAAGAACTCATTTTTTATTCTAAAAAGCATTTTTTATTCTAAAAGGCATTTTTTATTCTAAAAAGCATTTTTTATCCTCCTTCCCCATTCTAGTCTAGTGGTATATATATCATAAGTTCAATTTATAAAACCAACATACTCAATTCATATAATAGATCTTCAATCAGAGGCATCAGAAACTTATCTTTGATTATTTTCTAGGGTAGAGATTTATAAACAATATAGAGCCTCTATAAGTATCTTTTTTCTTGATCAATACAACTAGAGCTAAAAAAGCACTAACACTATTCTATATAATTCCTTGCTTCAACATTTCTTATATAATCTTCACTATGGCATCCTTCTATAATCTAGAATACCTATATGTCTAAAGTTTAATACACTTGTTCCCTCCTTCAATATGATGTTATGGTCTTGTATTCTAATAAGAGGTAGATTTTTTGGCTTGCAAAGACATATCTAAACTCATCTACTAAAATATTGAGTTTCTGTTGTCACTCCTACGTCATATCTTCCCTCTAGCTTGTTGTGTCTAATTTCTATTGACTTTGCTTGCCTTCATATCTTGATTTTGGTTACAAGTTCTTATGTTTGATCAAAATGAGAGATGAATTGAGTGAAAATGGTGTGAATATTGCATGCATGTTAATTGGATTATTTTGTGAATTTTGCATGAAAAATGAAAGTTCATATAAATTTTGCATAAAACAAAGAAAAGTGGTAAGTAAACTTGTCACCACCGTGACAAGTTAGTCATGATGGTGACTTAACTTGTCACCACCATGACAAGTTAACTCACGGTGGTGACTACACCACCAACCCTTACAGGGTGACAAACATAGTCACCCCCATGAATACTCCTTTGCACTCACTTTAATTCTAATACATGGCAGCTGCAGGGTTGATGGTTCGAAACCCTAAACCTAGAGTCATACTACAAATAGAAAGGGAATATGGGGTAGCAACAATTTCCATATTCCATATTACACACATTCTACACACAAACCCCACAGACTCATTCGTGGAGACATATTCTATCATTCCACATTCTACAAACCCGAGAGACATTTGGGGACAAAAATAAAGAGAAATAAATAAGGAGAAGAAGAGAAGAGAGAAAGCAGAGACCAGTCAGGTGAAGTGAAGAAGAAGAACAATAGAGGGGTGGAAACAACTTGAGCATCCAATCATCTGGGTAAGAATCAAGCAGGAGCAGAAGGCGAGAGCCAATGTGAAGAGCTTGAGAGTGCAGGAGACCATTGTAACTCCTTCATCCGATCTTTGTTTGCTTGTTTTGTTCTTCATTTGTTGTGTTATTTCTTTGTGTTTTACTTTTTTGTTGTTTATTGAGCTTACTACCTTGTTAGCTCAACCGACTGATACTATGTTATCTTTTGATAGTTCATTTGGTTATTTACTTAGTTTATGGCTTAAATACGTCTCTTACACTAATAAAGATGGGATTAAAGTATTTGACTATGATGAATCTTGTTATTTCCGTGATGTTGATCTCTTTTTCTTGAGGATTAATGTAGCTATTTTAGTAAAATATGAATGATTGAGGGACTATGTTGTTGTCTTATGTTTGCTATAGTTTCTGAGATGAATGGATGTCATAATATGACCAAACTTTGTATCATTTTGGCATTAAACGAAGGATCGAGAGAAGAAATTTAACATGGAACGAGAAACTATAGATACTTAGGTTAAGAACTAGAAATATATTAACTTATGTAGTAATTAGTAGTCAGGTTTCCATAATTAATTCGGATGATAACTTGTTGAATGCGAAAGTTAGACTTAGTTTATTATTCGAGTTGATCTTAGAACCCAATTGTTAATTTTAGTAAGACGACTACCCAATCATTTCCCCTTAGTCATGCATAGGAGATTAAATTAGTGAAATTAATTCTCAAAAGTTTCCCACTTCAATTAATTTGTTCGTTTTTACTGCCAGTTAAATCAATTTACTTTTTAATTTAATTTTGTGATTTTCTTTAAGGTCTTCACTTAACAAATCAGGATAAAATGTTTAGAATTGCATATGTTTTTAATTTTGTTCAAGGTTAATTTGAGTGGACCAAATTCACGTCCGTTGGAGATGATCCTGGGTAACCAACTACAACTATCTCATATATTTGTGAGTAGGATAGCCTAGGTATTTTTTAGAACTTATTTTAGGAGCAACAAGTTTTTGGTGCCATTGTCGGGGAGGTGTTTAGTATTTGCACTTAATTTAATTTTGGTTCTTTTATTGATTGTTCATACATACATTTTTGTCGTGTTATTTTATTGAGTTGTTTTAGTAATTTTCTTATTAATTCACTGTTGTTTTTATTTGGTTTATGTGAGGAAGGAGGTCTTGGGAAATCGAACTTTCTCTTTTTATTGACAACGTACATCAGATAAGGGGAACTCAAAGGGACTTTGAAGACAATCTCGATGAACTCAAGTTTGAAGATCAATAGATAGGTGAAAGGTGGCCAATAATGAAGGAGTATGCCAGACCAGTAATTCATAATGGCACTTCATGCATACGTTTGGGAGAGGCAGCCAGAAATTATGAATTGAAGAGCATTCAATACAACATGCTGCCATCTTTCTATGCAGTTCCCAATGAAGACATTCGAATTTCATTCGGGAATTGTAGACCACTCTACAAAACTTAACTTTGGACAGCTTAAATGAGATCAACTCAGAATGAGATGCTTTGCATACATATTGAAGGATTGGGCCAAGGCATGGCTGATGACCCTTCTACACGGTTCATCGACTACATGGGAGGAGGTGTACAACAAATTCATGGGAAAGTTCTATTCCCATCAAAATACTTTTGAGTTGTGGACGAAGATAGCAACCTTCACTCAGATGGAGGGAGAGCCATTCTATGAGGCGTGGGAATGCTTCAAACTTTTGCTCATACAGTGTCCACACCGTCATTTTCCATTTCACATGCAAAACCAATTCTTCTATGATGGATTAATGCAATAGTGTCAGTACACAATGGACAATGCAGTAGGAAGAGCTGTGGGAGAGAAAACGACCAAGAAAACATATGAAATCTTTGAAATGTTGGAGGCCAATTCTCAACAAAAGTGCATGAGGGGAAGAAGAGTTGGAGTTCATGAAGTGAGCTCAAATCAAGAATTGGCTATGCAGTTAGCCGAGTTAACAAAGCATATAAAGATGTTAACTACAAGGCTACCTAAAAAGTTCCAAATCAAGAGGTATGTGGTATATGTGGAACTTGTGGTTATGGAGCTAATGATTGTTCATATTCTTGTGAGCCTTTTGTAGATGGGGAAGAACAAGAGAACTCACTTAATGGTTTTCAACCAAAGGAATGAAATGATCCATATTCAAACACCTACATCCCTGGTTGGAGAAACCACCCCAATTTCTTATGTAAGACCAACAATCCACTAGTACAGCCCCAATCACAATATCACAATTTTCAAAGGACGAATTATTACCAAAGGCAATACTCACTTTAAAACCCACCAAGCAAGCCTTCTTTAGAGGAAAACCTAAATGCAGAAAGCAATGGGCACGACAACTTTTCAAGTCATATTCAGAAAGGTGAAAAATCGAGGCATGCAATCGATTGCAATGAAGGACCAGGACTACATAAGGCGACTAATCCTTATAAACCACCGATCCTATATTCAAGTTGCCTTAAGGAATCAAAACAAGATAAGCAATTTTTTGATCTATATAACATGTTTCTAAAGTTAATATTAATCTGCCTTTGTTAGGTGTGATTAGGAACATTCCATCTTATATGAAGTTCTTCAAGGAACTAATTACCAAAAAAATAGAAGTTTGAGCCAAACGAGAAGGTGATAGTTTCAGAAGTTGCAAGTGCAGTGCTTCAGCAGCAATTAACCCCTAAATTAAAAAACCAAGGAGTTTTATTATGCAAGTATCAATGGGTAATGGTGATGAGGTTAAGGGTATGCTTGACCTTGGAGCGAGTATAAACCTTATACGTCACTCTATTTATGAGAAATTGGATCTAAGATAGTTAAGACCTACAAACATATGTTTGTAATTAGCTGATAGGTCAATCCATTATCTGAAAGCAATAATGGAGGATGTGTTAGTGAAGGTTAGAGAATTGATTGTTCTTGTAGACTTTGTTATCCTAGACATGGGGGAGGTTAAAAACAAGGGAAGGAGCACACCATACTCCTAGGGATTTATGGCCACTTCCTATACCTTGATTGATGTGATGAATAGGAAACTGAGCATGATTGTTTTGGGAGAAACAGTAAAATTTTCAATCTTTAATGTTGAACCTATTCCTACTACTACTGTTAGACTTGGTTAAAGAAAGAGATGAATGCTGTCAATTGCTGGTCGATGCAACTGAGGGAGAGGTTGGCAAATTCTTGAAGAGAAATCCCAATGAAGAGTAGGAAACAGTGGAATCAATCACTTTGAGTGATCCACCTTAAGTATAACGATTCAGGTGTCTAGTTAAAAGACATTAAAGAATCGCTAAATGGAAGGCAACCCATATAATTTCTTTTTTTACTTTTTAATTAGTTGTTTGTTATTCCTTTTTAATCAAACTGGACTTAATATGTTTGCTTTGTGTGCACATGCCTACTTTTCAATATCTTCTATTTTTCTTCCTCGCAACTGTTCACCACTCCTCAATGTAGTACGCCATGTTTCACACCACATCGACGCAGACACCACCCACACTTTTGTATAATATTTCTATCCCTTTTTTAATTATTTTTACTACTTTTTAGTTTAATGTCTTTTAGTTTTAATGCTTGTCCTTGTCCTTGTCCTTGTTCGTGTTATTTTGTGTTTTAGATCCCTCTTTTACTAATGTGATATTTAAGTGTGTGTTTGCGAAAAAAGTTTATTAATTGTGTTGTGTGTCTATTTTTCCCATTTAATAGTTAGAGATGAATGGAGAGTGCAGTGAGTGTCTATCACACTTATTGATAGTTTTTTGAATTGAAGTACTTGTTGATTTTGGCTAAATATACAAAGAATAGCTTATTTATAAAGTATTATGAGTTTTAAGTTCTTAGGTTGTGTTTATTGAATTGATCTTTGATATCTTTGACTATTTTTTGGAAAAAATTGTTGTTTCCATTATTTGTTCTTGTATAGTAAGGTGTTCTTTATTTTGCTTGAAGACAAACATACTTTAAGTGTGGGGGAATTGTTGTATCTAATTTCTATTAACTTTGCTTGCCTTCATATCTTGATTTTGGTTACAAATTCTTGTGCTTTAATCCAAATGAGATATGAATTAAGTGAAAATAGTGTGAATATTGCATGCATTTTAATTTGACTATTTTGTGAATTTTGCATGAAAAATGAAAGTTCGCATCAATTTTGCATGAAAAGAAAAAAATAAAGAAAGGTTATGAGTAAACTTGTCACCACCGTGACACCGTGACAAGTTAGTCATAGTGGTGACTAAGCTTGTCACTACCGTGACTTTTCACCACTGGGACAAAGTGACTACACTTGTCACCATCGTGACAAGTTATGTCATGGTGGTGACTACACCACCAGCCCTTACGAGGTGACAAACATAGTCACCTTGTGAATACTCCTTTGCATTCACTTTAATTCTGATACGTGGCAACTGTAAGAGTGACAAATTAAAGCCCTAAACCTAGCGTCATACTACAAATAGAAAGGGAATAGAGGATGGTGACACATTCCACATTCCATATTACACATATTCTACACACAGACCCCACAGACTCATTCAGGGACGCATATTCTATCATTCCACATTCTACAAACTTGAGAGACATTCAAGGACAAAAACAGAGAGAAAGAAAGAAGGTGGAGAAGAGAGGAGAGAAAGCAAAGACCAGTCGGATGAGGTGAAGAAGAAGAACAACAGAGAGGTGGAAACAACTTGAGCGTCCGATAATTTAGGTGAGAACCAAGCAGGAGCAGAAGGCAAGAGCCAATGCGGAGAGCTTAAGAGTGTAGGAGACCCCTGCAACTCCTTCATCTGATCTTTGTTTGCCTGTTCTGTTCTTCATTTGTTGCATTATTTCTCTATGTTTTACTTTTCTGTTGTTTATTGAGCTTACTACCCTTTTAGCTTAACCAAATGATACTTTGTTATCTTTTGATCGTTTATTTGGTTATTTACTTAGTTTATTGCTTAAATACTTCTCTTATACAAAAAAGATGGGATTGAATTAATTGAATAGATTATTGCTTAAATACTTCTCTTATACAAAAAAGATGGGATTGAATTATTTGAATATGATGAATCTTGTTATTTCCATGATGGGCTGATCTCTTTTTCTTGAGGATTAATATAACTATTTTAGTCAAATATGCATGATTAAGGGATTATGTTGTTGTCTTATGTTTGCTATAGTTTTGAGCTGAATGGATGTAATAGTATGACCAACCTTTGCATCTTTTTGGTATTAAATGAAGGATCAAGAGAAGAAGTTTAATATGGAATGAGAAACTATAGACGCTTAGGTTAAGGACTAGAAATATATTAACTTAGGTGGTAATTAGTAGTAGGGTTTCCATAATTAATTTGGGTGATAACTTGTCAAATATGAAAGTTAGCCTTAGGGCCTGTTTGGTTGAGCTTTTATCAGTAGAGCTTTTAACAGTAGAGCTTTTTTCAGTAGAGCTTTTCTGAAAAGAGATTTTTTAAAAAGCCAGTTGATTGTTTGGTTGTCAATTAAAAAACAGCTTTTTTAAAAGTGCTTCATACAATAGACTGTTTGGTAACATAAAAATAAAAAGCACTTTTTATTAATTTTAACTATATTTTATTTTATAATAAAATTATTTATGCTAAATAATATT
>JAOQMQ010000004.1:19356095-19368942 GCA_027563845.1 Erythroxylum subrotundum
GTTTTGAAATGTCGCATCAGTTTTGTTAAGAACGCTATTCTTTTGATGTTAATGAATTATGATTTGTGTATGGATGATGTTGAGATGATAAATTTTGATCATGAATTGTTAATTTATATAAGTGAGATGTGTAAGTGAAAAAAAAACACATAAGAAATTGTGTTAAGCAAGGAACCACGCTCAAGTATGATGGTATTTCTGTTAAGAGGTTGGATTTTGGAAACGGGATCTAACATCTCAAACTTTCATGACTACATCTTCCTTCATTTCTATCATTGTAACAAGATACTTGTTCTCCTATGTTTTAAATTGTTTTTCACCACTGTTGCTGAAATAATAGGGATTTAAGATTGCTACTACTTTCTTTGTCAATATAAGGGACTTGTTCCTCCATAAACATGATTCTTTCCAAATGTGGATATACTATTGCCTTGTGTTGCTTAAGGAAGTCTATGCTAAAGATGACATTAAAATCATCCAATGGAATGACCACAATGTTTAACTTATCAACTTAGCCCTCAATATTCATAGGTATACTAGAAATGCCAAAAATTCTCTTATTTTTTACGTTAATTATTTTCAATAAATTTGTGCTCTTGCTCACTTTTAATCCAAACTTAGTAATTAATATGTCCACAATGAACAAATATGTGGATCCAATATTAATTGTTGCAACAACATAAATATCACTAATTTGGATTATTAGGTGTAACAAAAAGACACAAGCAACACTCATTTTACTTTAAGGAGTGCTAAGCAATTGGAGTGGATTCCCAATGTTGTTACTTTACCCTCCATTTTATGTTTAACTACCATAGCATTAAGTTTTTCCCTCTTAGGGCAATCATATATAAAGTGAGATACGTTATAAATGAAACTAGTATTCTTATTGTTATTTTGCCTATTAAAATGAGCCCTATTTCCATTCACCTTGCTTTTTCCCCTTGTCATTTTACATTTTTCCCATCATACTTAGGCTTTCCAGTTGTTAATTTTTTTGCTTGTCATTATACTTTGACTGATTTGAAGTATCCACTATTTCTTTTTCTTTGTTTGGATCCAAATTAGTTTATCGAATAGCTGTTGCAATTACATTTGGTTGATCTTGGCTACCAAGGCAATTCAAGTTGTGCCTAAGTTTGCAATTCAAATAGAAAGTTGAATAGCTTATCTTCTTAAAACATGCCATGAATAACTAGCAGTAATGAACTTAATGCCTTCACATAATTACAAAAGGTGCCCTCCTATCATAATTTTTATATCAATTAACGAGCAACCCATGATGTACTGTAAAAAATAAATTGTTTCTTCAACTTGAAACCAACACTTCATATGTATCAATTAACTATTGACCATCATTTAGATCATTGTCCATCTAAGTTCTCGACCAAATTTTTACAACTCTCATGAAGTACTTGCTAGTTAACTTGAATTTATTAGCTTTAAGGACTCTTGCAACATCAAAGTACTGTCGCTTGTCCCAAAGAAAGTTCTCCAATACCTTAGCTTTATGATCTTGGTCAAGATTCTTCAGATTTGAGACATTCAAACAAAACTAGTTTGTGCTACCCTGTCGATGCCACCCTTTTGATTAGTATTGTTCCATAAGAGAACCAATGCATTTTTAGCACACCAACTGTTTTGTTTTACCCACAAAAATGTCATCTAGATGCCTATGAATACCATTAATAGCATCTTTAATTTGATCGAAATGTATAGTGACTTGCACAACATCAATTTCCAAGATAGGGCATAAGTCATATTTTAGATTAGTAACTCTCCCCAAATTTCGTCCACTAGCTATTTTTCACTATGAACACTCTAATAACAATTATTAGAAAGATATATCTGAGGTTAAAGTTATGCACAATATTCCATTATATTTGTAACTAAAGCTATAAACTAAATTCTCAAAGTCAATCTATTGAACACCTTAGAATATAATTGAACACCTTCAATATAAGTCAATCTATTGAACACCTTAGAATATACTTAAACACCTTCAATATACCATATAACCTGGTGATTTCAAGATAGATAAATATGGAATACAATAGAAGATAAAATGGATCATTTATTGATGTAAAAAGATGAAATATAGTTTGTATGAGGACAAACAAACTCTAGATGTTCCCTACATACATTGCACACGACTATAAATAAAACAACCAACAATTTTCACCACATACTCTTCCGCATTTTCATGTTTTCAATGTCAATTTTATAATACGAATCCCATTTTCCCCTTGCCATAGTTCTATATGTCATCAACGAATGCTATTGAATCATGCAAAATTTTAATGGCAGATGGTATCTCCTTATGGAAGAGTGTTCAAGTCAACACATGAATCCACAACATCAAACACAGTATTTTTGTTGGTTCATCCATACTTAAAACTTGATAGTTGTCAAGGTCTCATATATGAAATGACACGTAGGCTATCTACCAAAGGCTTCATTTCTAAAATGATAGTGTTGGAAGATTGACCTGTCGATCTTCACTCACTAGATTTTCTAAAATCCAATATGTTGCCTTTCGCATTTGGTCCTTCAGAACTTGCCTCCTCTTCAGATTTTGCTGGTGGATTCATCTACAAATGTGTCTCTCTCTATGTTCATTCTTTTTGCACATTGCATTTCTTAAAGCACAAATATAAGTTTCATTTAGTCTTTAACTCTATGTAAAGAAGTTTGTTTTTCACTATCTTTTATCACGAGTTATAGTAGCTGATTTTACACCAGATAAGATAAACATAATTTATTAACAAAGATATAAATTGCTTCCTGATGTTTCTTAAAATGTACAAGTTAATCTCTACTATTATTTATGATATCACGTTATACCTTAACATTTTCAAATGATACTAATAATACCTTAAATCTTAACTAAGTTATTTTTTTTTTCACAACTTTTAGTATATAAATTATAAATTTAACTGTCTTATTTCAACTCAGCAATTTGAACTTACTAAAATCCGATGTAACCTTAAAAATAATCTTTAAACACTTATTAAAGGTATAATTTTCACCTTAACATTTCATAAAAAATGTAAATAAACTCTTACTATTATCTTTACCACCTGTTTCAAAATGTAAACAACCATTAGTTCCCATATTCTATCAACCCTTTGCAGCACTGTGCAGAAGACGCGGAGAATTTGTGACACATCAGATTAGGGGTTAACAAACGATGTCAGAAAAAAGCAGCTATTCATTCTTTACACGAATTGGTAGTTGTTTACATCATAGCTCAGGAACGAAAAGATGTAAAAAAATGTCCCACCAATATAGTTCTTGACATTGCTCAGAATACATTGATTATTCAGTAGGAATAGCAGGTTAGATGGGTATGTTACAAATGCAAGACTTTCCCCACCTAGGAGAACATAAGTGAACGTAGAACTCCAACCTAAACGGGATGCAAAGGAGTAACCACCAGTTGGTTTACGATATTGGGTGTAATAACGTTTATGCTTTTAGATCATCGCTCTCTTTGCTTCGGCCTCCCATCAATAAAACCTTAAGTTTCCACACCTTGACTTTGCCAATGTCATTCATGTTCCATTGCTTGCGTGTGTAAGAATGGCTGTTCTCCATCTGATGAGAAAACAAACAAAATTAGAAAAGAGATCTTTAAACCCATAGATTCACCAACCTCTGCCACTTGACCGCATTTGATGCCAAAGGAATTATCAGTGTTTCATTAGGTCATACTGCTTTCAACTCTATGCATATCACATCTTGAATAGAATAATATGACCAGTGTGGTCAAACTCAACTGGTTTGACATCAAGGCTTAACAAAATTGAGTCATCAATCTAGGCATGACAACCAGAAAATCGTGAAGAACATAAAGATAAAGTCCCCCTTTTCTATTTAATAAAAATTGGAACTCCACGCATACTTAGCACGATACAAGTTCCATTTGTAGCTTATAATCAACAAAGGAAATGCTGCTATAAGCCAACATGAGAAAGAAATATCATGTACACAACCACTCATTCATATTACCGCTTTCACCATCAGATGCTTCTGCAAGCTTTGCAATTGCGGCCAGAAGTGCCTGCTCATGATCCTGCATAATATAAAACAGTCAAGCAATGCCATTAGCTGAAAAAGAGTGTAATCATAACACCAGCTAATTTGCATTATGGTCTTTACTTTTAGCATTTTCTTTGCCTTCTCAAGCTCAATAGGATCAGGATGACTCAAGATGAACACTTTCTCCACCTGCAAAATGTCCAATATAAAAGGTGAATTAGCTTAACTGTTGTAACCGAGCACATTAACATACCCAAATTGTTAGATGTACCTCCTTAACCAGTGTATCTGTGTTGAGCAATTCAATATCATCAAGAAACGTTTTTGCAAAACCATTCTGCATTGAAGTAATTTCTCTTCTAGATTGACCTTTGGTTGGTCCCCTACCTCTCCCGGTGCCCTGTATGAAAGCACCACGGTTCATGGGTATCCTAATACCACGGCCTGGTCCTCCAAGACCGCCACGATGATAAGTTCCAGGATCCTCACTTTCCCATCGAATATCCTCTGGAGATATCTAAGAGGACGCCAAAATTTTCTGTCAGTTTTTTTCATTTGAAAAACCATAAGCAATCACCATAATAGACAAATGAAGCCAGCCATAGTAGCATTATCATAAAATGCTATTCTCCAAGTAGACACATGTTCATTAAATAGAGTAAATATATCAGAAAAAGTTCTGCTAGAACAGTTCCCCTCTTTCCTCACATTTTTACCATTCCGTTATACAAGCTAAGCCTTATAATCACAATGCACACCATCTGCTTGTTGTATTCCATAACTGTGGATAAGAAATTTGAAGCAAAACAAACTATAAATGAAAATTTCAAGGACTTATATTCTTCTTGCCTAATCTCACAGATACCAACATATCTATTCTGAGCAAGTCCAAGCTTTCAACTCTGAAGAACAGTAGAGCGGCAATGAAACAACCTACTACTCAATACAATCTGTGATAGTTACAGTGCCTTAGATCTGATTTATAGAGAAGACTTAGTACACCTTTGATAAATGGACACGGAGAAAATATAAACTTAAGACAAAGCACAACTAGATGCACTCCAAAACAATTTGGCACCTATCCAAAATCCATGCAACCTTACAGTTCCTGAATGTCTGCACGATTTCAACAAAACTCAACACTTACATATAGATCTCTAACCCATCCAGTTCTTACTCACAATATGATAGTTAGCCAACAAAAATTCAAATGCAAGTGTGTAAGGAAAAGGGATGAAATCTAAATGTTGAACATTAAACAGAAACCTGCACAGAGCATAAAATACTCAAAGAACGGAAAATTTAAGACAATACAATTATCACATCCACAAATCAAATAAAATGTCTCACATTGCTTCTTTAATCCAATGAATTAATTTAAGTGACGATTCATCCCTCCTCTCCTCTCATTGCGAATAAACATAAGCTACAAAGCCAATATTTTGTTTCAAAAAACGGCCAAAATACTCTTAACACATTTCTAAATGGTTTCCACCAATTAGTTCTAAGAACAAAATGAAGTTATTGCATCAAAAAGACAAAAAGTCAAACTTACTAAAACAACTATAAAAGTAAAATAGTAATGACTTGAATGATAATTCACTCGCATGTCTAAATCTCCTTATAAGTGGTACAAACCAAAATCAATCAGCAGTGTCAAAAAAAATCTGTAATTGTATATCTTGATCATCAATAAATTCAGAAGATACCTCCTTGAAGTCAACCCATTCCCAGGTCTCATTTGCAGTGCCAATGTCATAGACTAGTGCATGCCGTCCCTGTAAATTATTAAACCGAGTCACAACAACTGGAAATAAGATATAAGATAATCAAACCAAACAGTAAGAACTGAGAATTGAAAAGGGAAGCCTCAACTATCTAATTACAAAATGACACGATATATAACCCTAAAGAGAAGATTGAAAAGGGTTAAACCCTAAACATATAAAGAACAAAAACATTGACTTTGAAAAGATGACAGCACAACTCAGAATATTGAAAGTCAATTTGGGATTACATTGCAGATGGAAATGTCCATAAATGCCAAAATAAAGGCATCAGCCACACAATTTGCAAGCAGCCATGCTCTGAATCTTGAATGTATCATCAACAAATAACTAGATTTTAAACCATACGCTTGGCACATGTTAACAAAAGCTATAGGGATTGTCATCCACCATCCAAATCCTTTCAAACATACCTCAGCAGGGTTGTAATCAGTTATAACAGCCTGATAAAAATTGTTGTCCTCAGGCCACCTTGTCCACACCTTTCTTCCAATCAATGGATCATAAGTTGCCCCTTCAGGAGGATGATTTGCCACAAGAGCACCAAAAGAACTACGGTTGATTAAATGCCGAGTTCCAGTAGACCCAGTAGAATGGTACTGCATAGAAGATAAACCAGGCAAATGTTGACTCTGTTAAGAAAATAGAAGACACGAGAAAGGAAGATTAGTAACAATCTAGTATTCACCTCTATAACAACACAATCAGTAAAAATATGCAGTCTATTGCTGGTGTCTTAGTAGTAGCATTTGATTTGCAGCTGAAGATGATGAATATGGCTGAAAAGTTATAAAGAGATTATATAGCGAGTTACACCATAATGCCATAGAAAAGTACCGTTTGAGATGTCTTTTGCTTTTTACGAGAGGCTGATACAGTAGGGCTGGGTAAAACATCATGAACAGGCTGTGTTGCACCATACCTGGCAGTTTGGAGCTCCCCTGCCTGTCTCCATTCCCTGAATCCATTACGATGTATGAGCCTTTTTTTGAATTATAGTTTCTCACAATTGGCTTATTTCATCAAGTATTCAAACCTTATTCTTCGGATGATATCATCACCATTCACCTTTGTCAGTAGTTCTCTATGTTCATCATCTGACACTCTAAGCTCTTTCCTGAGTTCTGTTATCAAGCCTTCCTTCTCCTGAAAAAAGAAAATTGTTCAGCATCCAATCTGATCAACAGGGAAGAATAAAATTGAAGCATACAGAGACGATTAACCAGAGAAAACAAATACCCAAGTAATGGCATCAGATTGAGCCTTAAAAGCACGCAGTACAGCACTGTAAGCCTCTTGCTCAAGATGATGAATTTGGGCCTCCATATCAGTGTGCACTCTAGAATATAAGCTAGTACCTAAAGCAGATCTTCCGTTCCCTACAATTCTTGATCCCTTATGATAACCACTTTTATGTGCTTGGGGGATATCATCATCAGTACCTAAATAGCCAATGACATTATAATATGATACATTATAAAGGAAGGTGGAGGATCAAGGCCTTTATAATGATCTTGTAAGCATACATGTTGATCAGACAACTGGAGTTCAAATTTAATTTTTCAATCTGAGTCTATTTTGGCACAACAAAAATCAAATCCATTAGGACACAGCTCCAAATAGAGTCAAATGGAAAGAACAATTCATGCAGGTGACTCACAAACTTCATTCACAGATATGGTATTTTTTTCATGCACATGGTAGTTAAATTTAGACCCTTCTACAAGCTTAGAAATTTCCTTTCTCTTCCAAACATAAGAAAATCCAACCTCATAAGTATAAATAGTTGGCAGTTAGTGACTTTGTTGTCATGTAAAAATCATCCAACTAGATGAAAAACGATCACAATTTGAGACCAATAGTATTAGCCACCATTCAAGCAATATAATTCAATATCAGAATGAATTTTTAGTAAAATATATACTTCAGGACCAGGATTAAGTGCACAAATGGTCAGATCAAATACAAACCACAGACAAAGGTGATAAATATTAAGTAGGCACCTACAAGCTTCAAAATTAAGGGTTTCAACTTCCAAGTAAACAATCTAATATAGAGAAGACAAGTGTTCACATTTATTGATTTCCAACTCCACTCTCCGTTCATTTGGTTTTCTTCATTCATCATTTCCCGTTTCTTTCAAAAGGAAATTAAAATCCCACGCCAAATTTGTCACTATTAACTTAAACTCTCCGAGTTCACCTATATTCTCATCTTGGCATATAAAATATGGTATAAACCTTGAAAAATAGAAAACATACAGAATTTTTGCAGTTATCCACTCCTACAAATACAATAAAGTCATGGAGAATTGGGGAGGTGAAAATGGAACTCTGGTTTTGCAAATAATCACATTTACAAGCTACGTGATGAAAAAACTTCATAAGATGGAACTGAGGGAAGCGAGAAGGTTTAGAAATCTATAAGAGAACAGGAAATAACTTAATTTCCTCTTCAATTCAAATTTCTCACCTTCTTTAGAAGTCACAATAACAGAAGAAAAATCTCAGCTAAAGCATAACCAAAAATTTATATCTGTAAATTACCAAAAAAAAAAAAATTACATCTGTACGAGGAATTCAATCAAAGTAAAGTGATAAAACCCGAAACAGACCGTAACACAACCTCTGGCTCTGTTCCACAAATTTACCTCACCGATAGACAGGTGAATCTCCTCTATGAAAATGGATCGACTGCCCGTTTTCAAATCCCAAAACCCTCTGTCCGGTCAAAACCCTAATACCGTAAAACGCCCTCACTGATGAACCCAACAAGCTTTAGATAAATAAAAAGCATATAAATTCCTCCATACTAAAACCCTAAGCCTTGTACAAGAAACTCCAAGATTTAATCTTTGGATACGGCGAACCACATGTAACAAAGAAAAAAATCAAATTTCTGCGTAAAACTATGAAGTGAAAGAGAAATGGAAAGCATACCGCTACTATCTGAAACTTCATAGTCCATGCCAGGAAAATGTTACGTCTACTGCATTGTAATCATTTCCAAGGATAAACCCGTCGATGGCGATTTGAATTAAAGACTAACGAAACGTTTGTATTAATTTTCGATGAAAGAGAGGGAGAGAGAGAGAGATGAGTCTTATTAAAAAGAACGAAATGTGAGGAAGACACTTTGGACTTGATTTGAAAGCTTGTTTTTATTTGTGTAAGAGAAAAGAAGGTCTTCTTTACATTTTCTTGTTTATAAATAAATGGGTGATTATGACATTGTGAATAAAGACCTTTTTCTCAATTTCACCTCAAATCTTATTTTAATTATACTAATTACTTTTTAACTTTTATTCATAAATTGATTCTTGGAAGGCAAAGTAAGCATTACCACGTCTTCTAGAAAAAAGCATAGACACAAATAACGTTCAATTTAAAACTTATATGAATATGGAGGAAAATGCAATTTAAAATATGCAAAAAAAAAAAAAAAAGTTAACTCGTGAAAATTGTTGCATCTCTCTTTCTTTTTCCTACCTGTAAATGTAATTGAATTTCAAATCTCATTAAATCATATTTAAGTGGACCAAATGCAAGTAACATCTAAAGGCATCAACCTCGTACATCTCACTATTCTGACCCTCGTCGCTCACGGAAATGACAACTCATTAACATCTTGGGGGTTTGTTTCTAGAACCTTTTGGACTTTTATTATAGAAAACTTGTTTTACTAAAATTAAATGATCGTTTGATTTCACGAATCGAATATAATTACGCTCATACTGTCAAAAAATATATATATATAATTACGCTCATAAATCTATAGTCCCTTTTTCTTTGTCAACCACTTACAGCGAAAGAGTACCACTTGGTTGCACTCAATGTTTTGTAACCATAATATTTCATCTAATATCTAATAAAAATCCATCTTATCTTCATTGCGTCCCATCTTACTGCACACAATTCCTCCCCTGTTTTGAATTGTGAAGCTATCACCGTAACTTTTCAACAACCATTAATAACATATCCTTTGAAGTTTGTGACATATGAGCCAATTTTAACATTTTTTGAAACTGAGAAATTCGTAATCACTATCATTTATATGCGTACTGGGTAAATTTTCGAATTGATACAATAGCCTGCAAATCACGTCAACCGAGTACTTCGCACTAGGCAAGTCCTATACAACAGACTCGATCGAGAAAGTGTAAGTAGGGAGAATCGAACTTATGACCTTTTGGCATCATGCTCCTCCACTCAATCAACTCGACCACCTCTACACCCATTTTGACTTTAATTTTAACTACATAATTGTGTTACCTACAAAATGCTTAATAAGCTTAAATGATAAACAAGGATATAGAAGTTGGTGTCAACAAACCACTCACTCTATTCTTAAGCTAACTATAAAATCTTTTATTCATTTTCTTCCACTGGTTTCAAGGCATTGACACTTTATTTTGAAATATTGATCTTTCTTAGTCACCGAGTTGAGATTGCGATAGTCTATGCACACTCTCCATCCTGTGGCAGTTCTTGTTGAAATTACTTCTCCACTTTTACTTTCTATTACCGTCATTCCACCCTTTTTAGGTACACATTGAACTAGACTAACCCATTCACTATCTGAGATGGGATAAATTATCCCTGCATATAAGAGTTTGATTATTTCTTTCTTGACCAACTCCTTCATATTAGGGTTCAACCTTTGTTGACACTCTGTCATTGTTTTACATCTTTCCTCGAGGTTTATTCGATGCATGCAAACATTTAAGCTTATACCACGAATATCAAAATTTTGCCATCTAATGGCTGTCATTCTCTTTCTCACAATTGCTACCACCTTACTTTCTTGTTTCTCATCCAATTGATTTCAAATGATTTATCGGTAATGTTTGACCATCCCCTAGAAAGGAGCATATGAGATATGCAGGTTACGGTTTAAGCTCTAATGTGGGTGGTTTTTCTGTGGATGGTGGTATAGGTGCTTCAGTTCGGACTAATTTATCTTGACGTGTTTGAATATCCAACTCATCCATCTCATCATCTCCTTTAGGCTCCAGTTTCTCATATCCATTATTTGTCTCTGTTGCCACTGACTGCACTTCAGCGATGTAGCTCTCAACTTGTTCTTACAAATTTTGATCTATAATTTCAACCTTTATGCATGCACTACTTGCTGTTAGGCTCTTCAAAACCTTATTTATATTGAATTCGATATGATCTTTGCCTATTTGAAGTGTTAATTTCCCTTCGTGAATATCAATTATGGCTTTTCCTGTATTCATAAATGGTCGACTAAGGATCAGTAGATAGTTCTTATCTTCTTCAAAATCTAGAACCACAAAATCTACAGGAATAATGGACTTGTCCACTTGCATCAGAACGTCTTCCACTATTCCCAACGGTCTTTTAATAGATTGATCAGCCAACTGAATCAACATCGATGTTGGTTTGACCTCACCCAGCCCTAACTTCTTGAATGTTGACAAAGGCATAAGATTAATAATTGCTCCTAACTCACACAAGCACTTTGTAAATTCAAATTCACTAACCACACAGGGTATTGTGAAACTCCCTGGATCCTTTAATTTAGATGGCATCTGGTAAGTGACTATGGAGCTGCAAGTGCCAATTAGAGCTACTGTCTCATTATCTTCCCAAGTACGCTTCTTTGATAATATGTCCTTAAAAAATTTAGCGTATTTAGGCATGTATTTGGCCTTTACAAATGAGATATTTATTTGCAACATCTTTAATTTCTTAAAAAAAATTTGCAAATTGCTCTTCTAGCTTCTTCTTTTGTAACCGTTGAGGGAAGGGAATCTTAGGTGGATATGGTGGAGGAGTGACATAAGGAGGGTATTCACTCATATTCATTTCTTTCTCCTTTTCTTGATCTTTCTCAATAGGGGGAACGGGTTCCTCTATTGTCCCTGTGGATGGTTCAAGTTCCTTCCCACTTCGAAGTGTAATAGCCTTTAATTGCTCCCTCGGTTTTGTTCCCGAATTGCCAGGAAGAATTCCCATATTTCGTGTAAAGAAAGTGTTTGACATTTGGTTTACCTGAACCTTTAGATTGTGGATTAAAGAGGTATGGTTATTTGTTACTTGTTCAAATCTGCCTTCCAAACTCTTTTGTGCATCACCTAAGGTTCCAAGCTTGTCTAAAATTTTATCCAACTTGTATTCCATTGAGCTCGGTTTGTCTTGTTGGAAGCTTCATTATCCTTGAGCTCTGAACTGTGCTCCAACATTGTTTGTCCACGAGAAGTTAGGGTGATTCTTCCACCCAAGGTTGTATGTGTTGAAGTAAGGATTGTTCCCCCTTCCTCGTCTATATTGAGCTCCCATATAATTCACTCGCTCTAGATCGCTTTCCTTGATCATGAAACATTCCACCGTATCATGGTCCATCTGTCCATAGAGTTCACACTTAAGTTGCATGGCTTTTACTGAAGCTGAGGAAGAAGCCTTCATTTTGTTGAGCTGTCAAGTCAAGTTGTCAATTTTAGCTTGCATCTCTGTCATTTGATCGACCGCCACATTTCCTTTTTGTTCTCGGAAAGTAGTGGTTTGTCTACTCCGCTCATTCGTCCATAGGCAGCTATTACTTGCCATATCCTCTATCAACTCTTCAGCTTCATCTACTGTCTTGCTCATTAGTGATCCTCCTAAAGTTACGTCAATTTTGCCTCTCGTATATAGGGTTACTCCATTATAGAATGTTTGTAACAATAATTCCTTGGGTAGGTTATGGTGAGGGCATTTTTGTTACATATCCTTGTATCTTTCCCACGCTTCATAGATCGATTCCTTGTCATTTTCTAGAAGTTAGTAATCTCCTTAATGATCTTCGTGGTCTTAGTCAGGTGGAAATTGTAGCACCCCACTCCCGCAAGGCCCGAACTCGACAGCGATGGTGATAACCGAGTCCGTGCCCGCGAAGGTAGTATGCTAAGGCACTCATTCATTCACAAACCAGTATAAATTTTTTTTGAAACCTTAACAATGCAGAAGTTCAATTCCAAATTGGGCCAAATAATTTTAAAAGTCGAAAGAAGATAG
>JAOQMQ010000004.1:19412933-19425816 GCA_027563845.1 Erythroxylum subrotundum
TCGTTGGAAAGATAAAAAGGTCTTCTAAAACTCTCAAGAAGACAATTACCATCAATTCTACACAGATTTTTCCAGAAGTTCCCTAGAATCCTGATCCAATCTGGATATGAATTGTCTTGCGTTCAGCATGCTAGGCAGTTGAAGGAAGACAACTTGCTCCAAAATGCTTTGGACAAAGTTTCGGTAATATTTCAATTCATTTGATTATATGTATTGCAATTTTACTTAACAAAAACAGTAAGTTAACTTATACATGTTCTTCAAAGATGAAGCTCAATATTATTGATATCGCCAAGCCTGAGGTTTCAAGTTGTGTTAATTCACTATTGAAACAAAGGTGAAGGATCATCGATATAGACTTTACAAATATTACCAGTCTTTCCCTTTCGATGAAGCGACAAGGAGACATGTTTCAGAATGGGTGACTCAAGAAAATTGAAGTGAAATGTGTGATTACTGGGCCTCTGTGAAGGTTCAGATTTGTTTTATTTCTCTTCATATTTCCTTCCATTAATTTTGTTTATACATTTCATGACTACTTCTCTTAATTTAGGAAAGTGTGAGAAAGCCAAGGTGAACAGAGAAAAAATGAAGACTCCTCCTAACACTAGCTCCAAATCATTTATTATCGTTCGACAAGAATTTGTAAGGATAATATTTTCAACTTGTTATTCTATTTCTTAATATAATAAATTCTATTGTCTTCTAATTTTTTAAATTCATATAATAGAGCCAAACTCAACTCCAAAGACAAGAGTGTGATAGAATCACACTGTACAAGCTAACACTGTACAAGCTAACACACCATAAAGGCCTTCATGTCTGAAGAGGCACAAAGTAATTATGTATGTAAAAAATTATTATTACATTTTATTTTTTATGTAATACTAAGTAATAGTTTTTTACTTAACTTAATTTTATACTTTAAATTGTAGGATAAGATACAGGAGTTGTTGCAATCATCATTATCTTAGGAGAATCAGCCCATGTTGATGACATTTGCAGCAATGTCCTTGGTACAAGTTAGGGGTACATCAAAGGTCTTGGGTATGGCCCTAAGCCTGTTGGCGCATCTTCGTCACGACCAGCATATGTCACACCGTTTTAAGAAGAGAACCAGTCACTAAAGACTAAGTTACAATGTACAGAAGAGAAGTTAGATCGTAACGTAAAAGAAGTGAATAAGCTTAAAAAGATGGTCAAACAATCACTTGGCTTAAACTATGTCAGTAGTAGTGATGATGAGGAGTATTAGTTTGTTTATAACCTTTGTTCAAATTCTGTAATTAACCTGTAATTTTTTTAAATGCATTCCATTTTTAATGTTTATTTTATTTCAATTTATTATTATTTCAAAAATATGTCACCGACATTAATTATAAAATGTAACTATTTTATATTTCAAACTGTCTTAAAAATTGTAATAAATTAAATTAAATTTTTTTTAACAATTATAATAAAATTTATATTTAAAAATAAATGTTTGTCATTAAATTTGCTACCAAAACAAAATCGTCACAAAATGTTATTACCTACATTTACAAGAACGTCTCTAAAAATATTTACCTACAACAAACAATTAGTAGCTAAAACTATTATGCTATAGAAACAAAATTGTCAGTAAAAATAATTACCTACTACTATGGTTTCGTAAGTAAAAACTTTTATCTACGAAACATATACATCGAAATTCATATATACGATGTTTTTGGTTCTCGTTAGTTATATGTTTTACTACGAATATATTGTGTATCCAAACCCTTTCTGCGACGATTTAAAAAAAACGTTGCGGATATTATTTTTGCTACCTGAATTCAGTGACCATTAGGGCGATGATTGTTTATCATCTCAAATTATTATTTCACACAATTTTTTAATATTTAGCGACGTTTGAATTCATCGCCAATAAGATTATCTGTTGTAGTGTTTATAGGTACTTTGGAGGCAAATGTAGTGCCAAGTAAGCATAGGTGTAAGACATTTTAAATTCAGTGTATTCTTTATAGATGGAGTGCCAACTAAGCATAGATGTAAGAAATTTTAAATATAGTGTATTCTTTATAGGTACTTTGGAGGCAGATGTAGTGCCAACTAAGCATAGGTGTAAGACATCTTAAATACAGTGATAACAAGGAACAATTTTATATTATATTATACAGTTATTTTTCTATTTTGTATACAATATGCTATGTGGGGAGCTTATAGAAGAAGAGCTTAAGGATAAAGTAAGGAGTATAATCATTCTATTTAGAGATCGATGGATCCCGTGGAGAGTCCTTAATTAAAGAGTGTTAAACCAAAAGAGGTTATGTTTAATATTTTGATGATAAAAATATAATTACTACTAATATTCTATTTTCGAAGATTAAAAGAGTATAATCAAATTATTCAAGCATACAAATTAATTGGTCAGATACATATCATAAAGCAAAGTGAATCACCAAGTGACTTTCACACTCAAAAGGAAGGGAATGAAGAAAAATCATGAGTTTCAAGAATATTCAATTCAAGATCCTTTTTCCAAATGAAGTTCAGCCCATACTGCCTATTGCTCCATGTGAAATAATTATCCCTAGCTAGAATATCAACTAGGTGAGCTTCTTCAACACATTTCGTTAAATTTAGACAAGGAAATACCATAGATCTAGGGACTTCTGCTTTGTCCAACTTCAATATTGAGTTAAAATCCCCTCTAATGATACAAGGAATATTTATAGAGGTTGCTAGGTGCTTGATTTGGTTCCAAAGAAAACTTCTCAGGTAGGATGTATTAAATGCATACACAAAGGAAGTGCGGATGGAATGATTTGAATTCTTATCCACAATTTCCAGATTAAACAATTGCTCAAAAAAATGAAATTTATACAAACAAAAACCACGGAGGAATCATAGAGTATAACTATTTTTCCATTCGAATGAAGACTATAGTTAGTAATCTCTTTCCAGATGGTTGGAAAATATTTGACCAAGCTTTCATTCCCCTTTCAAATTCTTGTCTCCAAAAAACTAGCAACTTGAACTCTTTTTATGTATAACCAAATCACTAATAAGCAACTTTTTAGTGGGGGTATTAGCACCCCTAACATTCCATAAGAGAATTTTTATTGATTTCGTACCTTTTTTGGAGTACTCTTTTTTTTTTTTTCTATTGGACCTCGTCCTATTAACAATTTCAAAGTCTTGATCTGCATTCCCAAATTGATTACCAGTAGCAACAACTCTTGGACTTGAATGATCAGCACCATTTATCACTCTTGGAGTCTCTGAAATGTTCTACTCACACGCCATTTGATCATCTTTAGCAACAACTATTGGACTTGATTTATCCGTGCCAATAATTCCTGTTGAAGCCTCAGATTTTTTTTCTCACACGTTACCTGAGAACTCCTCTCCTATAAAAACAAATGCCATAATACGATAGTTTAAAAAACCAGACTCCCCAATTTCACTTTTTTTGGACGTTACTTCTATGTGGGAGTTAAACCCCTCCTTGTCGCTGGTCTGGTATGATCACTCTGTATATGAAGAGTGATAGCGTCTGGTTTTCCTTTAGAAGCTACTAGCTCATAATCTTGTACATCCCTATTTAGAATTAAATGAATAGATTCATTTTTAGCACAATCTACCACATTAAAATCCTCCTGAGGTCTAATCTCTATATTTTTGCTACTGCCTTATAGTTGCATAGTAACATTATTGTTTTGCACTGAACATTGTTGTACATTACACATCAACTTTGAAAGTCACCTGTTATGAATACTCTACTTATTAGCCTCCAGATTTTCTTGACAATAGGTTGATGTTTCCATGCATAGGATACCTTTAGCTAGTCTTCCAAAGTTTATAATTCTTCATTGAGTCTTATAAAAGGTTAAACTTCAGATAATTCAGACATAACAGTGACTATAACACATATTCTTACAAAATTCACTCTTTTCATTTTAGCGGTGGTTTAATCCATCGATATAGGCTTTCCAATATAACTTGCTAGATCATTCAACCCACTTGTTGTCCAATATTCCAAAGGTACTTTGTGAATATATATCCATATAGGTACCATTGGAAATATATATCCATATAGGTATGTTCTCTTTTTTGAGCTCTTCAAGCTTGATACTTGGCCTCCAAAGCTGGAGAAGTAAAGGTTTATTAAGCACACCAACTTGTATGATCTTCTTGGCATCTTCAGGGGTAGCAAATTTGAACAGATAAACATCCTCATTATTGACAAATACATTCAATAATCTACGTTGTTTCCTGTGGTGTTGAGCCCACTACTTCATAATAGTGAATGCAACCCTTTTATCAAGAGAAAGATCCTAACAACGCAAAGTTCCATCTACTAGCACCTAATTTTAGTATCTCTATACGTGGAGACATAATTCTCTAGTCTATAACCTCATTGGAAAAAAATTTAGGTTCACCGGCCAGTTTTGGATCTCTAGCAACCTGAACCCATGTATTTCGAATTCCTTAGCTATCTCTACATTCTACTTAGCATTTGGACTAGTAATGTCCATGTAGGTGGAAGGTGCAGCAAACTGGGAAATTTTGGTGAAATCATTATCCATTGGTTAAAAGGAAGACCTAATGGATAATAAGAGTTCTATAGGAACTATAACAATCTAATGGATGCAGAAGATAGCAAAATAGGCATCAAGAAGAAGGTGTGTAAGCTAAATGGATGCAAAAGAATGTATATAAGCAAAAGGTCTCAAAGTTAAAGTTTTAACTTAAGCATGCACTTTTAAGTAGTGAATGCGGCAGCAAGAAGATCACCATGGCGAGCTTTGTTTCCCTTTTAACCTAATTCTCACCTTTGTTCATTGTAGTAATATTCAAATAGCATCAATTGACAAGCTATCTTTATATTCAAATTATATTGATATATGGAGTATTAGTCCGAATTGGTTTTGAAACATTTTGGGGGGATAAGTAGCATTATATGCTACTTTCGATTCTAAGTTCTCTTCTTGAAACATTTGTAATGTCAACTTGTTTCATCCTTTTAATGGTTCAATTCAATTCCACTTTAAAAAACCTTACCTTAATCATTTTAATTATTTAAGAGTTGTATATGGTTAATCATATATGCTCAATCTACATGTATTTTTATTTATTAAGAGGAAATTAGGTTTTCATTTTATATTCATTAAGAAACAAAATTTTGGAAACTTTAAAGTGAGTTACATAAAAAATTTAGGGTTAACTACGTCTAGAGCCCTTACGGATTGGGTAATTATTATTTTAATCCATATAGTTAAAAAAACATCAAATTATTCCTTATAATTTCTAAAAATTAATATCTGTAAGTATTCCCTCTATCTTCATCTCCTTTTGTAACACCCATATACCCCTAAGAGGATATACAGATGCCACAAAAATAATTTAAAAAAACCAACCCAAAGCATTTCAAAATCTTTATTAAAAGAAAACTCAGGCAAAAATATATGATGTTGTTTTTATAAACAGGGCATATCATAACATTGAACTTATAATATACATGCTTTTAAATCCAAATCCATCTTGTATTATAGTTATTACAAACCATTTACATCAAAATACAAATATGCCTCATACATTGGTTACAACTCAAAAGCAACTCAAATATACATCTTCCAAAACAAAACACATGCTTCATTGGCCACGGCGGTTATCCCAGCCTAAGTCTTCTTATTAGAACCTACATGGAGGCAAATCCACTGTGCTAAGCACATGGATTAGCGGGGAATAACTAAACAAGATATATAATGGCGACTATTTCTAATAGTCATCTAACATTCACATGCACTGAATCAGATCATATCATAAACAATCTTTAGTTGATCCACATAAAGAGTAAACAAACTATTAAAAGCATCAGAACATAATATAATTTATTAGAAAAAATCATGTAAGTATCAGAAACAGAGCATCTTTACTTCAAAACAGAATGTACAAGTTTCAGAATAAGATATATTTGTGTTAACAGAATAGAACTTGTATCAAATAAGAATATGTTTTGTATTAGATCATAACTTATTTTGTATCAGATCAGAACATATATCAAAACATAAAACATATTAGCCTGCTAGTCCTTTTTACAGAAGTGGGTAACGGGACCATAATATGATTGGTATCTCAGAAAAAAAAGAGACTTAAGTCTCTGAAATAGAAGACTCTGAAGTGTCTGAGATCAGAAGACACTAGAGTGTCAAGTACAGAAGACACTGAAGTGTCTAGATACAGAAGACACCTTAGTTTCTAGTTACAGAAGCAGCTGCAGACCCTTATAGGCATGCCTATTTACCTATAACTAGGACTTGACAGTTTTAAAACAAAACATTTTACATCTCAGAATCACATGACAGTGAAATAATGCATGAGTGTGAATTTACTCCTTTATGCTCAATTTGAATGATTCATTCCCGAACAAATTCAATAAGCCTTGTGAATGTAAACATTTGTAACAATGCATCGATGATAGCCTTAAGTGATTATACATTATACATATATCCACAAAAATTCCCAACTAATTCACATTACTCATGTTCTTTGATCCACATTTGCATTTATAAGTATACTTCATTCCTTTAACAACTCATAAGTTTCAAAATTAGATACTTTGTTATCAAATAACACCTTCCTTAAGTTATTACCTCAATTAATAATCCAAACCTATTCAACCTTTAATTAATTAATCTGGCATCAAACTAGGTTCTTTTTCAACCTTTATTAAGTCCAATTAAACCATTATAAAGTGCCTTAACGTTATATAGTCCAACAAGTACACAAAACCCACCTTTTCTCCTTCCAAAGTACTTCCCACGACCGTGGGAAGGAACCATACAATTCCCATGATTGTGGAGGTTGACTCACCATAGCCTTCAATTTGCTTCTAAATTTTAACTCATTCATACTCCTTTCAATATACCATCACCAAAGTGCATCAATTTCACTTCAAATCTTCCTTATTCATGCTTCAATCCCTTATCAAACTCATATCCAAATCCAATTAAAAAATTATTCATTATGCAACTCACAAATCATTATCTTACATATATCAAAACCAAAACAGAATTTGCCATACAAGAATCATTTTTTCAACACTCAATTATCATCATCATAATATATCTTTCATGCCAATTTAATCATCATAAAACTTGTATTAATATATGCTATCAAGTTTAGAATTCCCATACCTTTTTAACTTCAAATTCCAACTCCAAAGAACAAGCTAATATAACCCTTCCAAGAAACCGGCACTCATCCAATATCAAGGTGCAAAACTTAGCACCAAGAAAATAGTATAAAAGATAACAAGATCTAGCTTCCTTGATGCAACATCTGGAAAAGATTCCAAGTGATGATGATGTAAATTGAAGTAAAAATCCCAGTTGTTGTGAGAGAGTGAGAGTTTCAGTGGCGAGAGATGAAGATGGTGAAGAATGAGCCAAAACAGAAATTACTTTAGCAGAAACTTGACTTATCCAATGCTAGGTGTCACCAAATTGTAACAGCATATGTCACTATGCATGTTCTTCATTTGTCCCATATATAAGCGGCCAAATATAACCAATATGTTGGAGCATTTGTCACTCACTTATTGTTGCCACTTGTCAATTTATTAACTATGTCGTTTGTCACTTAATTCTCCACATTTCGTAATCCAAATGTACATTTTATTACTTCAATTTTCTAATGGTATCATTTAATTCCAAGTTACTAATCATGGCTTGATGGATCATAGATTCAAGACATATGTAATTCACAATCATATCGCAATTTCAACACCTATCACTTTTACTTTTATAGACATGTAACATTTCAACTAGGGTATAACTTGGGGCCTTACAATTCTCTCCACCTTAAAAGAATTTCACCCTCAAAATTCATACCTGATGAAAATAGCTGAGGATATTGAGCTCTTGTGGTTGATTCTGATTCTCATGTTGCTTCCTCAAGTCCATGGTGTTGCTAGTATAACATCCCATTCTCATATTAAGAGTTAGAACCCAAACATACGGTACACGTGAGAATAGTGAAAGATTAAGAAAATGCAATTTTTATGCTCATGCATATTGTTGGCATACACACGTGTGAATCTGAATTTTTGCACACATTAAAATGACTGTACATGTATTAATTGACAATTGTTGGGTATAATTGATTTATATGTGACATGTGATTCTTATTGAGAATTTTGAATTAATTGTATTAAAAATCGATGTGGAGAATGTATGTATTGATTTAGAAATTTTGGTGAATTTTGGGGGAAATTTCCAAAAAAATTGAGTATGATTGGACTAGGAAAAATGCCAAGTGGCAAGTAAATTGATGGAAGGATATAGAAATGGGTTAAATGATATTGGAGAAATTTATAAATGACTTTAGAATTTGTGAGAAAATGACTTTGTAGATTTAAAGATAATTGGAATAAAAAGATGGGGCTTATAAGACTAGCTCAATAAGAGCTAGTTAGTTGGGAAACTAACTAAGGACTATAGAAATTAGACAAGTGTCCAAATCTAAAGTCATGTTTTTCTTAGCTTTGAAAGATCAGGCACAATACTCTTATTTTTTAACTTCTTTATAGCTTTGTTTTCTTCACATTTCTTCATTTACAAAGAGGATCGGAGTTAAATTTTGTTATCTTATACTTTTTCCTACTCCTAACCTCGATTTTCTTTCTTTTGTCTCAAGAAAAACCGAAACTTGTTAACCTCTACAAAGGTGTATGTGGGTGCATGAGAGTTAGGGTTTTTGGAGATTTTGAAGATGTTAGAGCTTTAAACAAGTAAACTTGTTATGGTTCTTTATTTTTGTGTAAGATGAAGCATGCATCACATTAGCTCACTGGTAAATTGTTAGGAAATAGTGATATACATATTTACAGAAAAGTGAGTGAGGAAATTTTAGGTATGACGTATGTGTCTAGGAAAGTCGCTATTGTCCAGACGATTGTAGACGATCGCGAGTGCAGATGATCGTAAGTGTAGAAAATCGTATACGATCGCGAGTGCAGACAATTATAGACAATCGCGAGTTTAGATGATCGCGACTTTGAAGGTTGGAGGCTGACAAACATCCTTCAGTATTTTGGCTATATCTCCTTCGTCCGACTTCCAAATGACATGAGACTTGAGCCAGTGGACTCGTAACTAGAGGCAGATCCAGAAATTTTTTTGAGTGGGGGCAAAATTTTAATAAGAGCAAAATTTTATTTTTAATAAGGGAAAATTTTAATGGGAGAAAAATTTTATTTTTGTGGGGGCAAAACTTAAAATAATAATTTTTTGTATGAAATTTATTGTACCCCCACTGCCTCCATTGTAGCTTCGTCCCTACTCGTAACACATTGCTCTACCTCTCTACCAAAAATCATAGCAATCTCAAATCAATTAAGAGAGATTGAGTGTAAAATGTCGGACAGTTTGACTAAATGTGTTTACAAATAGTCTAGCATTTTTGTTCTTATCTGTCACACCTGAAAGCCTTTTGCAAATTGAACAGTCTTGATTCTTTCGACCATAACTTCTTCTCTAAACCTCCAAATGACTTGATGTTTGAACCAATAGTTCCTAACACATTATTCTACCTCTCCATAAAAATTGGTAACATTCTGAATTGATTTGGAAATGATTGATTAAATGAAGTTGAGGGAACCTGTTGGAATAGTATGAACTGGTAAGATTTCACTGAACATGCTTGGGTATTTCGTTATATCTTGATCTGTAGATTTTCAAATGAGATGATTCTTGAATTGGAGTAAACTAGAAATATAGGGGTACAAATGTTATGAAGAGATCAAATCTTAATTCTATCTCTAAGAATTTCAATTTTCTGAATAGTAGTCAAGTACATAATACTGTCTCAGTTTAAGAACAATCTGAATTATTTAGAGTATAACTTTTGGGGTACTGAACCCAATTGAATGATCTTGGTGTCATTAGAAACTTAAGACAATGGGAACACTTTCTTAGAAGAAATTGTTGCCAAATTACGCCATTTTCCTAATCATAATGTTCATGGAAAATATACCCGAAGGTTTGGAATTTTGGGAGATGTTGTAAGAAAGAATGAGAGTTTGGATATTGTAAGATCATATAATGTTAAAATAACATTAGTGAATGAATGGTTGGTATTAAAGTACCAAATACATGTTTATAATGGAAATGGATAGGTTCATATGATTGTAGTTGTGATTCAAAGGAAATGAGTAATGGGTATTAAATAAAAGTGAATGAGATTTGGATACTGTGAGAGCTAATAATGCTAGAAATGAAATGATGAATAATTGAATTATGAATTTTGATTCTAATAGTTTTATTTAAGTGTAAACCTAAGTACAACATTATACATAGGTGAGTTTTGAAATATGATTGATAATGTGATGAGAATAATAGAAAGATACCCGAGATTGTCATTGAGCATACATTATATATATATTCCATATTTGTGCATAAACGAATACTTATAAGTGTTCAATTATTAATGTGTGTGCAATGTGTACATTGCGTAAGTTTGGATGTGCAGTATAAACGTCCGCATTTAGAAATTTCTAGAATTAGAAGCAAATGCTAATCTGGAGCGTATTGTGAGTAGGCTTAGATGGTCTTACTTTTATTATTTGTTTGTTTATATTATAAATTTTGTGATTTTGAATGAGATGTGAATGTGATTATTCTGATTCTGGACAATGAATGTCCGAGGAGTTTGCTAAACGTGAAGATATTGAAGTGCTACTTGTATGTGAATTTCATGAAATAAGTGATACATGATTTGATTGTTAAACTTCTGCATATGAAAGAAAAGTGATTCTCAACTTTAATGTTGAATATTGGACTAAGGTCCGATGATATGTGAAAGTGAATAACTGATCATATGTGATTGATGCATTTCATTACATGAATGCATGAAAGATAAAGGCAGTTATGACCAGAGTAGCCACCGAAAAAGAGCTTAAAGTTCAGATTGTGAAAAAGAGCCTAGAGCTCATAAAGTGATTAAGAGCTCATAAAGACAGTATTATGGGCCTCAAACAATAGCTTTCTCTTCAAGTCATCACTAGCTAGAACACACAACCGATCTTTGTAATACACATCACCATCTCCTTTCACAAAACAGTCAGATTGTTTACCTTCCCGAGTTGTCAAAACAAGTTGTTGCAACTTATCATTAACTTTCTGAGCACCATAGATTTCTTATCTCAAGGTAGGCCTAGCTTTTAATTGAACTATTAAAGCCTCATCAGATGCAAGTCTCCACTCACCTTGTTGCACTGATAATGTCAAAATAGTCTTCCGACTTACGACATCAGCCATGACATTAGCCTTACCTAGATGGTAATCCATAATACAATTATAATCATTAAACAGTTTCAACCAATATCGTTGTCTCAGATTAAGTTCTTTCTGGTTAAGCAGGTCCTTTAGACTTTTTTGCTCAGTGAAGGTCCTACACTTTTCACTAACAGATAGTGTCGCCAAATTTTCAAGGCAAACACTACTGCTGCAAGCTCAAGATCATGTGTAAGGTAGTTCTGTTCATGTGGCTTTAGTTTCCTAGAGGCATATGCAACTACCTTTTCATCCTGCATCAAAACACAGCCCAAACCGTTTCTAGATACATCAAAACTAGATACACAGGAGCTTCAGTAAGCATTCTTTCTAATTGATCAAAACTAGTTTGGCATCTAGCAGAACATTCATAATTCACTCCTTTCCGTACCAATTTAGTCAAAGGGGATGCTATCATTGAAAATCCCTTCACAAACTAGAGATAGTATCCAGTTAAACCCAAAAAAACTTCTCACTTCTCTTACTTTCCGTGGCGGCTTTTAGTTAACAATTGCTTCAATCTTACTAGGATCAACTCTAATTCCTTGAGAAGAGATAACATGTCCTAAGAAAGATACTTCCTTAAGCCAAAAATCACACTTTTTTAGCTTGGCATACAACTGTTTTTCTCGCAGGGTTTGTAATACAATTTGGAGATATTGAGTATGATCATGCTCATTCTTGGAATAGACTAGGATATCATCTATGAACACCACAACAAACTTGTCTAAATAGGGCCTAAACACTCAATTCATCAAATCCATAAATGCAGCTGGAGCATTACTTAACCCAAATGGCATTACCAGGAATTCATAATATCTATAACGGGTCCTGAATGCAGTCTTCGGGACATCCACATATCCGAAGTTGATAATACCCTGATCGCATATCTATGTTTGAGAACACCCCTACACCTTTCAATTGATCAAACATATCTTCTATCGTTCGCAATGGATACTTATTCTTCACTATGACCCTGTTCAATTGCCTGTAATCAATGCACATCCAAACAATGTCATCTTTCTTCTTAACAAACTGAACCGGTGCTCCCCAGGGTGAGACACTGGGTCGAAAGAATCCCTTATATAGTAGCTCTTGCAACTAAACCTTCAACTCCTTCAATTCAGTAGGAGCCATCATATATAGTGCTCTAGATATAGGAGCAGTGCCAAGCATAACCTCAATAGACAACTCTACTTCCCTTTCAAGAGGGGGTCCGGGTAGCTCTTCAGGAAACACATCTAGAAATTCATTTACCACTGGAATATCTTACAGTTTAACATTTTCCTTCTTCTAATCAATCACAAAATCCAAATAATCTTCACACCCTGTTGGGACCCGATCTCGAAAACCGGGCCCCAACTGGAAAACAGACGAAAAACAGGAACGAACGAACAGAAAGCGGAAGTACGAATTGGATTCAAAGCAACGATAACGAAACGAATCAAATGGACACAAAAGCGAAATACAAAACGAAATCGAAAATCGAAGGAACGGATTTCGAAGCGGAACTAAACGGACGCAAAGCGAAGACGAAGTAAACAAACGGTTCCAACGAACCGAAA
>JAOQMQ010000004.1:19425916-19442026 GCA_027563845.1 Erythroxylum subrotundum
CTCCACTTGATCAAAAATATAAGCTTTCCTTGAATTTGTCAAGGCTTTTATTCTAATATCTTCTTCAAATTAAACTCTTTTATAACCTTGAAAAGGAATATGTCTTATTCATTTATAAGAACATCGTCTAATCTAAATTCTAACTAATTATTGTGAATCTATTTTTATACGACAAGGAAAGATAAGTGTTTATTAACAAAGAAAGAAATGAAGATGCCGGCCCATTTTTCTAGCACCTTGCTTAAGAATTTCTAGAGGAGAAGTGACAATTAGGAAGTTGCTTAGAGTCATAGCTGGGGAAGAAGGAAGGTGCCTAAGCTTGCCAAAGGAAGATGAGTCTCCAATAACTTGGCTCCAAGAATTGTTGATATATATTAAAGAAGTTTCTAGGTTTAAATGAGGCTTAGAGACAAAAGAGTTAAGGCCAAGTTAGAGGAAAGGGCTAAGTTCAGGTGGGGAGTATTTTAGGGAAATAAGGAGGGGGAGGGGGAATGAAGGAAGTTGTAAAGAGAGAATGAAGGAGGAAAGAAGGTGAGAAAGCAAGAAAATATCATAGCAAACAAGGGGAAGATAATGAAAGGCTAATGAAGATTATCTGGTTCCTTTCCCAAAAGGGAATTGAACTTAATGATAAAACTAGGTAGGAAAAAAATTGCCTAATTCATGGTAACTAAAAGGAAAAAAATATAGTTTAAGGGAAGGATAGGAAGGGAAAGAGAGAGCTGAGAGTCAAAAGCATTATTCCTCTTTATTATTTAGTTAAAGTGGACATTAATTATGTAAAAAAAAGTTTTACCCAAAGGAATAATTGGTGGAAGTGTTGATTTTACAGTGGGTTAGATAATTAGGGTGATTTACTGGTGTGTTAAGTCAACATAACCAAGAAAGTATCAACTAGAACTCGTTTTTGGCACAAAATCATTGAAAAGATGAACAATTGCATGGGTTAATCTATGGCAACAAGTTACGAAAGAAATTGACCAATGATCGATGTTCATTTTAGGGGCCTACTTGGACATGTAAAAGATTTTTATGGTTAGCACCTATAATAGTAAATTTTGTCCCATAGTTTTTGTTTATTTTAATTTATTTCTTCAAAAATTAAAAATATTTTAATAATTTTACATTTATTTGAGTCTAGTTTTGTTTCATATCTCTTTTTAGCTTTGATCTTTTTTTAACATTTCCATTTTTAATCAAAATCTCTTCATGTTAGGATTATTTTTTTCAATTCTATTAACTTCAATTAGTTCTAATTAGAGAAAATTATTTCTAATTATGATTGTTTAGCTCTAATTGTAACAAGTCATTTTTAATTTAATTTTTCTATTTATATTTGTCTCAATTTTATATTAATTAGTTTTTATAATTTGATAAATTTTGTAAAAATAAAGAAAAAAGTTTTAAAATAGAGAAAATAACATAAAAAAGAGAAGAAGAGAAAACACCAAAATAAGACAAAGATTTTAAAAAAAGTGAGAGGGACATACTATAACAACGTCGCGAGAAGAAAGGCAAGGATAAAAAGAAAACATAACAAATTAGTAGAGAAAATGGGAGAACAAACATTAAAAAATTGCCAAAGAAGCACAAATAGTGAACAAAGAAAAAATGTAAGGCACAAAGGGAAGGATGATGACAATAACAATTTAAAGATAGCATGATATTACTGACAAAAGAAAACACAAAAAGAGGGTGATTAGCAATCAACTAGAAACACACGCACACACATAGAGAGAGCAGTAAATTTTTAGGCAAAAAAAAAAAGAGATAGATGGGGAAGAAAGTGAAATTGGGAAAGGAAAAGGCATCTCCTTAACTTAGTTGCAGTGACTACTTGAGGCTTTTAAATGAGTGGATTACAAAGATTGAGCGAGTGAGATAGAGAGAGATAGAGTGAGGATGCATGTCTTGGTTATGAAATAATTGGAATCAAATCACGACAGCAACATAAAAGTTTTTGCAATTTTCTAAAATATCATCCTAATAGAATAACTCAAAGCAAGAATTGAGAAGTAAAAGGGTTAAAAAAACTTAATATGAGTATCCTATAAAACTTTGTTTACTTTTTTGATGAAGTGGTTAACTATAAGATGTTCATTTGTCTAGCCTCTAACAATATTCAGAAAGTAAAAAAAAGAGAACTCTATTTTTGAGAGACATTAACTTGAATACAACCTCCCTTCTGAATTTCCCTTTTATAGAAAAAGATAAAGGTTCTTTTCCGAATTCTTAAATTTAAAGTCTAAATTATAATCAAATTCTAACTATAATTATAGTAAGAATTTAATCTTAATAAATTTATAATTGAATATATTTGATCCTTAAAGCCTCTTAAAATTTATAAATTAAGTCTAACTTAATTTAAATTAATTTTATCTCTTTAATTTCTTTATATGAGTGATTTAATATATTCATAATATGTTGACAATAATTATTAATTATTAATTAACCACGATTAGATAAATTAAATATTTTATTTTATTTTATCTTTAATTCTCAAATTTAACAACTTATAATCATATGTCAATATTATTGTCTAACAATATTTCATGACCACTCAAATATTAGGAATATCAAAATAGTTTGATTTAACCTATCCATGCATGGTTATAACTTATAATTTAATTATTTTTTCATCCAATGCTCTAATTGGATATAGAGTATGGAATTGGTATTTACTTACTTAAATCAATCATATTTTTTCTTATTAATTAATAATTAATTTAGATCTTTTCAAATCTATATTCACATTAGAAAAAGAATTCCCGAGTTATTAATGATCAAGAATAATAGAATATTTTCCTTAGTTACTTTAGGATGACCAATTCTTTATTGACTTTCTTAGGTATCTTTATATAATTGATAATATATCTAAATATTACTATATGAGCTACTCTAAATGGAATAAGTCATAAGTAGTATTAAAGTATATTAATTCTCATATGAGATACTTTGGTAGTCTCAAATATAAGGATTAATTACACAACTATAATAACAAAGACATCCATACATATGAGTAATGTTTCATTCATGATCCTTGTAATCGAGCTAGTTCAATGAACATATATTTATCATAATGAGGACCTCCATAAACACACAACCATCATAATCATTTATGAATTTTTTGTTCATATTAATTATTTCAACGATGATAAGTAACTAACTTTTTAATTTCTAAATAAGAGTATATTTAGTATTTCTTTGTTATGGATTGATTTTAATTATTTATGGAAGAGTTTTATACTTAAGAAATATTTTTGTTATTCTTATTGCTAATTTAATAAAATATATCAAACAAATCATGTTTAACTTTACATGCAAAAGTTTGAGAAAAGATGCTTGTAGATTGACTAAGCCACTAATATTAGGATTTACTTAAGTTCCTAAGATAGACTTCATAAATCTTCGAGTATTAGGGTTAAAATTTTTTATGTAATTTCACATATCTTATTTTCCTTAGAGGTTTTAATCAAATTGTGATATTGATTAATCAATTTAAGGATAGGTGATCATAACTCAAGAGAGAGTAATTCATTAAATCATGAACTTTTCACTAGCCTAGACTATAGAATCTTTTAAAATATATAAAGGTGATACTAGGGATAATATCTACACATTTGATATTCTTCTTTATATTATTACTTTGTCTTATTTTAGTGAAATGTTAATCTACTTTAGGATAATTTTAAGGTTAAATTGTATTATCTGCACTTTTGTTGCTTATTAGATATTAATAAGAGAATTTGACTTATTTATTAATAGATCCTTGTAGAAGTGATACTCTACTCATTGTTATACTACCATAAATGATAGGTGAACCTGTTTAAATTGGACATAATGATAAAATGAATAAAAAATTAGGCATTCTTCCTAATAGGAGATGTAGTGGGGGACCTCAAGTCTTAACTAGATGGATATTTGAATTATAGACCTAAGTCTCCCCAAATATCTTATTTTAGTGGAAAATTTTCCCTTAGTTTTGGTCATGAAAATTTATTTTAGTGGAAAATTTTCCCTTAGTTTTGATCATGAATTTTTTTTTCAAAAGAGGCTCTTAGAATGAATATGGGATGGGATAAGTGGTCAAATGGTATTCACAACTTAACCTAAAAAATAAAGAGTTTCCAATATGAACACCAATTCTCAACCAACTTCATTAATCAATCACATAATAGGTTTTAAAAAATGTATAAGTCCTTTGTTCATGTTGAAAAAGTTCAAAAAAATTATTCAAAAATTTATGATTATGCAAATTTGACAAAAAAATCATTAAATTAATATATAATTAAGCAAAAGAAAATGAGTTTAATTATGCATGAGCTCAATTGAACCTCTAATAATATAAAATAATAGTTAATTAGGGTCAATTAACTAGTGAATATTGAGAAATATACAAATTTAGCAATGCTCCAACATTGAAAATTTTCAAAATTAGGCTACAAAACTAAAAAATACTCCTAATTAAATTAACTAATCTTCAATTTTATAGAAATGTGCAATATTTTCTATAATTTTGAAAATATCATATTTTTAAATATGAAAAGTTGCCAATATACTAATTTTATGCAAAATTGGAAGTGTTTAAAAAATGAAGATCTAGAAAAGTTTAAATTAACTCTCAATTTCATTAATTAGAAGCCAATTTAACTTAATTTATCCAAACTATGAAAACATTAGGAAATCCCTAATTTTATAACCTTAATAGGTTATAAAGTTACAAAATTTTTGTTTTGGTTTAATATAAAAAAATGATGTGAAATTAAATGCATAAACATATTTTAATTAAAAAAATAACATCATTTAAACATGATTTTCTCAATAACATCCTTGATTTCTCTATTTGAAATTTCAGCTTGACCATTTAATTGTGGATGATATGGCAAAGCAACTTTATGATGAGCTACATATTTGTTCAAAATATTTGAGAAGATTTTATTACAAAAGTAAGTTCCCTCATCACTTATTATTCCTATTGGTGTACCAAATCTTGCTAACATATTCTTTTTAATAACTAAAGCACCACTTTGGAATTTTTTTTTTTGGAGCAACTACTGCCTCTACCTATTTGGAAACATAGCCCACAAAAAAGATGTAAAAGTGTCCACTTGACTTTGGAAATGGCCGCATCAAGTCAATTCCCCATAAATCAAACAACACAACTACAAAAATATTGGTCCATTGAAGCTTGTGACGCTTGGAAATGTTACCAATTCGCTTACATCAACCATAAGTTTTGGTGAAAGAATAACAATCCTTATGAAGTGTTGGCCAATGGAATCTAGATTGTAAAACTTTGGTTGTTGATCTTGCTGGACCAAAATGATCACCATAAGGAAAGGAGTGGCAATGCTTAATAATGGAATAAAATTCTTCATCAGGTATAAATCTCCGAATCATTTAATTGATGCATCTTTTGAAAATTAGAGGCTCATCCCACAAGTAATTTTTAACACCAAATAGAAACTTCTTCATTTTACTAGATGAAAGAAAGGTAACAACTGAGAAGCTAAGTAATTAACAATGACAGCAAATCACGGGAGTTCTCTTTAATCGTTGAATAGTTTCTCATCTAGAAAAGATTCTTGCATAAGCAATTATTACAGTGATTAATCCATCTCTAATCGAGAAAGATGGTCTACCACAACATTAGTTGAACCTTTCTTATCTTTGATTTCTATATCAAATTATTGCAAAAGGAGAATCCACCTGATAAGCTTTAATTTTGCATCTTTTTTCTTAACAAAGTATCTAATGGCAACATGATCAGTGAATATCACAACCTTTGAAGCAATGACATATGATCTGAATTTTTCTAATGTAAAAAACCACAGTCAACATTTCCTTCTCCGTAGTGGTGTACTTTTTTTGGACATTGTTAAGTGTTCTACTTATATAGTAGATCACCTTGAACATTTTCTCTTCTTTAATCCAAAGCTACCTTATAGTAAAATTACTTGTATCACACATTATTTCAAATTTTTGTTGCCATTAGGAGTGATCACCAACGGAGCAAACATAAGCTTCTTCTTTCTCAACTCAAAAGCTTCATATAGTCGTCATTAAAATGAAAGTGAGCATCCTTCTCTAAGAGATTGCATATCAATTTTGCAAAATTTGAAAAATCTTTAATGAAATGCCTACAGAACCCTGCATAGTTAAGGAAACTTTAGATTCCCTTAACATTAGTGGGAGGTGGTAGCTGCTCAATGATTATTGTTTTGGCCCGATATACTTCAATTCTCCTTAAGGACACCTTACGACCTAAGACAATTCCTTTTGACACTATAAAGTATAATTTCTCCCAATTGAGCACCAAATTGGTTTCCTAGCATATTTTCAACACTAGAGATGTAAGAAATTATCACATGAATCACCATACATATAAAAATCATCCACAAAATCTTCCAAAAAAATTTCAATCATGTTAGAAAAGATAGCCATATGTAATGCTAAAAAATGGCAGAAGCATTACAAAGACCAAATGGCATCCTCCTAAATGAAAAAGTACTAAATGGACATGTAAATGTGGTCTTTTCTTAGTCTTCGAGAGTTATTACTATTTAATGGTAGCCTAAATGACCATCCAAGAAATAATAAAATTCATACCGTACAAGCATATCTAGCATATGATCAATGAAAGGTAATGGAAAGTGGTCTTTTCTTGTGACTTTATTTAACTTCCTATAACTTGTATAAACCCTACAGCTAGTGATAGTTCTAGTGAAAATAATTTACTTATTTTTCATCCTTCACTATGGTGATTCCACCTCTCTTTACTTGCATAGGACTAATCCCTGAACTATCCGAGATTGGTGAAATTATGATGGCTTTTAACCATTTTTGAATTTCCTTGTTAGCCACTTCTTTTATGGAAAAATTCAATCTTCTCTAATGTTTTATATAAGGGGCGTATGAATCTGTCTTAAGAATTTTATGCATCACAATTAAGGGACTAATTCCCTTAATGTCATTAATAGACTAACCAATTACATACCTAAATTCCCTTAACAGCCTAAGCAAATTTTCCTCTTATGATAATGAAATTGAAGATTAAATCATGAAGGCAATATTGAATGATCACCTAAGAATGCATACTTCAAATTTTCAGTCAATGGTTCCAAATCTATTTTAAGTGATGCATCATTCTTATCATTCACATCATCAATAGCTTCAACTAGAAATAGAGTTTCAAAATGCTCAACATTTTTCCTTGGCTTAAAAAATTCAAGAGATTTCTTCACAAATAACTCAGTAACATTCATATAAGCAAATTCATCTATACCTTCTAAACAAGTCAACAGAGAATCTTTTGAAAGAAAAGAAGTAAGAGATGTTACCACACAGGAAAAAATTATATCAATTATGTTGCAAGTTGGTACACATTTAGGTTTTAAAGAGTTCTGTATATGTCAAACACCACCTTCTTACTATTGACTCTCAAAGTAAGTTATCATTATTGAACATCAATTAAAGCCCCTCATGTTTTGTATTACTTTCCTCGTAGTTATTTAGCTTAACTATTTGCTTACCTAGCCTAATCATTCTCATATAAACTTACTTGATTGATTTATTTATTTAACTTCTTTTTTGTTTGTATATTTATTTACTTATTTTATCTTTTGTTTTTGTTCTTTACTTTGTTCTATATTTATTGTAATATTTATTTTATTACTTATTTTATACATACATATGTTCATATTAATTAATTAATTAATATTTTCCTTTATTTTTAATTTTATCTTTATTATTACTGTTATTAGTATTATCATTATTATTTATTTCTATGTTTATTTTATTTTATATTTTTAGTGTTTTTCTTGTTTTACTTGCATTGTATTATTTATTTTATTATTTTATACTTTTATTTGTAAGTATTTAATTATATGTAATTATATTGTTATTGTTATCCTCAGTATTATCCTTTATTTTTATTTTACTTTTATTATTTTAATATTTATTTTCTTATTGTTATTATTATTTCTATTTGTTATTATATTTTATATTTTATATATTATATGTATTGTTAATATACTTTTATCTTTTTATTGTAATTTTTTATTTTTTTTCCTACAAATAGTTCTTAAAGACTTATTTCTTTTTGTCTTTTTACCATTTATCTTTTTCTTTTCTTTTCTCTGTGGGTGTATGGGAAATAACCTTCCAATTAGCTAGGAGTAGGGCTGCATACTTTTGAACCTCTCTAGACCCTATGTCTTCGTGGAACCTATATTGGGATGTTGTTGTTTATTGTTTGTTTATAGTGTTGCATTCTTTGTCATCAACATTGTATCATAATCCCCAAACTTCTTCTTATTTGTCACAATGTCTTTGATGAACTTTTCATAGTTTGGAGTTTGCTCAATTGTATCAATCAAAGGGATGTTGATCTCCAACTTCTTGAAAATCTTTAGAAACTTTGCAAATTGATCATTCACTTTCTTTTTTTGAAATCTCTGAGGATAACGAATATTTTAAGTGATCTTCAATTTAATTCTTCTTATGTCTTCACCATCACCTAATTGAGCATGAGAGTCAAATGAATCAAAAGATTTATGTTTCGATTGGGAACCGATCATGGAAGTTTTGCAATGAATGAAAAAATCATCTGCTTTACTAATAGAAATTCAGAAGAATTATGCAAGGGAGCTATTGAACAACTAGAAAAAGCATGGGATTACCTATGGAAGATGGAAATAGAAACAGATCCGTTTCGAGTAAACAGTTACTCTGAAATAAAACAAAAAATGGAATTTGAGTAATTTAAATTAACCAATTTTAGAACAATTAGAAAATTACTTTTATATTCACAACATCTTCCTCCTTTTTTTAATTCTTCTTACTAATTTTCAATGCCAATAAGACTCTTTTCTTCGTTGGATTGAATGGAGTTTTTTACTTTAGGTGATGCTTCTTCTAATTCCTTCACACTACAAGGCGTAACGACCTTATACTATTCCTTAGGATTTACTTTTGTATTACTAGGAAGACTGCCTTACTGACTTGAACCCACTGCCTTGCATTTCAAGGTTTTTCATAGAAGAATCAATGCTTATCACATGCATTTCTATATTGTCCATCTGACGCTCATGCTTGTTAAACCTATTCTTTGACTCTGTAATAAATGCACAAAGCATCTATTGCAAAGATGGTTTCTTCTCTACTTAAGGTTGTTGTGTAACACTCACATACCCTCTAAGAGGATATACAAAACATACCTAACACATACCAAGATGCTCTTGAAGTTCCTTGAAAATAAGGCAACATAATTCACATTCATAATTTGTTGAGTTAAAAGCAGAACATATTATACATCTTGTACTAATCAAATTTCATGCCATAAATTTTAAATTCACCATATATTAAGGTTATTACAAATCGTATACACAAAGATACAAAATGTCTTATCATATTGAGTACAATTCAAAAACAAACTGAACATTTCCCAAAATAAAACACATGCTTCTTGGCTACTGCGGTTGTCTTTTTCCCTGTCTCAAATCTTTTTATCCAAACCTACACGGAGGCAAAACCACTGTGCTAATCATAAAGCTTAGTGGGGAATAACTAAACAAGATATAAAATGGAAACTGCTTCTAACAGTTGTCTAATATTCACATTCACTGAATCATCTCAATTTACAAGGAATCTTTAATTGTTCAAATCAGAAAGTAATCAGATTATTCATTACGGCAAAACAGATCACAATGCATCAGAATATAATAGAATATAATACATCAGAACAAATCATATAAGTATCAGAAGCAGAATGTATAAGTCTCTAAAACAGGATATATTTGTGTCAGAACAGAATAGAACTTGTATCAGATTAGAACTTATCTTGTATCAAATCAGAACATATATCAAAACACAAAACAAATTAGCCTACTAGTCCTTTTTATAGAAGTGGGTAACGGGAACAGAACAAGGCATACCAATGATTGGTATCAACAGAAACAGAGGAGACTTAAGTCTCTAAATCAGAAAACACTGTAGTGTCTAAGAACAGGGGACACTGTAGTGTCAAATTACAGAAGACACTGAAGTGTCTAAGAACAGGGCCAGTTGCAGACCCTTATAGGCATGCCTATTTACCCACAACTAGGACTTGGTAGTTTTAAAACAAAACATATTACATTTCATAATCACTTGACAATGAAATAATGCATGAGTATGAATTTACTTCTTTATCCTCAATTTGAATGCATTTGTTCATGCCCGAATAAATTCAACATGTCTTATGAATGTAAACATTTGTAACAATACATCAATGATAGCCTTAAGTGATTACACATTATATAAGTCCACACAAATTTCCAATTCACAAACAATCACACTAATTCACATTATTCGTGTTCTTTGAACTACATTTGCATTCATAAGTATATTTCATTCCTTTAACAACTCATAAGTTCCAAAATTAGACACTTATTATCAAATAACACCTTCCTTAAGTTATTACCTCAATTAATAATCCAAACCTATTCAACCTTTAATGAATTAATCTAGCATCAAACTAGGTTCTTTTTCAACCTTAATTAAGTCCAATTAAACCATTATAAAGTGTCTTAACCTTATATAGTCCAATAATTACACAAAACTGACCTTTTCTCCTTACAAAGTACTTCCCAAGACTGTGGGAAGGAACCATACAATTCCCATGATCGTGGGATGAGTGAATCGAAGGTTCACTCACCATAGCCTTCAGTTTGCTTCCAAATTTTAACTCCTTCATACTCTTTTCAATACACCATCACCAAAGTCCATCAATTTCACTTCAAATCTACTTTATTCATGCTTGAATCCGTTATAAAATTCATGTCCAAATCTAATTCAAAAATCATTCATTATGCAACTTACAAATCATTATGTTACATACATCAAAACCAAAACAGAATTTTCCATACAAGGATCATTTTTCCATCACTTAATTATCATCATCATAATATATATTTCATGCCAATTCAATCATCATAGAACTTGTGTTAATACATGAAATCAAGTTTAGAATTCCCTTACCTTTTTAACTTCAAAATTCCTTCTTCAAAGAACAAGCTAAACTAGGATTTATACAACCAGCACACTTCCAATAACAAGTTGCAAATCTTAGCACCAAGAAGACAATAGCACAGAAGTTAGCAGGATCTACTTCCTTGATGCAGTATCTTACAAAGATATCAAGTGATGATGATCCAAATTGAAGCAAAAATCTAGGAGTTTGTGAGTGTAAGAGAGAGTTTCGGTGGAGATGTATGAATGAAGGTTGCAGAGAATTTCCTTGCAAGAGCTTAACACCTAAGTTGCTAGGTGTCCTAATCTTGAAAGGGCACATGTCACCAATGCATGTTCTTCATTTGTCCCATATATGAGCTGCCAAATGTCTCCAATATGTTAGGCCATTTTTCACTCACTTATTGCTGCCACTTGTCAATTTATTAACTATGCCATTTTTCACTAATTCATAAGCTTAGTCATTCAAATTTCCATGTACCAACTTGTCTTGCCATTTGACATTTTCCTAGTCCAAATGTACAATTTAGTACTTCAATTTTCTAATGGTATCAATTAATGCCAAGTTTCTAATTATGGTTTGATGGACCATAATTATAGATTCAAGACATATGCAATTCACAATCATATCACAATTTCAACACCTATCACTTTTACTTTCATGAACATGTAACATTTCAACTAGGTATAACTTGGGGCCTTACATGTTGTTTATGGCCTAGTGGTGGGCTCCTGTTGGCTCCATATCCATAATTATCTTGATTTCTAAAGCTTTGATTATTCTATCTTTATATTGGATTAAACTTGTACCCATAACCTCTTCGATTCATAAAATTCATTTGTTCTTGCTCTTTTTTTAATAACATTGGGAAGAACTAGCTATTGTCACTTGCTCTATGTGCTTATGCTTGCTTGAAAACTTGGAAAATTGATTAGTAAGTGCTGCAATTTGAGCTGATTATTACGTAATCTAATCCATATTATCTATTCCTCCACTTATTTTTCCACTTGATCTCTCTAATGGACATTGATAACTATTGGATGCAATGTCCTCAAGAAGTGTGAAACCTCTTCTAAATTCTTTGCCATAGGAGTTACACCTATTGTTGTATCAACAATTGTTTTAGTCTTCCCATTAAGTCCATTGTAAAACATTTCAATTTATGTTGACAAAGGGTACCCATGGTGAGGACATATTCTCAACAAGTCTTTGTATCTTTCCCTTGCTTCATAAAGAGATTCTAAGTCATATTGATGAAAAGTGTCAATTTCAACCCCTAACTTTACTGCCTTAGATGGTGGAGAGAATTTTGTGAGAAAATTTTCAATAACTTCTTGCTAAGTGCCTATACTACTCACTGGTGTAGTGTATTAACTAGTTTTTTTTGCCTTATCTCTTAATGAAAATGGAAATAGGGTGAGGAGAATGTCATCAAATGTTGCACCTTCAATTCTTATAATGTCACGCAGCTCCTAAAAGTTTGCCAAATGATTTTTTGGGTCTTCAAGTAGGGCTCCTCCAAATTGGTTCATTTGCACCAAATTAATTAAGCCTAATGGAATATGAAAGTTCCTTGCATTCAGCCTTCGCCTCTGAATGCCATGATAATCCATTGCCACTATTAGTTGATAATAGTGTCTGATTAGCTTTTGATAATGTTGTTCTATATAAGTTTTTTCTTAACCATTAACAATAAATCTTCTTCCACCTTCTCTAGCATTTCCAATTCTTTCTTCCTCCTCATGATGTTCTTGCAACATTTTTTCTTAATTTTTTCTTTGTCAACTCTTTGTTTCTCATCTCTTCTCATTGATTTTACTTGGTTAGCCATCTTCTTTTGCCTTCTAATTGCCTTGATTGTTCTTTCCAGCTCTGGATCAACAATTTATCTTACCCTTTTGTTGTTTTGGTTATACACCAGCTCACACTAGAAAAAATAAAGAAAACACAAGAACAAATAAAAATTTCAAATGAATAACTTTGAAAACTAAAAGGACCAAAAAATATATGGACAAGTAGCAATATCAACACATAATTTAAACATCAATCCCCAACAATAGTGCCAAAAACTTGTTTTTCACAAATAATAAGTATAATGATGCCATTCAAGTAATAAAAACTGATGAGATTAGGTCATGTCCATAGGGATTGGGTGAAAAAGTGTACCAAGCTAGCTTTGATACTATTAGACAAATTAATTTAATTAGTATTTTTCTTAATAAAATAGAAATAAAATGACTAAGTAATGTAAATCTAGTTCACTAGTCACTAATTAAGTTGAGGTGATTAACTAACTAAAAAATGTAACTTTAAATTAAAGATGAATTTAATTTAGGATACGAGTTCTCTGATCGCGATTTTTTTATATGTGTAATTTTTAATATTTTAACCTCGATATTCCACAAGCATACGAGTCGTTCGCGTAGTACCTAAGGTGTCAATCCCATGAGGAGCATTAATCTAATCCTAAAATCTAAGGTCGAAAACTATTATGTTAAGTCAAAATGACTTCACATCTAATAATTTTGGTGACAATCAAATAATAATAATATTAGAAATAAATGAACTATTTTGATAAGTGTGCAGCAAAACACAACAGAAGCGTGGAAAACACAGAAGAAGCAAAACATAGAAGAAGCGTGAAAAACACAGAAGAAGCGCAGAAAATACAGAAGAAGCGCGGAAAACACAGAAGAAGCAAAACACAGAAGAAGAGTAAAAACACAGACGATACTAAGAAGAAGACACGATAGTACGTCGGACAGTTAGTCAGTTAGAGTTAGTTACAGATCTCAACTGAATAACGGTTTCTACAAGAAACAAGAAAAAGTTATCCAGAAGCAGTTGAAGACGAAGGCTATAAATACAAGTCGTAGTCGAAGACTGAACTAGTTTTTGAGATCTTAGTTTTGAGCTTCAATGTTTAGCTTTCAAGTTAAAATTATGTATTCATTGTGCGAAACACGAGAGTAATCTTTACTGTAACAAAGCTCGCAATATCTTTCTAGTGAGAGAAAGGAAAAGCTGAAAGCCTGAAGAGGCTAAGAGAGCGAAAATAATACTTTGTGTAAGAGACCTGAAGAGGCTCTGTGAGGGAAAGAATACTTGTAACTTTGGAGAAGTTTAGTGAAATCTCAGAAGAATTCTGAGGACTAGACGTAGCCCAAGGTTTGGGGTGAACCAGGATAAAATCGCAGTGTCCATCTTCTAACTCTCTACGTTAATTTCTATTGTTCTTATACAAGTATATATGAGTTATTTGCGATTTAATCATGTATATATTTTCGTATAAACATTTTGATATTCACTTAATAGCTTTGAAAAAGTTAGTTTTCAAAGAAATATCAAAGGGGCTTGTATTCACGAAAAGGATACACAATCCAACCCCCCCTTCTTGTGCATTTTGTATATTGTACGTAAAGACTATACTAACAAGTGACTTACTTCAGTTGGTATCAGAGCTCGATTTCCAAGAACCACCGTTACAAAGTGAGGACAAAGATCCATGGCTGAATCACATGTTTTTATAGTTGAAGGCGCCTCTGTCACAAGACCTCCTGCATTCAATGGTGAAGATTATCATTATTGGAAGGACAAGATGCGGCTCTTCATAGAATCCACACACATTGATCTTTGGGAAATCATTGAGAATGGAGCATACATACCGATGGATGATGAAGGAAATGCCATTCCTCGTACCAGATGGTCAGCTGATCAAAAAGCTAGATTCCAACTAAACTCAAAGGCCAAGTTCTTTCTGAGTTGTGCCTTAAGCAGAAGTGAATATGATAAAGTTCATGGATGTGACACTGCAAAGGAGATGTGGGACATTCTATCCATAGCACATAAAGGCACAAACCAAGTGAAAGAGTCCAAGATAAGTATTCTTGTACACCAGTATGAGCTGTTTAAGATGAAGGAAGATGAGTCTATTGATCAGATGTTTGGACGATTTCAAACTATCGTTAATGGACTTAAAGCTCTTGGGAGAATCTAAGATAATCAAGACCATGTCAGGAAGATTCTCAGAAGTCTGCCGAAAAGATGGAGACCTAAAGTCACTGTAGTACAAGAAGCCAAGGACTTAAGTATATTAAAGCTTGATGAATTGCTTGGTTCTTTGAAGATACACGAAGTGGAGCTTGATGCAGAAGATAAACCCAGATGGGACAAATCTATAGCATTAAAGGCTGGATAGAAAAATCACAAGACTCATAAAAAAGAGAAATTCATCGTCAAAAGCACTAAAGATTGAAGAAATCAAGGATGATGATACCAATGAATCTGAACAAGATTCAAGTGAAGATGATGATGAATTATCTTTCATTTCGAGAAAGAACATAAGAATGTGGAAGAAGAAAACAAAAGGAAATAAAGAGTTTTCTTTTAAGAGAAATAGCAAAGACAAAGTCAAGAACGAGAAGACCTCTGTCATTTGCTACGAGTGCAATAAACCAGGACACTATAAGTCTGAATGTCCATTGCTGAGAAAAAAAAACCAAAGAAAAATAAAGAAAATAAGAAGAGCATGATGGCAACATGGGAAGATTTGGATTTGTCCGAATCTGATTCTGATTCAGAAGCATCAGTTCAAGTAATTATATGCTTGGTAGTTGAAAAAGAAAGTGATGAGGAGGTAACTTCTAACTGTAATGAATTACAAGATGCATATTTAGAATTGTCAGAAAATTCACATGCTATACTAAATCAGAATAGATCGTTAAAGAAAAAGTTTGTAAAAAACTTGAAGAACACGCAAGTGTTAAAGAAAGAAAACGTCTGCCTTAAGAAACAAGTAGACGATATGAAGAGAAAAGTTACTATAGATAGATCCGAGGAAATTAGTCAGCTGAAACAAAGAATTAATACTTTTTCAGCAGATCTATCAACTTTTACTAAAAGTACAAAAAAGATGAATGACATGATTGGAAGATATAGACACCCTAATGATAAGAGTGAAGTTGAATCACACGTTAGAAATATAATAATCAATACACAAGAAGGGGGGGTTGAATTGTGTTTTTTTTTTTGTTAAACCCTTCTTAAAAATTATTCGATTCAGAAAGCTTTTGAACTTGAAGATTCTTTTTAAGAAAACT
>JAOQMQ010000004.1:19489897-19500320 GCA_027563845.1 Erythroxylum subrotundum
TTCATTAGGTTCCGATCAAGAGAGACGACCCGAGGTTGCATCCTATACTGCAATCCTTGGTATTAATTATTTTTGACTGGTTTCCAAGGATCGATCTTAGGATCGAACGACGAGCCGCGATCAGCCACTCTTTTTTTTTTTAGAATTAATGTAGCTATTTTAGTTGACTATGCATTATTGAGTTATAGTTTTGTTGTCTTATTTGTTGTTGTGATTTTTGAGCTGAATGGATGTACAAACTTTGCATCATTTTGGTATTAAATGAAAGATCAAGAGAAGAAGTTTAATGTGGAACGAGAAACTATAGATGCTTAGGTTAAGAATTAGAAATATATTAACGCAAGTGGTAATTATTAGTTGGGTTTAATAATTAATTTGGATGATAAAATTGTTGAATACGAAAGTTAGATTAGTTTGTTATTTGAATTGATGTTAGAACCCAATTGGTAATTTTAGTAAGACAATTATCTAATCGTTTCCCCTAGTCATGCATAGGAGATTAAATTAGTGAAATTAATTCTCAAGTGCTTTCCACTTTGGTTAATCTATTCATTTTTGCTCCCAGTTAATTTCGTTTACTTTTCATTTTAATTTTGTGATTTCCTTTAAAGCCTTTACTCAACAAATCGAGATACAATGTTTAGGATTGTATCTGTTTTATTTTTGTTCAAGATTAATTTGAGTGGACCAATTTTACCTTCATGGGAGACGACCTTGGGTAATCAACTACAACTACCTCGTATACTTGCGAGTAGGATAGTCTAGGTATTTTTAGAACTTATTTTGACACAACAAGTTTTTGGCGCCGTTACTAGGGAGGTGTTTAGTGTTTGCACTTAATTTAATTTTGATTGTTTTGTCGATTGTTTTGTCTATTCATGCATACAGTTTTATCGTGTTATTTCATTGAGTTGTTTAGTAATTTTCTTATTAATTCACTATTGTTTTTATTTGGTTTATACAAGGAAGGAGGTCTCGGGAAGGCAAACTTACTCCCTTTATTAACAACATACATCAAATAAGTGGACCTCTAAGGGACTTTGAAGACAATCTCGAGGGACCCAAACTAGAAGATCAAGAGATGGGTGAAAGGAAGCTAGTAATGAAGGAGTATGCCAAATCAGTAATGGGTACAGTCACTTTGTGCATTCGTCTGGGTGAGGCAGCCAGAAACTATGAATTGAAGAGCATTCACTACAACATGCTGCCATCTTTCTATAGGGTTCCCAATGAAGACCTTTAAACTTCATTCGGGAATTCTATACCACTCTCCAGACATTCCCGTTGGATGGCCTAAATGAAGATCAACTCAGGATGAGGTACTTCCCATACACATTGAAGGATCAGGCAAAGGCATGGGTGATGACCCTTCCACCTGATTCATTGACTACATGGGAGGAGGTGTACAACAAATTCATGGGGAAGTTTTATTCCCATCAAAAGGCTTCTGAGTTGTGGACGAAGATAGCAACCTTCACTCAGATGGAGGGAGAGCCATTCTATGAGGCGTGGGAACGCTTCAAACTCTTGCTCATTTAGTGTCCACACCATCAATTTCCACTCCACGTGCAGAACCGGTTCTTTTATGATGGATTGACATAACAATGGCAGTACACAGTAGACAATGCAATAGGAGGAGCTGTGGGAGAGAAGATTGCCGAAGAAACATATGAAATCTTCGAAATGTTGGGGGATAATTCTCAACAAAAGAGCGTGAGGGGAAAAGAGCTGGAGTTCATAAAGTGAGCTCAAATCCAGAATTGGCTATGCAGTTAGTTGAGTTAACAAATCATGTAAAGATATTAACTACAAGACTACCCCAAAACGTTTCGAATCAAGAGGTATGTGGTATATGTGGAACTTGTGGTCATCTTGTATGCATTTTATAGATGGTGAAGAACAAGTGAACTCACTTAACGGTTTTCAACCAAGGGAGCGAAATGATCCATACTCAAACACCTACAACCCTGGATGGGAAAACCACCCCAATTTTTCATGAAAGACCAATAATGCACCAGTTCAACGCCAACCATAATACCAAAATTTTCAGAGGCCAAATTATTACCAAGGGCAATCTTCACTTCAAAACCCACCAAGCAAGCCTTCTTTGGAGAAAAGCCTGAATGCATTTATTCAGGTCACAACTCAAAATCAAGAAATAAACAATAAGAGGTTCGATTCTTTGGAGGCATCTATGAAGAGGATTGAGATCCAAGTAGGGCAAATCACTGCTCAAATGCACAACAATCAGAAAGGGAAGTTGCCCAGTCAATCGGAGCAAACCCAAGCAGTCACTATTCGAAGAAGTGGTAAAGTAATTAATAATCATGTTAAGATCCCTTCTAATCTGTCTGGTGCAGGTAATCAAGAGGAGGAGAGCCTCACCAATGATAAAGGTGAGCATAATGAAGAAAGCAATGGGCACGATAACTTTTCAAGTCACATGCAAAAAGGTGAAAAACTAGGGCATGCAATCAACTGCATTGAAGGACCAAGACTGCATAAGGAGACTAATCCTTATAGACCGCCGATTCCATATCCGAGCCGCCTTAAGGAGTTGAAACAAGATAAGTAATTTTCTAATTTATATAACATGTTTTCCAAAGTTAACATTAATCTGCGTTTGTTAGGTATGATCAAAAACATTTCGACTTATGTGAAGTTGTTGAAGAAACTAAGCACCAAAAGACGAAAGTTTGAGTCAAACGAGAAGGTGATAGTTTCAGAGGTTGCAAGTGTAATGCTTTAGCAATAATTAGCCCCCAAATTGAAAGACCTATGGAGTTTTCTTGCAAGTATCTATAGGCAATGGTGATGAGGTTAAGTGTATGCTTGTCTTTGGGGCAAATATAAACCTTATACCTCAATCTATTTATGAGAAATTGGATCTAGGATAGTTAAGAGCTACAAACATATGTTTTTGATAGATCAATTCGTTGTCTGAAAGGAATAATGAAGGATGTGTTAGTGAAGGTTGGAGGATTGAATATTCCTGTAGATTTTGTTGTCCTAGACATAAGGGAGGTTAAAGAGCAAGGGAAGGAGCGCATCATACTCCTAGGGAGGCCTTTTATGGCCACCACCAATAGCTTGATTAATGTGAAGAACAGGAAACTGAGCATGACTATTTTGGAAGAAACAGTAGAATTTTCAATCTTTAATATTGAACCTATTTCTACTACTAATGTTTATGAAGATTGTTCTTTTGTTGATCAAATTGATGTTGCATATTGTGATTTTGCCTTGTAAGAAGAGGAAGAAAAGGAGCAGGACTTGATTAAAGAGAGTGATGAATGCTGCCAATTATTGGTCAATGTAACCAAGGGAGAGGTTGACAAATTCTTAGAGAAAAATCCCAGTGAAATGAAGAAAACAATGGAATCATTCACTTTGAGCGATCCACCTTGAGCATAACGGTTGAGGTTTCTAGCTAAAAGAAATTAAAGAAGCACTAAATGGGAGGCAACCTATACAATTTCTGTATTTGTTTTTCAATTAGTTGTTTGTTATTTCTTTTTAGTGAAACTTAACTTAATCTATTTGCTTTGTGTGCATAAGCCTATTTTTCAATCTCTTCTATTTGTCTTCCTCGTAGCTATTCACCATTCCTCAATGTAGTACGCCATGCTTATTGTCAATTGAGATGTAGAGATAACATATAGCATGGGTTGTGTCAATTGAGATGTTCATCATGACTTGCTTCTTTGAAGAGATAGTCTCAGTCACCATGACAATCATAGTGCCTAAGAATTCATTTATGAAATTCTTATGGAGCTATCTTGGAATGAGAACTTACTACCTGGATTTTTTTAGTACATCAGGAGCCTTAAAGGCAAGTTCAAGGAATAATCACATGAATCACCTCTATTGGAGGACTTAGCAAAGGCTTGATCATGGTTTAAATCTTTACCCGTGGTTTGTTCGTGCGATGTGGACTAAAATAATAATGGAGTTTTCTAAAAACACTTTTAACTTTAAAAAAAGCTTCTCTACTAATTAGCGGTAAGGCTGCGAACTACTAAATTTTAATAAATTTCAAGATATCGCGAGATTTCTACATAAACACTCTTGTACCCATGTCGATGGTCAGAAGATACCTTCATAGTTTGAACTTTCCCAATCCAATTATGCTAAGTGTTAGAATTTTGAAGACAATTTATACATTTGGATTCTTGCAAATAAGAAAGTGTACAAAATACAAAAATATTAACAAAATTATAACAAAGTGAATTTATTTCAACAGAAACCTCTTCTTCAAATCTTCACTCTTAATTTAGTGCAAAAATTGTGATGACTTATATACACCAATGATGGGTATAATAGTCATCATTCTTGAAAAACTACTAAAGGTAGTTATATATAGAGAAATAAAAATGCAACGTTTAAGAAATAAAAACCTCTCTGCATGTATTGGTTGGGTTGCTAGCTTTCTTTTCTTTTCTCAAGTTTACAGAAAAAGAAGAAGGAGATCTCTACAGAAAAAACTGGAAATAGAAAGTTCCTTAACCGGTGGAAATACAACAATAAATCAAGTATGTGTTTTTTATTTTCTATGCATATAAAAACGATCATATTTAACAATTTTTGTTATTGTATCTTATCATGATTATTTTGTTTAACAAATTGATTGAATTAGTTTCAACTTGTTAACGTAAGAATCATAACTTAATAATTTAATATCATATAAATGATAATGTATAATTAAAAAATTTGACGAAATTTTGAATATTATATAAATATAGTGAAATTTTAATTTTAAATTTAATAAAATTTATTTTAATTTTAAATTTAATAAAATGTTAATATGTACTAAAGTGATGTAGTTATGATAAAGTCTGAAATCTCTTAATTCTCTTTTTAATATAAAAAATTCCCTTTATTTTTAAAGATTTTTATAATTAATTTAAATGTTTAACTAGTATTGTGTTATAAGATTTTATTTTATTTAACATTCCTCAATTTCTGAAATCAATCATAAAATAATGTCTTGTGACAAATTTAATTAAAGAGAAAAATTTTATTTCTACACCAGGCTTTACAGTAATCATGTCAAGGGCAGCCTTGAAAATTAAAAGAGAACAGTCACCCTAAATTTGTCTGGTTATAATCATTGGAGTTCGTAAGCCGAGGGAAACAGTTTTATAGACAACCCCCGAGTGTGTAGAAGTTGAAGTGATCATGGCTGCATTGCATAAGTGGCCTGGATCTCCTGCACTTTGGTCTCGCATGGTAGCATTTTAAGCCAGTAGGCTCCTAAAATACAAGATCAACCACTCAATTGCGGGGTCAGTCACAGGCAATCATAGAAGTCCCCATGTTTAACCACAGGCCATCAAATGATTGTAAGAGAGTCTCCCGGCCTTTACTTTATGCACGAGGCTCATATTTTGCAGCCATAAAGTAACCATTCAATTAGAAGTACGTAGATAGAGTAGGAGCTTAGACCTAGTAATAGGATGAAACAGCAAAGGTTCAAAATTATTTTGGATACGGAAACAGCAATAGTGTTAAGATGGATATTGTGTGTTGCAGAAAAGCCCATCGACTCTGGATGATCGGAGACCCAGCATATTTTGCCTCCTTGGACCCTACAATCTGTAAGACTCGCCAATAGTAATCCACAATCATTGAACGTCTCACCTAAGCCACACAATTTGATTATCTAAAACAGTTCGCTCTGATCAAGACTAACCCCCGAATCACGGCCTGAAACAAGCTACCCCATCAAAATGAGTAAGCACAGTGCTACTTATAATGAGAGGGTCCTACTTAACAATTATTTTTAATTTTGTGCCACATTGGTTTGTGGTACCTTGAGGCCCACATACGAGGGCTTGTGCAGAACACAGGCCTCGCTTGTGGCTTTAGGGACCCGTACTTGTTACACCACTTAAAAAGTAGTGGCTGCAGGTTTAAAACAGTCGATGACAGGGTAGTGGTAATTTCAACCGTTTATGTCTATTCAATTTGAACCTGGAGCTTGAAATACACGTCCTCCGTTTATGTCTATTCAATTCGAATCTGGAGCTTGAAATACACGTCCTATTTCCCATTTGGGTTGGCTCTCTAAGCCACGATATCATGAGATTTCAAGAGCCTCTTGGAGTCCTTGTGAATTTCAATGCCTAATACACTTCCGAAAAAGAGAACAAAACTAGACTTGAACCGCTTCCCTCCGGCCGCAGGATAGATCATCTCTTAGTTATAATAGCTCCCCCTTAACATTGTCATAAGTTTTGTTATGTTGTATTTACTATAATTACAATGTTAACGTTAGGGTTTGATTCTACTATAAGAACTAATAGTAGATAATAACTCTCTTTCAACATAATTTATAATTTTATAATCACAATTGTCATTTAATATGGCATTTGTGACTTGTTGTATCATCTCAATTTATTGTAGTTATATATTCTATTTTTAATTATATATGTGTCATTCAATATTATCAATAATTAATACTCTATAATTTAAAATATTTATTCTATTAATAAGAAAAAAAGGATAATTATCACTATTAGGTCTTAATTTAACAATGACAATAAGTGACGAAGAATTAGGGGATAATAATTTTTGTTTAGTTCAATTCAAGTTAATTGGGTTTCAAATTAGGTTTGGCTTGTTTTAAATATTTTTAGACATTAGACCTAGTTCAGACTCGAGTTACTCAACATGATCTGACTCAAAACTTGAAAACATCAAATAAAATAACGTAGTTTTTAATTTTAAAATTAAAAAATTAATCAAATTTAATTTATGCTTAATCAAATTTTGGGTCGCCCAAATCCGTCTAATAGAATTTGGGCTCAAGCTATAGTCTTATATCCAATTTGACCTAATGTCAAAGAATCAAAGTGGCTCTTTTATAAAAGATGTGTACGCCTCATACAAAAATTAGAAAACAAATTCTAATAAATTCTTTTATGTTGAGATACAATTGCCAATAATGTATAGGTGTGATTGAATGTCCATTATAAAGTATAAAACGAGGTCCCTTAAAAAGCAAAAAAGGGTATAGACGAAAAATGAATTATGAGATTCTTCAGGATATTTTCATCACTTAAAAGTGTCACTTTTCATGCGCTATTTAAAAAATAGAGCAACATTTTTGAACTTTAAGAGTATTATAATCTATACATGCACTTGCATGATTCAGATTATATTTACTTATAAAAGAGGTTCCATATTATGTAGGACTCATTTTCAATTATTTATGCTGCTCGATATAAACATGAAATATAAGGTAGTGAAAAGCTAATAAAGTGAAGGGCCAAATGTGCAAATTACTTGCTTGTATTTAAAAAAAAAAAGTCTAAACTTACTCTATCATTATTTATGATGTCAAGTTGTACTATAATATTTACAAAATAGTATTATTTGTACTTCACTAATTTGTTCACCCATCGAAAGTAATAAGACAGCTTGACAACATAGTTCTATTGAATGTTGAGGTGGCTACCATCATAATCTAATAGAGCCACATAATATTTTGAAGATATGGACCCATATTTCAGAGTGTAATAGTAATTGCGACAATAAGAGAAGAACCCAAACTGGTTGCTAAAGTTATAGCTACTGGTTCTGTCTGATTTTGCTGAGGCTGGGCGTCGTTGCTTAGATCCATGAGTACGGTTGATCGGAGCTTGGAAATACTTACAAAACAGCAGAAGGCACACCGGGGGTTGATTTCCAGTAGGCCCCTCCGACGCTCAAGTTAGTCTTTTTGTCAGGGTTCTGGTGGCTATGAATAAAGAATATTAGGGTTCTAGTGTCATACCTGCGTTATGAAGAAGTAGTGAACTTATATAGTGAATACCTGTCGGATTTAGGTCATCATTTATGAATGGGCCGATCGGCCCGCATGCCGTTATGTGCCTGGGCCTGGGCCTAGCACGACCGACTCAACCATAAGCCCCCTACTATTCGAGTCCGATCAGGGAGAAGGGTCGAAGGAGTACATAAGGATTGTGCGGCTCGTCTGTAGGACAGCTCGTGGTAGGGTCGATCGATCAGACTGACGGCGCGTATCTTCTGACAGATTTTTAAAATTTAAAATGAAGCGACTTTTTAACTGCTGTGCAGCTGTCATGCGCATCCTTTCAACTGTTGCGCCGCTCCAGGTCTCTGACAACCCTAATTCGCCACAGCTCAGATTGTGCCACGTGTCCAACTTTGGCTCGGATTTCACCACACGTCCAACGTTGATTGGTGCGCCCGTTCAGTTGATCTCTATGATAAACGCTTGGAATCGGCAAATTTCCTTCACTTCCATTTCTGTGTATTTGATTCTCCAGCTTCTGTTCTTTGACTTCTCTCTATTCGTCATCTCTTCGCCTGCAATCGTTGGAATTTCATTTCCTCCGTCGTCCAAACTCCAAACACCAGTCACCTAACTAGGTACGTCCTCTCTTCTCTCCTCATCCTATAGATTTCCTTTCTATAATCATGTCAGGCGAACTTAGACTTGGGGACGAAACCCGGGAGCTGGCCGTCGAGAGTGCTTTACAGATTATCGACCCACTTGAAAGAACGGCGGAAGCGATGGAGGTGCCGGAGGTGAGGGGAACTAAGGAAGTCGCGGCGAGTGACCGGAAAGATGGGCAAGTTGTTGAAGTGCCGCCGAGCAACCAATCGACGATGACCGAGAGGGAATTGAACCGATCGGTCATCAAGAATAATATCCCTGCGTCTTGGGGACCCAGGTTGGCCTTCGAGAATGAGCAGATTTATAGCAATCTGGAAGGCTATTTTGCTGTTTCAGACAGCCTTTTCTCGATCGGTGGTATGAAGCTTCCGTATGCCCCGATTATCGATGATGTATGCTGCGCTTACACGTTGAGGCCGAACCAGATCCCCCCAAACGGTTGGAGGTTTATTAACGTTCTGGCCTTGCTGTGCCATCATTTCGGGTGTCCCCCATCGATCGATATTCTGCGACATTTTTTGCGAATAAACCAAAGCTCGAGTGTCGGGGCCGGGATCCCTCACCTCCAGTATAGAGAAGCAAGGTATCGTCCTGCTGGAACAGCTTCATCGGTCAAAGCCTGGAGGACGAAGTACTTCTTTGTGAGGCCCTCAGGATCTACCTTTGAATCTATGGAGTAGAGATATCCCCTGGCCGAGCAATGGAATGACATCGCTAATTTGCCCCTTACTAGGGAGGAATGGGAAGTGATCGACCGAATTAAGGCACTCGGTCGGTATGCTTTTTACCGTCTTATTCTGGGATATCGTGGAGGGGCATCGGTCAGTGCCTTTTTGATTAACCGCCCGCCTCGAATTAACGGGCTAGAAGAAGAAACTACCCCTCCTGGTTGACTCCTCGTAGTTTAACTACTTGCTGTATTCATAAGTATTAGTTTTAATTTCTAACCTGCTTCTATAATTGTGCAGCCATGGTGAAGCTCAAGAATCTCGCCGCGTCCTCCAACTCCCCCAAATCCAAAAGCCAACACAAAGGGCCTAGATCTTCTTTGAAGGTGAAGGGGCAAAGGAAGGAGGTGGAGGTCAGCAAAGACGTCGCTCAGCCGACGGTGCCTAACTCGTCTACAGTGCTGCTGGCCCAATCGGCCAATGAGGACCGACTTGACAAGTCTGCATCATTGCCAATCCAATCGGCAAGTGAGGACCGAGCAGATATGGAGGAAGAAGTGGAGCGACCGCTCAAAAGAAAGAAGACTGCTCGGAGAGTTGACCGATCGTCCTGCCAATTGGACAGAGGAAAAGGGGAAGAGCGAGTGCCCCGATTAGATAAAGGTAAGGGGAAGGAGCGAGTACTCGACTCCGAAAGGTGGGTGTCCACGATTAGTTTAAATAAGACTGCATCGCTTCGGGACACCAAAGTCGCTCTTCATGTTGCCTAGAAGGTTGTTCCTCCTGCGGACGAAGAGTTTTTGGATTCGCTGGGCGACAAGGAGGTGATGGCTGGCCTTGTGAGCGGCTTAGCAAAGGATCTAGCGTTCGCCTCTGAGATGTATCAGCATATTAATCGGTACAGTGAAGTCACCCGATCGATGGACCAGGAGATTAAAAATCTTCTTGGCCAGGTCAGCGTTTTGAGGGCTCAACTTTCGGAGGCGGAGGAAGAGAAGAATGTTTTGAAAGCTCAACTTGCTTCGGTGGAGGAGGAGAAGATCAGAATGATTGTGTCAAGGGATGACTTGGAAGAAGAGTGCCGATGTTGGACCCCGATCTTTGAGTGGAATTTAGAATTATAAAATGAACAAAAATGCGTATTTTTGCATATATGTTGTGTAATAGATGTAATTATGCTTTAAGTAAATTGATGCGAAGAGAATTGATGGGTTTTGAAGACTTTGAGATTTGAGTAGATTTGTATGTTTATAAAAGTTAAAGTGAATGAGTTGTTTGAAAATTTAGTAGAAAATCAAGAAATAAAGAGAAAAAGTGTGAGAATTTGGAG
>JAOQMQ010000004.1:19506611-19525572 GCA_027563845.1 Erythroxylum subrotundum
TCCCCATACCCGCCCCATACCCGACGGGTATTTTTGTTAACCCCCCATACCCGCCCCACGGGTAAAAATTTGCTCCCCATATCCGCCCCCGTTCGGGTAATTTTATCGGGTACCCATCGGGTTCAGGTACAATTGTCATCCCTACCACAATGTTGCCATTAAAAAATGGATACCAAATTTTGAATCAAATGACAAGCCTATAAGATTCCTCACTGCTTGGTAAAGGATCTCTGACCTATCAGGAGAATACTTTGATGATAAATTTCTTAAGAAAGTTAGTGAAAAAATTGGGAAAATTATTTGCATTGATAAGCATACAGTGGTAGTAGGAAGGGGAAAGTTCATTAGAATAAGCGTGAAGGTGGATTTTAAGAAGCCACTCCTATCTATGTTTCGAATGAGAGGGAAACTATGGAAAGTGCAATATGAAGGCCTTATACTCATTTTTACAAATGTGGTCGATCAAGGCATAAGGAAGATGAGCGTGAACAATAATATAAAGAAGTTAAAGAGGAGGCCAATTGTGAGAAATAAAAGACTGCTCATGAAAGTCACAGTGCTGATAATGCAAACCATTCAGATAATAATAAAGGGTCAAAACTTTATGTCTCATGGATGATGATTAAAAAATCACAAAGGAGTAGAAATTAGAAGGTTCAAAGACAAGATCAAGGCAACAATGGTGGAACTCAATCCAGATCACAAACGAGTCTCCCCAATGTGTCAAGATAAAACCCGAGGCACGAAAAAGCAAGCTTAAGATTTAAAATTTTGAATGATAATTTTAAGGATGGGAAATCACACTGATAATTTCCACATAGATAATGCATTTGTAAACCTTCTTGAGGAAAATAAGTCAAGTGAGATTTTGAGGATGGATATGGATACAAGAAACTAGACCACTAGACAATGGAGTTCTCTCACTAAAATTAGTTCTCTGCCTGCTCACTAAATTTTACCATCCTACCCTTGACTCCACCGTTTTCTAAAAATTTTCCCACCTGCTACCATCAATTAGAAACATCGCTTCCCCAGCTCAGGCACTGAATGCTCTTCCTTCGGAGGGTCTTTTAGGCTTGAGGATGGACAATGAGGGCAACATAACTCCTAATTTGTCCTTGGAGGCTTTCCCAGCTTTTCCATCTTCGCCTAATGCGATGAAGACAAGGGGTAGCACGTGGGAGGCTTCGGCAAAACCTACTATTGAAGCGTGGAAATCTAAGCCTCGAATCCAATGCAATAGAGGTGAGCTACAACACTTCCCTAATGCCATAAAGGATGGCATCCTGACTCCTCCTGTGGAACTCCTCAAAGAAGGAGTAAATGTATGGGAGCCTACATTGGTGGGAGTTTTCTGGAATAAGCGATTAGCTTTTCCAGTGGTCCAGGCTTGGGCATTGGCACAATGGGGGAGCAAAGACTTGGAGAGAGTTATCTATGAGAAGGTGACTCCTTGCTCTTCAAATTTTCTACTGAGAGCAACATTAGTGAAATCCTAGAATTGGGTTCATGGCGCATTAGTGACCAACTGATGTTCCTTCAATGTTGGAGACCAGGTTTGGACTTCAATTCATGTAACATTGATGTTATTCCGCTATGGATTATAATGTTCCTCTCCAATTTTGGATGGTAGAAATGTTAAGCTTCCTTACAAGCTCCTTAAGAAAGCCTTAAATTATGGATACCCAAACAGCTAAAATGGAGAGACTGTGTTTTGCTAAACTTTGTGTTAAGGTGAGAAGAGGCGCCACTCTTCCTAATCAGTTACCTATCATGAAGTTAGGAGCAGATGGTGAACTTGCAAAGCATGTTATATTTATTTCCTATCCTTGGAAGCCCAGCACGAACAAGAAAAACTAAAAGCCTATTGAAAAATTGTTCAAATATGGAGTCACGACGAGCTCATGGGTGTCAATGAACCAAAGACCTCAGAAGGACAAGTAGCAATTGAGGTAATAGGATCATTCCAGAGCAATCCTTAAAGCATAATGTTTCTGGGGAGAGGATCATTCCTGAGCAAGGAGTTGAATTGTTAGCAAATGAGTTGGAGATCCTTCCTAAAGCTAACTTGGAGATGCAATGTGAGGCAGTTGAAGACATTTATGCTAATGTTGTCTTGGCATTAAATTTGGTAAATAGGCCTCTTAATAACATGAATGTACAGGGAAATGTAACTGTTAAGTAGTTAGAAATAGATGAGCAGTTAGAATATGTTGAGTAGCTAGTATTAGTTGAGCAGTTAGAATCTATTGAGCAAGTAATAACATCAAAAGAGCAGTTAGAATATGAGAACTCTGTTGTTACAAGCAAGGAGTATCCAGTAGTGAGTGAAACGGACAGCCAGAAAGTAGATTTTATTGATCCTTCGACAAATAAGTCTTTAGCAAAATGTAATCAGTAGGAAGGAAAGGGTTGACAGGGCAGTAGTCCAATATGTGCAGGCAGTTGAAGATTTAACACGGGGACAATGTGCTAAGACAATTACTTATGCAATTTTATCAGAACATTCTCATTACACCACGACAGTTTAGGAGAAAATGGGAGATGACAAATTGATGAAGGACGTTCAAATATGTGAACAATTGGAACATTCTAAAGATGAGTTAAGATCAGACAGCATACAAATCATTCCTGCAATTGCTCCCAATGCTCAAACTAACCTAATTATGGAAGAGGGCGAAATAATCAATGAACAAATGGTCTACATGGGTACTGAAATTCAGGCTGAGGCTAAACCTTTGGAGAAATTAGCACCACAAACAGTTGGTTCGAAGAAGAGGTCCTGAAGGAGAAGGGGCACAAATAAACTCAAAGGGAAACCTCCTTAAATGATTCTAGTATGGAATGTTAGCGGGTTAAATGACCCTCTTAAAAAAGTAATGGTTATGGAAAAAAAGAAAAAGCCTCTTATAGTAGGGCTTTTAGAAACTAAAATAAATCCTATTCATATGGCCTTTACATCGAAACTTTTGGGAGTGGATTGGCAAGTTATCTCTAATTATGCATCACATTATAATGGAAGGATCCTTTGCTTCTTTGACTTCAATAAAATAATAGTCCATGTAGTTGCAGAAATGGAACAACATATTCATATGAATTGTAAGTTAACTAGGGCCTCCACAGAATTTGCTATTTCCTTAATATATGCTTCCAATTTTCAATTTCAAAGAGATACTCTATAGAAAACCTTGTATTCCATGGCAGTTACAATCAATATTCCTTGGCTTTTAATCGATGACTACAATTGCATTCTTTCTGATAACGAAGTGGTAGGTCGAAGGTTTCACACAGTAACAGGATGGGAGTTAGTAGAGTTGTTCACAGTATACTCACGCAGGATATATAGGGTGTGGCTAGACTTTTTTTTATTAGTATGAATTATCTTTTTCTTTTTAGTCTGTTAGTAAAAAAAATCTAACTATTAATTTTTATAAAGTCCCCCTTAATATTAATTGATCGAAATAATTGATCATAAGATAAAAAGTGTCAAATTTATTAACAAGATATATCGTTGTAAAATCTTTATATAAAGTTGTAGTGATTTCTTGGGTTTATCACACAGTGACGGAGCCAAAATTTAAGAAAAGAGGGCCTAAATATTTAATTTTTTAAATTTTGGAGCCCCAATGTACCACTGACCCCTAAATAACTTCATCCTTGTATATATATATATATTAAAATTAAAAATATTTAATTTTTTTAAATCTTGGGGGGCCAGTGGCGTCCCTGTTATTGCATATAGGATATGTGTAATTTTTATTAATGTTGTTTGCTAAATGAATCATTACACAATACTTGTTGATAATATGATTTTGTTATTCTTGCTTATTATGCATTAGTCACAATATTATCTTTGTTGGTATTGCTTATTAGGTATTTCTAATGGAATTCTTATTGTTCTAATTTAATTCTCTTTTGATTGATTTATATGAAATAGTAAACAATTGAAAGAAATAATTAAAATATTTTGTAAGAGTGAACTAAAAATTGAAAGAGAATTTTTAATTTTACTTTGAAAAGGTGAATTTAAATAGTTTTAATTATAAGTAAATATATAAAGCAGATGTGGACTTAGGAATGTCAATTTTGGACTGTCCGGCCCAAGTTGACCGAGTCATTGGCTAAAATTGCTTAGGTTGATCGAGGTAAACGTCAAGTAGGTCAGTCCATGGTCGGCGGCCTGCTCTAGCCCGACTCGTTGACATCCCGTAGACTTGAAATATGAAAATATCAAACTCAAATTTAGTAATTATTTGAGAAGATAAGAGTTGTATCAAATTCACTAAAGATATATGAATAATGATTAGCTTTTCTTTAATTCTTATTTTTAAGACGTTAAACAAATATTTCTAATACTAAAAGGAGTCCTGAATTCACAATTAATTTTTGAGAAAATTCGCAAATTATAACCCATGAACATATACGAAATAGGAGAGTATAAATACCAATGCACCTGTCAAACTTCTTTGTCTACTAGGCGTTGATTTGTTACTCGTGTGTTTACACGGTATACGGACACGAAATAATCAGATTGCTTAGTTCAACAGACAAACCCTCTTCTCGATTAGCCGGCGAACTTGGTTGTCGATGGAGGACATGAAGAAGAGGAAGATGGATGACTTAAATAACGGCGGTGATATTTCATCTACAACAGCTGAAAACCTTCGCTCTCTTCTTGACCCTCTCAGCAAATCCCTGCTTATCGATCTTCTCTCTAGACTGTGCGTCTATCTTTATCTTTCTCTAATTCTTTTCTTTATCATAATTATTTCCTTTGGTTTCTTACCCCTGTGGCCTTTTCTTTTTCTAGTTTTAGCAATTCGCGTAAGATTCGTTGTTTGATATTTTTGTTTTGTGGCGTTGATAGTATTTAGACCTTGAATTCAAATTATAAGAACTGGAATTGATTAACAATATAAATCCAACTGAAAGATTTGATTTTGCAGTGATGACGAGTATAATTGCGATTTAGTATTATACCCGTTAAAAGATTGCTAGGAGAGAAACAAAGCACCACTTTATTGCTCTGATTTAAATTTAATCTTTCGACTCTGTGCCTTTTTGTACCCTCTTTCATTTCAGTGAAAGTTAGTGTTTTCAAGTTATATTTTTTATATTAGTATGAACACTTCCCTTATGACTGAAAATTATAATGCTGTCTTAGCTTTGGATCATTACTTTTCTTTTAGGCTCTCTCTTTCTTTCTTTCTTTCGATTTTTCCCCCTCTTCTCTGAGATGTCTTGGAAGAGGGATGGGCGAGGTATTGGTGCTTCTTTTCTGTGTATCTAATTTCAACAATTAAATGTTAACCATTTCCGTATAGAATGTTTTCCTTCTCCCTAGTGAATGATGGCATGTAAAACTGCTGCTTCAACTGTATGTCTGTGTGATTGACGCTGTGTGTGTGTGTTTGTTTGCATGTTGAGGTATAAAGAGGGTCCCAATATCCTTCAATTGCTGAAGAAATTAAAACTCTGGCCAGAGCAGATCCAGTCCATCGAAAGCTTTTTGTTCGTGGCTTGGCCTGGAATACTACCTCAGAAACATTGTGTGCTGTGAGTGCATTGCTGATTGTTGTGTGTGCTTTTGTGTGCCATGGGAATGATTATCTATATCACACAAAATTTGACCAAAATTTTTTGTGAAAAAACCCTCTTACTTTTTGCTTTAATTTATTACCATGTCTTCTAAGAGCTTAAACAGTTTGATCAATTATATTTTTTTCCTTCAGGCATTTCAAGTACATGGTGAAATAGAAGAAGGTGCTGTTATTTATGATAAAGCATCCGGAAAATCACGTGGCTATGGTTTCATTACTTACAAACATATGGAATCAGCACATAAAGCACTTGTGGCTCCAAGCAAGATGATTGATGTAAGCATTTTATTTGTTAAATTAACATACATGATTATTTTATTTGGATTTTATTGAATTTTTTCACCAACTTAATGTTATGCATTAGGTGATATTACTTATATCTGCTTGAGCATGTTGCAGCGTGCTTTGTGTGTCATAGGATACTTGGAGTTATAGATAAGCGTTAAGAAAGAGACTTGTTGGAGGATGAATGCTGTATGATTTGATGGACAGCTTTATGATAACGATCGATGACCAAGGTGTCCTAAAAATACATGGATGCATTTCAAATTGATCCGGCTCCATATAAGTTACACTGTCAACCCTAATATGAGATACAGTTCTTGTCACCAGGCAAATGCCTATTTATAGACATACTACAAGGCCTTATCTAAGATAAATGAGATGATCCTTTAATCTCTCTCTCTCTCTCTCTCTCATGCACACACAATTAAACATTGGCATGCGGTATCTACATGGTAGCATTCCTGGTTAATTAATTAGGGCAATTGTTTTTCCCTGGATACTGTCTGGTCACCATTAATCATCTACAAGGTTTTTGGTTTGAATTTTCTGGTCACTAATTAATAACTTTATTGCATAATTGTATGGAAGAATGACGGCCTTCACTTTTATTTGTGATTCCCGTTCATATAATGTTTGCAATGGTAGCCAGACACTTGTTGGTTGCTAGCCTAATTGTATAACTTCTAGACAATTGTGAATAGCCTCCTATCTATAATCTTATTATTGATCGTTCTTATAAATGATATTATTCCAGGGGCGGATGGCTGTTTGTAATTTAGCTTGTGAAGGGTTGACGGGGGCAAATGCTACATCTGATCTATCCCAGAGGAAACTCTACATAGGGGGTTTGGCACCAGAAATTACAAGTGAGTTGCTGCTTAACTACTTCTCTAGGCATGGCGAGATCGAAGAAGGTTCAGTTGCTTATGACAAAGATACTAATGAATCACGGTATTGTACTTTTTGTCTTGTTACATCTGTGCCTGTATGAGTACATTGAGGATGAAATTTCATTTGTAGGATGTTATCTGGTTCTTACTTGCGCCACTATTTGTCAATTAAGTCATTTTATTCCCCCCTTCAATTGTGCAGTGGGTTTGGATTTGTTACATACAGAACGGCAGAGGCTGCAAAGAAGGCTATTGATGATCCACAAAAAATGCTTGGGGTAAGTTGATATCTGATCACAAAATGTTCTTTGGGAGGGCATTACCTTACCACATATCTGTAGTGATTGTTGTTAGTGGGTAGCCAAATCTTCTGAATGACTAGCCAACTATATTTTGATGTAAGTATTGAAACCTAATAGCTCATTCACCATTGCCGAGAGACATCGAACCAATATATTTAGATGTTTCATGAGTTAATTAGATTGTGTACATTGCAGCTAGTGAGGATTATGACCCAGGACCTTACTGCTATACTTTGAACAGTAAATAGCGGTTTTTGGAGAAGTAAAAAAATGTTAAAGAGCAATCAACCTTTTTTCTGGGAATATATTTAATTGATGGTAATATTGTCCTCTATATGGTTGTGCATAGTGCAGCGTATAATCATGAAAATAAAGGTTGGTACTCAACAATGACTGTAGGATTTGATAAACAAACTTCAGAATACAACATAAACTCAAATTAAGATAAAAATTTGTAGTGTTATTAATGTTGTCTTCCAAAAGAAATAGAAATATCTTAATTGAATGAAGAAAATATTGAAAGGAAAGACTTAGTAAAATAAGAAAAGTATGTATTCCTGGTTGAATAAGGAAAACACTAGAACTCTTTTGATTTGGTTTACACATCCCAATTATTCCCCTCCATTTAAGAAAAATTTGACCTCGAGTTGTTGTCTTTGACATTTGGATAATCAAAATAGAATAATATATGCCACATTTAATATTTCGGAAATATCATATTTCTTAGGTCTACAATATAAGCATTATCGTTGATCTCCAAAAATCTGATGTGGTCCGTACTTTTGGTTTGCAACTTGTTATAAGTCTACTAGAATTCTTTCTTTTTTTCTGAAACACCATAATGTGATTCTTTATTACCAAATATTTGTATCCTTTGATGTTGGTATATTGCTTTTTTATTCTTGAATTTAGCTCCCTTTCGTTTATGTTTGTCCTTTATTTGAGCATCTTGTAGCAACAGGTTAATTACTTCTGGATACTCTTATTGTTTTTTATCTTCGTTGAATGTCAGCACCTATTTCATAACAAAAGCATGCACTTTCTTCGAATTCTCTCCACTTTAGAAGTTTTGGTTTAAAGCCTTCTTTTAATAGCAATAAGGTAAACTTCATGCCATCTATATCCAACTTGGAAGACATTTCTAATCTATAATCTTTGGCTGCTACATCAATCTGTCCAGGTCTGTTAAGTGACAAGTGACAAGCATCTATATCCACTACATTAAAATATACCTCATCTTTGGACTTGCCCATAGACAAGGTACATTGTATTTGTATCATTCTATTACTGGAATCTTCTCTCCTTTCTTAATTTAACTAATGAAATATGGATTATAATGTCTTTCATTCTTTAAACATAGACTCTTTCCAACATCATCCCCAATAATATTCTCCCAATTACTGCTTTCAATAATCACATCAAACAAACAATCAATGATAGTGCACCTAGTTTTGAGCAATTGATGTCTTTGACTGTTATTCTCTTGTTTTGGAGATAACATCATCCACCTCATCATGTAACTCTGTGCATCATCACTATCATCCTCATCCTTGTCATCGCCATCAAAACCACAACAAATCACGTGATTGTCCTTCTCTTATTGTACCACGCGAAATGCTTTTTGTAGACGACAATCACTAGATCTCTGGCCAAATTGGTTGCACTTTAAAAACTTCTTGGAAACTGATTTGGTATGAGGATTCATAGTTTTCCCCCTTCCTTCTCTATCACCTTCTGATTTGTAATTGCTTCGGTTATTGCATACCATATATAGAACGGCAAGTTCTTAATAATTACCCCCATGTAATTCCTGCGAAAATAATCCAGCATATTCTTTTCCACAACATCAATTTAGAGTCTAGAGTAATACTTTGTGCTTTAGATAAATTTCTCAATACCTTTTATCTTTGATATCTGGATTTAAGCCCTTCAAATATTTGGCAACTTGCTGGCTTTTAGTCTCCCCCAAATCATTCCTTTTTCAGTCTCATAAGTTCTGCCATATATTCGTGTACAGGTTTCTAACCTTAATGACATCTTTGATATCACTGGCATAAAATATGTTCATAATCAGCAGGAAGAAATTCCTTTAGTAAAATCGGTTCATTTCCTACCAGGTTCCGACTGATGCTCAACCCTTATGGAACCTTCTGGACTGTATTATTTCCACCATGTAGAAGGTCCACCTTTTGATGTACATGTGAAAAGTTTCACCTTTTCCCTTTTTTGATGTCCATATACTTGAAACTTATTTACTTCTGTAATTCAATCTTAAGATTCCTCAGTTTTCAGTTTTCCACTAAAAAAGTATATACCTTTAAACTGAAGTTGCTACTATCCTTGTTGTCATACATAAACATTTCTTCCTTATCCAGCATTTCTCATAGGTTTTCCAAAGGAAGCATCCTCTTCATTTAAATCCTCCATGGAGATCTGTTGTCTACGACAGCATAACCATTTCTTCCTTAACCAACATGTCTCATAGGTTTTGCAAACGAAGCATCCTCTTCATCTACATCCTCCATGTAGATCTGTTGTCTAAGACCATATGCAGGAATTGGTCTACCAATGGGTTAACAGCGAGTTAAATCTTCTTCAGTATGTGCTCTTTTGTTATTCTAGTTTATGGTGGTGTCTATGCTTAAAGGGTCAAACCGATCGGTAGTTTCTTTAAAACATCGTTCTAATTACTGGAGTTTGAGTTCCTTTCATTGCTCTAAAGCTTTCAATGCCAGCCTTTGATTTGGTATGATAGATCTCTAGGTTTTGGTCTTCTGATCTCCATCATGAGAACTGCCGACTATTTCACTTTGGTCACCTACTATTAGATTGGGCGATATTTTTAACTCAAACTACCTGAGGCTACATATAACAAGAACAAAGACTATCACTTGATTATACTTTTAGGATTTGATGTAAACACAAACATAAGCTTAACTTGAAATAAACTTCCTTAATGTTATTAGCATTGAGAAAAATACTAAAACATAGGATTCCTAGTTGAATAAGGAAAGCTAGTAAAACTCATTTAATTGAGCTTGCATGTCCGTGTCAATGTGTGAGTCTAAGCACATGTATGTCTATGTCTCTGTGATCACTTTCATTTTGTTCCACAGTTATAGGAAGTGCCCTTCTTATGTGGACATTCACAAATTTTATTTTATATTTGAGGCGAAAAAGTCTCAGTTCTTCCATGAGTTTTTGGGTAACTGTGATTGTAGAACTAGAAATATTCAATTGGCATGGTAGATTCCCTTCTTTGGGCAACCCTTGGATGTGCTCGCATTTCTCTTGTTTCTGTTTTTCTCATTTTACATGGCCTCCCCTTAATAACTGGTATTCCAAGACCTGTAATGGCCAGTGTGTTTAAAGGATTCCAGTATTTGCCATTCCCAACTTCCTACAGTCCCTCAACATTGCATAATAGTTGAGCGAGATGTTTAAATAACATGTTTTGTATCTAATGCTGTCTGCTATTCCATGGTCTCCTGGTTTATTATTTCATTCCAGGGTAGGATGATGATAGTGAAGTATGCTGATACTCACAAGAGTAAAACAACTCAGACGCAATTACCTCCACCAAGGGCTCCTGGACCCTTACCAGCAGCCGCTGGATATTCGCAACCTGGAAAAGTACATACTGGGACTTCACCTCTTGGCTACGGGTATCATCAGGCTATGCCATCATATGATTCATATCCTTCTCCATATCCTGGTCCTCCCGTAGTACCTGCTCCATATCCACCACAACCTCAAATTCCTTATGGGCAAGTTGGGATGAAGAAAGAATCTTTAGGCTTTTCACCACCACCACCTGTAGGATTGGGCGGATACCCATATTATCACCTTCCTAAACAATAAAATCTTACATTAGTGGAATGTAAATGATTTTAAAGCTTCAACTTCTTGGATCTTTTCAAGTAGATTAATGGATATTTTGAAGAGAATGGATATAAGATGCTTATATTTGTGGGGCATTCTGAAGTCTTGGCATTGGGTATGACTTTTCATTGTAGTTTCGCCAACTTTGTTTTATATGCTCCCCTGAGACAGGATATTTTTCAGTTAATTGTGTGTGGATATCTATGCGACGATATCGGTTGCATTGCTCAACTCATTCTTATGGTTGCCCAACCTATGTGTGTAGTAGTAATCGACTGGGAATATGATATTATTTGTGTGAAGGATGAGGCTGACCAAAAATATTCATATCCAGTGCTAGAGTAATGGCAACTAGAAAAAATGATCGAGCAGCTTGAGAAACCTCTGGCAATTATCTCTGAACCACTTGGCGATCTGGGAAATAAGATCCAGTTCATATTAGGATTCTCAATCTTGATAAATACAAGAATCAAGTCTTCATTTTAAAGCTTCTTCGATCCAAGGTTCTGGAAGATTCTTTCATATAACATTTTGTATTCTCCATGTAAAAGTTTCAGCCTTTTATCTGTATATCTCCAATATAGCCATGACCCATTTGCAGAAACTTAAAAAACCATCTATTATGGTTAATAGCCGTAAGACCCTCTTATGGTCAGTCAAGTCGTCATTCTAGAAAAGGCAGAAGCTTGGATTCTCATGTACCAAAGTATTAGCCTGAACAGAGAATTGTGATGCATTGGATAAAAGCGCTCGTCGAATTTCACTTGCTACAAGAAGAGAAGCTCATGCTGACTGCTAGAGAAGAGTTCTCTATTTTTGGAAAGACTGCCGGAGCATTTACATTGTTACACTTTTACAGCTGCTAAGCATATAAGTAAAGCCCACCTCATTTCCTTCAGGAAACGTTTCTCTCTTGTATCTTTTTATGTAACAGAAAGCAGTCAAGAATAAATAAATAAAAAGAAACAAGAGGGTTGGAACAATCAACCAACATAATTGGTAGCCTTCAGAAAGAAGATGATAAAAAACAAAAATATACAGAAGTCCATTGTACTACTGTAATATGACACTTTCCATGCTTCTCTTTTCACGGTCGTGGAGTCTGAAAGTGAAACCTAACAGCCGGCACTTCTCTTTCTATGGTGGTAGTTTCTATGTTCGTACACTTTCCATGCTTCTCCGGTCAAGTAAAGAGCCAAAGATAGAGAAGTATTCAACTCACACTGTGCTGGATTATTTCAATGATCATCCTTAACGATATCCCTTTTTAAGTTATGGAGGTTGGACATGTTGGAAAATCACACCAGGATGTTATCTCATGTGCAATAGAATAATTACAAAATTTTTCATTTTAATTTTCTAAAACTAAGATCATTTAAATTTTATAAAATGATTAATATATAAAATATAATAAAAGCATAAATTATTATTTTTTGAAATTCGTTTCTCTTGAACTGTTTTTTAAATTTGATTTATCTTAACTATCATAGCGGCATAAGTGTTCGGCTTCTAATGATATCCACAGAATATAATATGACAATGCTCAAACTATTGTAGAGAGGGTTAAGCTACTCTTTTGGAGTCCAATACTATTTATAATAGGTTTTAGACAATTAAATAATTTAATTTAATTGAAATTAAATTTTAATTTTAATTAAAATTATAAATATTTCTAATTAAATACTAATTATGCTCGAATAAGATCTAATATCTTATAATGATTCTTATTTATTAATCATCTTATATTTAGTCATAAAGTTTCTCAAATTTTATAATCAAATTTAACTTGATTAAAATATATTTTTCTCTTCAACTCATAATTTGTGTGTGACTCATTAGGTTCACAAATATGTTAGTAATTAATATAAATTATAATCATAAATCATATTTAAGATTATTTTTAATTTATCTTTAATTCTCTAATTAAATAATATATATATATCAAAATTGACGTCTAGTAACTCATCATGTCCACTCAAATATTTATGAATGTTAAATTCGTTTTGACTAACCTTTCCATGCATGAATTTTTTTGTATAATTCAATCATTTCATCATGCAATATTCTTATTAAACATAGAACATGGTAATAATGTGTACTTTATTTGAGTCCAATCATCTCAATTCTCCATCATTAGTAATTGATTCAATTATTGACATTTAAAAACTATTTTCCAAGTGTTATTCAACCTTAGTCAAGGATTTCATGAATTAATACTAATCGAGAACAATGAAAGATTCTTCCTAATTACTTTAGCATAATAAATCTTATATTGATCACTCAACTACCTCTACAAAGTTCATGCTATATTTAATGACCATCGACTGAGTTATCTTTGACTAAAATAGGTTATAAATATTATCAAAATACAGCAATCACTATATGAGATAACTTTAGAGATCTCATGTCAAAGGATCTCTTTTACAATCATCATGAGAATTTCTAAAAACATAAAAGTAATGTTCCAAATGAAATTCTTATATGGGATCAATCCAATGAACTTATTCTCTAACAAGAACCCATACATTTTGTCTAAGTGTCTCCATATTGCGATCTGTTAGATCGACTACTTCCTTCATAAGGAAGAAACATAATATGAGCTAGTTTTTTATGCTCTATTATTGTCAAGTCTCAATAGAATAGTAACTAGGAACAATTTAAGAATAATATATAAGTGTAATATGAATCTCATTATTATGATCTCATCATAATTTCATTTCTAATGTATATTTATCTCACGGACTTTATCATATACATCTAAATATGTATAAAATACATAATGTCTTTAAATAATTATGATACTAAACTGCAACTAACCAAATGACTGTAAAGTATAAACCAACAATCTCCCACGAGCTCAATCATTTGAGTATCTTATCATATCACCATATGATGATCATGTTACTATTGAGAAGGTGGTTTTATAAAAGAATTCTATAATATTCTCTATAGTGAGCACTTGCTTAAATCTTACGACTTTCAACTTAGTTATTATCATAATTAAGAGAAATTACGTAAATTAATACATACTTGGATCTTTAATGAGACCTTAGCTTCTTTTGTATGCCTAAAGGCTCTAATGTTCTATAATACATTACTGTCTGAACAATGAAAGGAACTATAACAAGTACATTAAAGAACTTTTGATTCAAATAATCATTTCCAATAAATGAAAAATGTATTTGGCATTATTAGCAATTAATGCTAGAACCTTTTAAATCTCAAAATAATATTTTTTCCAAATATAATTTTACTAGGATTTGCTTGTAAAGTTAGTATCCTTATAAAATTGAACTCAAATATCAACTCATACAGAGAATAATAGATATTTTTAATGCTTTACAAGTATTAGATAATTCAAATAGTAAACATTTTTGATACATTATCTATAGACTTGGATTATAATAGGTAAACAACTTTCAATCTATCTATATAGATCTGATTCTTAGAATTAAGTTTTTACTTTTCTTATCCAATAAGAGTTGTTATAAGACAATTAAATGAAAATATGAATTATCATTCTCTCTATGAAAAATATGTCTCTACATACTTCTATTGAAAAAGACAACGATACTTCCACTTATCTTCTCGTAAAATCATCTTTAAAATAAACTCTTTAAGTTCATCATAAAATTGAATCTTCCAATCTTTTATAGCCTTTCAACTATACATCAAATGTATCAACAAAGGCACTTGTTTTAATTGAATATATTATTATGAGATTTGAACTTTTCAAATTTCATCTTACTCTTATTACTTATCTTGAAAACTATTCTCCTATAAATATTCATTGAAACAAATATTTTGTTTAATGTGTCTATAAGATTATATCTAACCTTTTATCTTCTATTATCTAATTTAGTTCTATATTTAGTAGATAACATATGCTTCAACTAAGCATCACATCTCAAAGTCATTTATTTTGAATCTTTTAAAGTCTTAACGTTTTGTATTTAATATGAAATTAATTATTATAATTGGAGCTTTCAAAGGTAAGTAGCAATACTAAGCTTAATTATAGAAGAAATAAATATTGCATTATACAGTATCTCATATTATAGTGTTCTCCTTATACAAATCCATACTTAAAACTGATTCTTTATAGATAACAAAAAAATTTGAATCTTTTCACGTCGATCTCATCAAAGTGCTTCATCATTCTCAATGTTTAATTTCTATTTAGATTTAAATAATCTGAACTTTTCAACAAATTGAAATCAATATTTCATTTTATTCATATGACTATATCATATAAGACATTAGTATATTTAACGAAATAAAAGTATCATCTTTTTTTAAATTGTTATTCTATCCAATACATCATATGTATATATTTAACAATTCAATACCATCATCATCCTTTCACCAAAGGTTAATTTGGTTATTCTTCAACCCAACAAGTTTCATAAGTTTCATATGATTCATAATCAAAAGTATACATCTATCCTTGTATGTAATATATGATTCTCATTACATTGATTTAACCAACCTTGTATAAAAAATAGTCTCGGTTTTCTAACTTTATATTTTTTCCATTTACGTTAGGCATAAGTCTTCCTTAATCCAACATATACAAAATATTTGTATAAATTTAGATTAATTACTTTTACTTAACATTGTATGTCATATCATGCGTTCAACATTGTAATAATGTTGAATTTAAATTTAGTATCAAATATTCATAAGCATAAACTAGAAATACATATGACCTCTATCATATAACGTATAAGAAAGAAAATTCATGCAATCATTTTTCTTCTAATGAAAATTATTATCATATTATAACAAATTTTTTAATTAATGTCCATGATTATGCTTTTAGTAGGCTAAATTGAGTGAAACAATTTTATCAATGCACTATACCTTTCAATTCTACTTCATGGAACTTCTTATATCTTGCTATCATGATGTTGACATACATCTTACATATTGTAATCAAAGTTTATGAGACATTAGTCAACTCAAAATATGATTACATTTTGTTATCTACATAATATTAACATATCTTTAAAAAAGCTTGACATGTTTTCAGAAAAAATAGAGAAACACTAGAGTTTATAGAGGTGTGATAAACTATTGAAAAAGGAAAAGACCAAAGGGAAGCATGTGAAATCTTTAATTTCATAATCATAGCAAATAGGAAACCAAACTTGTAAAAAATCAAAATCAAGGAGGCATTCATGTTTTGATTTTAATTTCTAGAAAATTAAAACAAAACCATGGTTAAACAGTGTTCTAATCAATATTATAGAATTCATTAAAAAGAAGTTTTAAGCCTTAATTTTTTTAATTAAATCAACAATGAGGTAATTTGATCAAATTATAGATTTAAAGTCGACTGTGTAATAGAATAATTACAAAACTTTTTTTATTTTCATTTTCTAAAGCCAAGATCACTTAAATTCCATAAAATAATTAATACATAAAATATTATAAAGTATGAATCATAATTCATACCTTATTTCAAAGCTTGATCATTTTCTTGTCGTTGCCCTCGAACTATTTCTAAAAATTGATTTACGTTAATCACCATAGCTGCCTAAGTGTCTGCCCTCTAATAGTATCTACAAAAACATGTTAAGAGAACTCTACTACTATTGTAAAGATGGTTAGACAAAAAGTGCTAACTCTCTTGGAGTCTAAGCCTATTTATAATAAGTTTTATATATTTTAGTAATTTAATTAAAATTTAAATTCTAATTTTAATTAAAATTTAATTAGAATTATATTCTTAAATAAGATTCAATATCTAATATTAATCTTTATTTGTTAAATATCTCATATTAATCATAAAGTATAAGAAGTCTAACTTGATTAAAATATTTCTCTCTCTTTAACTCATTCATTGTGTGTGACCTATTAGATTCCCAAATATATTGACAATAGATATAAATTATAACTCTAGATCATATTTAGGATCAAATAAATTAAACTCCTTTAAATCATCTTTAATTATCTATTTAATCAATTTATATCAATAGATTAAGATTAGTATCTAGTAACGCATCTTGACTACTCAAATATTTAGGAACGTCAAAATGATTTTGACTAATATTTATGTACATCTTCAATTATTACAATATTCTGGTTGGACATAGAGCATGGAAATAATATATGTTTTATTTGAGTCCAATCATGTCAACTCTCTACCATTAGTAATTGATTCGATTAATAACATTTGAAAAATATTTTTGAAATGTCATTCAATCTTAGCCAATGATTTCTTGAATCAATACTAATCGAGATTAATGGAACATTTTTATAATTATTTTAGAGTGATGAAACCTATATTGATCACTCAACTACCTCTATATAATTTATGTTATATCAAATGACCACTAACTAAACTACTTTTGATTAGAACAAGTCATACATAGTATTAGAATATGACAATCCTTATATGAGATAACTTTAGAGATTTCAAGTCAAAGAATCACTTATACAATTATCATAATAGGAATTTCTATAGATATACAAATAATGTTCCAAATGGAATTCTCATATAAGGTTAGTTCAATAAACTTGTTCTCTAATAAGCACTCATACTTTTGTTTAAGTATCTCAATACTTTAGTTTATGAGATTAACTACTTCCTCTAAAAGAAAGAAATATAATGTGTGCTGGTCTTTATAGCCTCTATTAATGTCTAGCCTCAATAAAAAACATATGAACAATTTATGGATAATACTCAAATGCAATATGAATCTCATACTTGTGATCTTATCATAATTTTATTTTCAATGAATATTTATTGTATGGACTTTATCATATACATCTAAATATGTATAAGATAAAGAATGATTTTAAATATTTATATCATTGAACTATAATTAATTGATTGTCTGTAAGGAATAAACCAACAGGATAAATTTAGCTAGCAGTCAAATTTTAACTTATGAGGCATACATTATTTTTTAAAATTATACAGTAAAATATACCAAAGCATTTTATGATACAAATTATTAAAATACACGAATATCCATAACAAAATTCATTTTAAAGTAAAATTTTCTTTTTTTATAACAATGCTTTAGAATTTTATCATATTTATTTTTCTTTTTTTTATGGTTAAATATATATTTAACTTATTATATTGTATGAATATTTTTTTTAGTTTTTCATCTTATAGTTCAAATACTATACTATATTATGAGCTTTAGTTTTTTTCTGTAATTTTTTTTAAGAAATTAAAATTTTTCATTAATAAAGAATGTAAGGGAACATTGAAGATCTGGGCTATAAGTCAGCATCAGAGCATAACTTAAAAGACAAAGAGACTAGCAAATAAAGCAACGTCGTTTGGGCAATACAAGTGAAAGACAAAACAAGAAGAAAACGACCCCAATCTACGTCGTTGAGGGTATCTTCAATTTCTAGGGTAAAAAGCAACTCCACCTTTCGTACGACTCCAACAGAAATGCCCTAATTCGGCATCTTTTCAGCAGACACAGGGACGATAGCTATGGAAGAGCTGCACGAAGAGAATGATTTCCAGGTAGGCAGATATTACTCCGATTGATTGTAGCGTTGAGAAGTAAATCTGAGTTCCTCCTCTATGTGGCAGTACCCGAAGCGATGCGATGCAAGCCGGCAGGAACTTGCTGTAAGCAACAGGCGTAGACTAGCACAGGTCATAGGGGAGACGAGGATGAGCTGAACTACAGGGCTTCATTTATCCATGTACTAAGAGAGGCGAGGATGAGCAGTAACAATCCAGGTATGCCTCTGACGTGAGTAAGTCTCAGTTTATGATTTCCCCAGAGAAGGGAGAGATCAAAGCTGTAGATCTGAGTTGTAAACTAGATTTTGCATAGCCTTGTGTTGTGGATTACTAGATACGTCTTCTGGGTCTTAGATCCTCCAAATGTAGGCCATTTTGCCACTACAGTGTATGTGTAACTGATTGACAATCAGTTGCTCTCTATTATTTGTAGTGATGATCTCTGTAAGAGAGTTCATAGGAGTTGTCTGGTTTAAAAATCTTCTGCAGTTTCTTTCCTTC
>JAOQMQ010000004.1:19554000-19568093 GCA_027563845.1 Erythroxylum subrotundum
TATATATCACAATTTAATTATATTTACATGATAAATTGTATGTTTTATTTATATATTTGATACATTTTCAACGCATATGATTTTGCATTGTGATTAATGAATTAAGAAGCTTCTTATAGCTTAAACTCCTAAAGGTCAGGGAAAGGTAAGATTTAAGATGATAAATTTTAGTTTTAAGAGCTCTTTGAGTCTAAGCTCGAAGGACACATTTTTTAAGAGGTTAAACGACTTGGTACTTTACATTTTTTAAGAGGTTAAACGACTTGGTACTTTAGTTTCTCCTTAGTGTATACCTGCATTTTCTGCACTTTATAAAGGACCTAAAGCTTGATGACTTGAAGAAAACGCAACTTGGTGTGGGCATGGCTACCATTTCAAGTGGAGGGGCATCTGTCAAGTTTATCACTTTTCGAGCATCATCAACAAAGATCTTGGAATTGTGGTAAGTGTTGGAAAATTAGGGCGAGATCCAATCTAACACGCAACGAAATAATCATGAAATTTTTTTCTTTTGATTTCTTAAAGACAAGATCATTTAAATTATATAAAATAATTCACACATAAATCATAATAAAGCATAAATTTTAATTTATATCTTATTACGAAGCTTTATCTTTTTCTTAACGTTTTCTTCAAATTCTTTTTAAAATCGACTCATCTCAACCACTATAGCTGTATAAGTATATTCAACATTTAATAGTATTTACATAAAATATTGAGAGAACTCTACAACTATTGCAAAGAAGGTTAGGCAAAGAATGCTAGCTACCTTAGAGTCTAAGCCTATTTATAATTAGTTTTGGACATTTTAATAATTGAATTGAAATTAAGTTCTAATTTTAATTAAAAGTTTTAATTATAATTGCAGTTAATTCACAATAAATACCAATTGGACCCAAAAGAAATCCAATATCTTATAGTGGTCCTTATTTATCAAATTTCTCATATTTAATCATAAAGTTTCTCAAACTTTACGATTAAGTTCAACTTGATTAAAATATATTTTTTCTCTTCAACTCATTATTTATATGAGATCTATTAAGTTCCAAATATATTGGCAATAGATATAAATTATAACCTAAAATCATATTTAGGATTAGATAAATTAAACTCCTTTAATTTATCTTTAATTCTTTAATTAAACAATTGATATCCGTAAATCAACATTATAACTACCCAAATATTCATGAATGTTAAAGTAGTTTTGACTCAGCTTTTTGTGCATGATTTTTTTGTATAATTCAACCATTTTATCATACAATGTTCTAATTAGACATATAGCATAGAATCGATATCTACTCTAATTGAGTCTAATCATATTAGTTCTCTACCATTAGCAATTGATTTAATTAATGACTTTTGTAAATTATTTTACAAAGTGTCATTCCACATTAGACAATGATTTGCGAATCAATTCTAATTGAGAACAAACAAAACATTCTTCCTAATTTTTTTAGAGTGATGAATCATGTATTGATCATTCAACTACCTCAATATAGTTTAGGCTATATCCAATAACTATCGACTGAGCTACTCTTAACTAGAATAGGAAATAAATAGTATCAAAATATAAGAATTCCTACATAAATAACTTTAGAGATCTTAAGTCAAATAACTACTTATACAATTATCATAATAAGAATTTTTATGGACATACAAGTAATGTTTCAAATGGATTTCTCATATAGAGTCAATTAAGTGAACTTATTCTTAAACAATCACTCAATATTTGTTTAAGTATCTTCATACTTTAGTCTATAAAATCGATTATTTCGTTCATAAATAAGAAACATAATGTGTTATATTCTTTTTACGCTATATTAATATCTAGTCTCAATAAAACAATGATTACGAGCAATTTAGGGATAATAGATCAATGTCATATGAATCTCATAATTATGACCACATCATAATTTCATTTGTTATGTATACGTATCCCATAGAATTTATGATATACATTTAAATATATATAGGGTAAAAAATGCCTTTAAATAATTATATCACTAAACTATAACCAACTGATTGGTTGTAAGTCATAAATAATAATCTCTCACTTGCACTAAGTCAATTATTTATGTATCTTATACTATATTAGCATATGATAATGATGATACTTCTAGGACAGTAGCTTAACGTGAGAACTCTAAAAGGTATACAAACAAACATGTGTAGACAATAATCATGTATAGACACGTAAGTTTTCTAGAGCTAACATGTGTATAGAAACAAACGTGTAACATCAATAATCATGTATAGACAGAAACTTACAAACACACAAGCCTTCTCATAATTCAGCATAAGCATGCTGCTCACCTACACAAGCTTGTACTTCCAGAAATACTCAAAACGCCTCTAATTTCTCTTACATGACCATGTACACCCATAACTCAATCAAATTCCAAATTGCTCCTAATATGTTTGAATTCATTCCTTTTGCTACAAGTGAGTATGTTAAACCTAGAAACAAAATATGAACAATTAAGGACCAAAATCAATAAAATACTAAAATAAACAAATAAGATACACTAAATATGGGACTAAAGTTATGACTAAATAACCATTTATTATTATTGTGATGGCATATACCCTAAAATTAGATCTTATTCTTTGTTTATGCTTTCAAAATGTTAAGTGAAATATAGGTTTTCATCTACCACCACATTTTTTAAATTATTATATAAATATGGTGACTATTAATAAAAGGTCCAAACCACAACAACAAAACGTTAAAACAATAGTGAGCAATATTCCCGAGATCCACTCGGGAACAAGGTCATTTTTAAAAGGGATTTGGGGAGTACGTACATGTACCATGAAATTGTTTTCGTTTAAAAGTTAAGATAAAAATATGCGCCATTTAAATTATAAGTGAACCTTTCTAAATGAAGTCACTACAAATTTGTAAATCTCAGTTAAAAATGTTTACCATTCTACCCATTCAAATTTTAAGTTCATATTAAACCTTATTATTGATGTATTTTAATATTTATTAATTAAATATATTTTATTTTATTCATTTTTATTAGTTAACTAACTTATAAAATAACGTATATGAGATAAATAAATAACAAATAAATTATTATGAGATCATATTATAAGACTTATATTGCATTAATGTGTTATTGCTAAGTTGTTCTTATTAAGATTATAAATTAAAAAAGTGAAAAGACTAATAAATGCTATGGTTCTTTCTTATGAAAAAAAAAGTAGTCAATCATATAAGTAAAATATGAAGATAATCAAATAAACATGTTAGTGTTTATTAAAGAATAAATTTAATAAAATATTGTTCGATGAGAATTTGTGTCTATAGAAATATTTATTATGACAATTACATAAGTGATAATTTCACTTGATATCCTAAAGATATTTTATTAGAGATTATTATGCTTGATAATATTTATTATAAATCATAATAAAGGGCAGCTCAATTAATAGTCATTAGATATAATATGAATTATATAAAAATAATTAAGTAATCAATATAAAATTCATCATCTTAAAATAATTAAGAGAAAGTTTTATTATTTTCGATTAGTCCTAATTTCGGAAATTATTGGCTAAAGTATAATAAAACTTTGAAAATATTTTTCAAGTGTTATTAAAAAGAATCAAATTACTAATATTGTGGAAAAATATAATTTGACTCAAATATAACAAAATTTAATTCATATGTTATATATAGTTGAAACATTATATAAAAATAATTGAATTATACAAAAAAAAGTCATGCATGAAAAAAGTTAGTCAAAATAACCTTGATATTATTAATATTTATATTTTTTATGAAATTAAATCAAAATACTAAAAGGTTTCAAATCTCTTTATAAAAGGCTTAGGTTCCACAAAAGTCAAGATTCCTTGATTTACTCCTCTTTACACTACTTGTCTTGTGATATCAATTCATTCGTACGAATATTATTAAAGGTGGTCATTTGTAGAATTATGATGATTTTCAAATGAAGATAAAAGATAGAAATTAAATTTTATAACACGGACTTATATATTTATGTTTTATTATTATAATTTAATTAAGTTATATAAATTAAAGTGATAATAGCTTCAAAGAATTATGAAAAGTTTTATTCATTTTAGTGCACGTGTGATTAAAAATTACATCTCAATTTCTGAACTCCTATTGAATTTTTGTTGCATTTTTAAATACCTTGCCCCTTTCTTTTACTGTAAGAATGATAATGTCTTCTTTATATAAATAAATCTAATTTTGATTTGTTTTAACTCTTGTCCTTTTTTATTTCCATGTGAGGGTGAATACTTTTCTTATTATATTCCAATAAAAGGTTCTTTTACCATATTTAACTGTAACAGAATCTATGTATAGTCATATAAGCATATAAAGTTAACTTGAACAATAAATTCAATAGAGATTTGCCCCATTTAATAGGTTAAGAGTTTAACTTTACTTTATATTAGATGAAATTAAGCTATTTTATTCTTTTTAATGTATTAAAAGAAATTAATTAATACAATATAGTAAAATTAGGGTAGTTTATTTGTAAAAGAAGAAAATTAAACTTAACATTGAAAAACTAATCTATTGCTTGTTATATCAACTCAAAACTACCTACAAATATAGTTAAGAGCATGTTATGTTCTACATTTGATTTTTTATTTAGAATTTTAATAAATCAATATATTATTTTGCATTCATAAATGTAAAATTTGTATAATGCAAAAGTTATATCAAAGTAATGGAAAGACTTTTAATTAAAAATCCATCAAGTCCAACCAATAATAATGTAGACTATTATCTTCTTCGATGTAATAAAAATGAAAAAGTTTATGTACTTAACTAATTATTTACGGATGTATTGTATTTAATAGACCATGTATAGTTCAGGATTGTCAGTTAAATTATAAAGTACAAATCTTATACTGTTTATCTTGTTTTATATCCTACAACTAATGGGTTAGTTGAAATTTTGTGATATAATAAAGATTTTTTTTTACCTTATACATATTCATATGGATATAGTAAAATACATGAGATAAATATACATTACAGATAAAATTACGATGAGATTTATATTATATTTATGTATTATCTTTTAATTGTTCTTAATCATTATTCTATTGAAATTAAACATTAATAGAGTCTAAAAAGGGTACCACACATTATATTTCTTCCTTAAAAAGGAAGCAATTGATTTTATAGACTAAAGCAAGAAGATACCTAAATAAATGTATAAATGCTTATTAGAGGACAAGTTCACTAAACTAATCTTATATGAAAATTCTATTTGGAACATTATTTATGTGTTTATAGAAATTCTCATTGGAATGCTTGTATAAAATGATTCTTTGACTTGAGATCTCTAATTATTAGTGGTGGAGAACTAAAATAATTAGATTTAAATAAAGCAGACATTAATTATATATTATATGTTTAATAAAAAATTACATGTTAAAAGGGTTTATTTGTACAAAAACTCATGTACGGAAATGTTAGATAAAATTACTTTAATATTCTTAATATTTAGGTGGTTATGATACATTTCTATACGTTAATTTTGATCTATAGATATAAATTATTTAATGGCTACTTATAAATAAAATTTTAAATTTTATTTAATTTTGTAATACTAGCTTGGGCTTTAAAAAGTAACACTAAAATGCTCCAACTTTCAATTTTTAGTCTGATGTTAAGTTTTCTGTTAATATAGATGCTACCATATACTGTATTTGTGCCACATAAATTTTGGCAAAAATAGCTTAACATTAATGTGATAATGTGATGAATCATGTCATATTAGTATTTTTGTCACGTGGCTACCAAACAACAACATCAACATCAACAACATCCCAGTGAAATTTTCACTGATACGCAAGGTCTGAAAAGGTCTAGTAATACGCAGCCTTACCTCTAATTGGTAGAGAAATTAATTTTGATAGACCCACGTGAAAAAAAAAACATAAAAGATGATGATGATGATCATAATAATAATAATAATAATAATAATAATAAATAAATAAATAAATAAATAAAAACATATAAATAAAATAACAAAATAAATGGTAAAAAAAAATTATACAATAAATTCATAACAAGGTAAAAATTAAAAATAAGCAAATAAATACTGAAACAAGAAAAAAGACAAATAAATAAATTCAAATAAGTCATTACAAGAAAATATTTAGGCTAAGTGAAAAAAAAAAAGTTTTGGTTAAATAACTTAGAGGAAAGTACTACACATTAAATATTTAGGCTAAATACAAGAAATAAGACTTGAAGGCAAATATTTAAAAGACCTATGAGAAAGAAGGACATCTCTATGTGATATCATTTATCCGTATTCTAGTACGCTAAAGTTTTCTGTTGAGGACTATGTCTTCGGTAAGTTCCAACAAAGTCATATCATTTTTTATCACTTCCCTCAATTCTTCTTAGGCCTTCCTTTTTTTCTATTATATTCTCTAAGTACAGTCTTCTCGCATCTTCTTACTGGACCTTTAGGGTGTTTTTTTAAATATGTCCAATCCACTTAAGTCTTGTTTCTCTTAATTTTTTATTTATATTAGTCACTTTTAATTTGTCTCTTATCATTACATTCTTGACTTTATCTCTTTTAGTAAGGTTGTACATCCAACTAAGTATCATCATCTCTGCCACTATAAGCTTATAATATATACATGTTTGATGAACCAACACTCTGCCTCATAGAGCATGACTGACCTAATATCTAAATAGTAGAATTTACCTTTGAATTTGAGTGGTTTATTCTTATCATATAAAACTTCTAATACACTTCTCCATTTAAGCTACCATGATCTAATACGATAAACTATGTATTCATTGATTTCTCCGTTGCTTTGGATGATAGATCTTAGATACTTAAAATATTTTTTTAGCTTCTAAAATAATCTTTACCTCCGCATTCGAAAGTCACCCTATGGCCTGAAAAGTTACAATCTAGGTATTCAGTCTTAGCCATGCTCAATTTAAAACCCTTTGACTTCAACGTATCCCTCTAAATTTCTAACTTGACATTGACTTACTCTTTTGTCTCATCCATTAAAATAATGTCATCAACGAACAATATACACCAAGGCACATCCTCTTGAATATTCTTAGTGAGCTTATCCATCACTGTTGCAATCAAAAATGGGCTCAATGAGGGGCCTTGGTATAGCCCAATATCTATAGAAAAATGTCTTGTATCTTCTTATATCATCCTTGCTCTGGTCTTTACACCTTTATACATTTCCTTAATAACTCGTATACAGGTCATAGGAGCTATCTTAATTTCTAAACAACTCCACATGATTTCCTTAAGTACCATGTCATACGCCTTCTCTAAATCAATAAAAACCATATGTCGGTTACATTGTATGTCCTTATAATATTCAATTAATTTTCAGAGGAGATGTAAAGCTTTTGTCTTGGCTCTTCTTGGAATGAAGTCAAAGTGGTTCTCTAAGATAGGAGTATCATTTCTTACTCTCTTCTTAATCACCTTCTCTCATAACTTCATGATGTGGCTAAGTAGTTTGATGCTTCTATATTTGTTATAGTTTTGGATGTACAATTTGTTCTTATATAAAGGAATTAACATACTAAATTTTCACTCATCTGACATTTTGGTGGACTTAAGGATCACATTAAACAAAAGCTTGGCTAGCCTAATAAGACCTTCTTTGCATAGAAGCTTCCGTATATTGTCATTTCCCACATATGTATTTTATTATTTAATAAATTAAATTATCAAAAACCTTAAAATAATTATAAGCCAAGCATACGAAGGATTGTACAATTATTTTAGATACGAAGGATTGTACAATTATTTTAGATCTTTTATAATTTTAATTTATTAAATAATAAAATTCATATGTGGCACAAATACAATATGTGATAGCCAAGTAGCAAAAAAATTAATTTGATGTGACTCACAAATTCATCCACATTACCGAAGAACTTAATGTTAGGCTATTTTTACTAAAAATTAAAAGTTGAAGCATTTTAGCGTCATTTTTAATTTCGAGCCAATATTACAAAATTGAGTAAATTTGAGTTTTTTTACGATTGATATATTTTTAGTTATAAAATTAAAGACAAATTAAAGGTATTTGATTATCTACAACTAAATACAATTTAGGTTATAATTTATATACATTATCAACATATTGAAGAACCTAATAAGTTATATACAAAGAATGGTTGATGAGAAAAAAAGATAAGTTAATTAAATTGAATTTGATTGTAAAATTTGAGAAATTTTAAGATTTAATGTAAGATATTCGATAAATAATGACCAATATCATATATTAAATTTTATTTGGACTTCATCAGTATTTAAATTCTAAGTAATATTTAATTATAATTATAATTATATTTCAATTAGATTACTAAAAGGTTTAACCTCTGGTATAAATAGGTTTAGATTATAACAAAGTTAACATTTCTTACCAACTATTTTTTTATTATTTTTAAAGTTTTCTCAACTTATTTGTGTGGATACTGTTATACGTTAAACATATATGCAGCTATAATAATTAAGATGAACTTATATTCGGCTATAATAGTTAAGATGAACTAGTTTTAGGATTAGTTTAAAAGGAATTTATAGAAAAAGATTAAGTTACGTACAAATTTATGTTTATTGTAATTATGTATAAATTATATTATAAACTTTAAAGTAACTTTACTTTTTGAGAAATTAAATAAAAATTTTATATTTATTCTATTGTTTCTTAATAATTTATTAATTAGCAGATAACATAAATTAAAAAACTTTGATGCAACTAGGGTATGACTACAATGATTAAGAGAATCAACAATAGTTCACCTAAGAAAACGATAACGAAGAGGATAAAGTTTTGAAACTAAAGAAAGATCGGCGGTGGTGGTGGGGTTGGCAAGAGATCAATAAAGGAAAAAGACAAAATCTAACCCGGGTGGCAACTAATGTTTACCGATTCTAACAACTATAACCGAAGCCTAACCTGCTTTGAGGACTGTAGAACCCTTATTTAGTACTTTCATAGGTCACTAGTCTAGCAACTGAAGTAGCCATTAGGTCGCTACTTTTTCTAACAGTGAAAAGTGGAAGCCACTGACTTTCCTTACCCTGAAAATGGAAAGAAACCAACCAAATTCAGACAGCTGATGGGCGGCATGTCCCACCCGGAAGAAATTGGGAAAACTAAGAGTTAATAAACCTAATCATTATGGGTCACATTGGCCTACACTGCCACTAGTCCCAAAAGGCTCACATCTCACAGCTTTCTTTATATCAAAGTTCAGATAAACAGGGATTTGAATGTGCCACTGCCAGTCTTAACTGATTATCAAGCCTGTCACTTCTATATACGCGTGAATGAACGATAATGCCCTTCATGCACAATGTTTGTTTACTTCTGGAGTCTCTAGTCTGAACTGCCGTGGCATGATTTACTTCACTTGTAATTCAGTCTTCACATAATTTAAATGTTAGATTTATCCCTTCATTTATCATTTCTTTTTTTTTTTTTTTTGTAAAAAGGAAGTGAAAAAACAAAAGAAAACTAGGACCGAAATGTGGCCACGGCGGAAGCGTCTTGAGCTAGAAACCTACGAGTACCTGGGAGTGGATCCGCCCAAACAGTCCAACTGTACCTGTGGTGAGCGTCATACTTGGTCAAGTAATCAGCACATTGATTGCCCTCACGGAGGGTATGAACGAGGGAGCATCGCCAATAATGACCGATCAGACGTCTGATTTTCTCAATAAGATGCAAATAAGGGTGAGACCGTGGGCAACAGTTGTCAATCAAGACAATGGCTTCCCTCGAGTCCGATTCAACCTCGTTTTTTTATACATCCCTTTCTCGTTTTTTTGCACCCTCGTTTTATGTGCTCTCAACTTTTTCGCACAAAAATCACTTTACGAATTATGATCAAAATCAGGTCGTTTTTCCAATTTTAAGACTTATATTTCAGAAAAATAACTTTGATATTACTTACACATTTAAGCAAATTTTTGAAAAAATTAAATAGTAGATAGAGTTTGAGGATTCAATGGAGTTATTAAAAATAAGTTACCGGCTATTTTGAGTTTTTTAGTATTCTTAAACGAATAAACAATGTGATATTATTTATAATTTTTATGTAGAATTTTACTATGTAATGTTAAGCTGGATCTTAAACATAAAATAATTAAGAATTGAAAGCTAAGGACTTCTTTCGTTTTAATGTAATTTATTTTATTTTGAATCTGATAAAAATATTTGATTGTATATGTGATTTTTTTTTATTTTGGTTTCTTCCTCTTTTTATAACTTACGAAGAATCGTAAAAACTAGTTATAATTTTTATTTTCCTTTTAATTAGGTTTCATCATTAACTAATATATACTATTTAATATTAATTATTAATAAGAATTATGATTAATATAATTTAATTAATAAAATTTATTTTATATTTTAAAATTTAAAATTAATTTTCAAAAATTAAATAATTTATATTTTATGATTATTTAATAAATATATAAAATTTAAAATATCTTAAAAGTAGACAATTTTAAAATTTTTCACATAATCACTTAAGATTAATTCTAAATAATAATAATTAATTCTAGTGATAAATAACATATCTCCAAAACAAAATCTGAATAAACTAATATTATGGACTCTTCAAATCCTTTTTTTTTAATTCTTCTCAGATATTGTTATCAAGAATATAGTTTAACTTAAATTTAAACTAAAACACGTAATTAGTTATTATTATATAAATATAATTACTACTTAATCTATTTAACCTATTATGTGTTTACGTGGAACACCTTAGGAATAAGATATTAACACTCTCACACTATCATGTACCGTTTATGATGCAATAAGACATCAATAAATGTAAAGATTGAAGCTGTAAAAGTGGATATTTCCCTGTATAAATTACAATATCAATTAAAATAAAAAAGAGTTTGAGGAGTTTGGCTTTATAAATTAAAACAATAACTTGTGCTCAATTTAAGGTCCATCAAATTAGATAAAATAATAATAATAAATTATGTGTAAAAACTTTATTCTCTCTATTATAATAAAGTTAAAAGCCTAAATATGAAATCACAATCAACTAAATAATCAGGTACACGTTGTATGATCTTTATATGAACATGCGACAAACCCCTAAATATAAGATGAAATTCCTTAGCCCGCATGGCGTAGCTTAGTTGGTTCCGGAGGGGCAGATTTGCTCCAAGGTGCAAGATTCGAATCCCACAGTTTGCAGTGTGGGAGCATCATTCTTGAGCCCCTTGTGAGCTTTGAGGGTGAGCTCCTTGTAGGCTTGTGGGCTGCTCATCTCCCCCTTAGCGGGTCGCTGAGTACCTGATTTACATTCCCCCAGTTGCTTCGTCGGGGTATGGGGGGCCCTTGGAGTTGGGGTTTCAACTTTTTGCTCTAAGATGAAATTCCTTAACCATCACATTTGTACTATAAACTTCGTTTCCATAATGGTGAGGTAACTATAGTCTAGTCAGTGCTTCTATATGAGATTACATCTCTAACAAGTAGAAGATTGTATCCATACATGTACCTTTTTGTTGTCTTTGCATCCTGTAAAATATGAGTTTAAATGGCTTATCATCCAGAAGTTATTGAAGAGCCTATATGTGTTCATACAGTTACTGGTTCCTTACAGATGCCTTATGACCTTCTTAGTGACTGTCTAATGCTCAAGCCATTAGTTACTAGTATCTTCCTAATATTCCTTCTACATATGTAATATCAGGTTTAGTATAAATGTGTGCACACATTAAGCTACCAATTACATATAGATATGGTATGTTCTTCGTTGCTTATTGTTCTAACTTATTGTTTAGGCTCTAATCTAAATCGAACATGTACCTTTGACAATTGGTGCTACAAATAATGAACACTTGCTAATCATGAACCTCTTTAAAACTTTTATCAATGTAGGCTTTGTAAGATAATCCTAAAGTTTTTTTTAACCTATCTCGATGGATCTTTATATCAATAACATAAGAGGCTTCATATACATTTTTCATTTCTAAGACAAATATTTATTCTATGTAACAAAATCAATTCATTAGTTATGAATAGTATATCATCTACATATAAGAACAAAAACAACTATAAGCTCCCACTAACTTAAGATACATTTACTGATCAACAATATTTTCTTTAAAATTATTAGAGATTATAACATTGCGAATATTCATTTACCACTGACATAAGGCTTATTTTAGTCCCATATATAGAGTTCTTTAACTTTAAAAAAATGATTTTTGTTATTAGAAAAAAAGGTTACGGTGCCAAACTTTTTTTAGATATTTTCAATTTAGTGGCATACTATTTAAGTTTTTTGATTTAGTAAGTAACCTTTCGAAACTTATATAAAATAGGTCAAAATATTGTCTCTCTTTATTTTTTGCTGATATGACTAAGAAAGCAACTTTCAACCTAACATTTGGACATCCATATGGCAATATTTTAGATGTGTGTATTAAAATAAAGTTAACTCATATACACATATCCACAATCTATGACTATGAAACATAAACTATTAAAAAAAAAAAAAACCGACCTTCTTAATTTGTAAACCCTAGTTTTTCCCCGTCAAAATAATTTATGTCAATGAATGTCATACCCTTTAAGCTTTTTTTTCTTTTCAACTCACGTTTAAGTAATCAACACTTTGATATCTTGATAAATATTACAACATATAATAGAATCTTTTCTATTTTAGTAGGTGCTACTGCCTCTATCTCTTCACTACATATATTAGTAGTGAATTTCTTGTTAAATTTGTCGTTTACTCTTTAAGAATGATGCACTTTTGGTAATCTCCCTCGAGGGCTTGTCAGTGTATTTGATCATATTATAAACTCAGGCACCAATATGAGCCTCAAGTGTCATTAATATAAAGTATATTCATATCCCCTCATATTTGTGCAAAAAATTGCTGGTCCCAAGCTTCTTGCTGGGTTTATTAATGCTCCTAAATTTGCTCTTAAGAATAATACAAGAGTTTATAAATATCCAAGCTGAAATTCTCAATTAGTTTACTCTATTCTTTAGAGAATTTCTAACTAAATAAAATATAGACTTTTAAGATAATTGTTAATTTCCCAGCAAATATTACATTAGGCAAAATTGTTACACCAATGACAAGTCCAACAAGTTCACCAATTTATATAAATTAAAGAAGAAAACAATTGAATGATTCAAATTAAGAAAACAATTGAATGATTCAAATAACATATATAATTTAACTACCATATAAAGACATGATAATTTAATGAAGCAAGCAGCATTAAGAAGTTGGCAACATAAACTAGGCAAAGGCTTGATTCGCGTAAGTGTAAGTTGAAAAGAAAAAAATTTCAAAGTGTTTGACATCACAAATTATTTTGGTACAGGGAAATTAGGGTTTACAGATTATAAATGGGTTATTTTGGAAAAATGGGCTGTGGGTCATAAGTTATAGATTATCAATATGAATAAGTGGGTAAGAGACTAATTTTATATTAGTCCATATGTCCACAATATTACCAGATAGATTTATAGATATCAGGTTGAAAATGGTTATGTTAGTCACATCAATATAAAATAAATGGAGTCGATATTTTAATTTGAATTGTACGACTTTCAAATTTTATTCTTTAAATTGAAAATTTTAAAAGGTTTGACACTGAAATGAAAAAAAATCCAAAAGATTTGGCACTGTAGGATTTGTTATCCCTTTTAAATTCATTTAAATTTAAATGTCACCAAGGATATTATTATCCTTAATAAATCCTTCACAAATATTGCAAATAAAGTTTTATAAAGACTCATATTAGAATTAACATCATTCATTGCATTTGAAATGAGATTTGATCATCATAAAGACTCATATTTATTAATTCAGGATACCTTGTAGAGTACTATTTCTGAAGCTAAATTAATTCAGGATACCTTCAACAGGCTGCCTTCGGAGAATAACAGTCATTCAGTTTTAAGGTTAATTTTTTGGAAATGTCCACATTTCCCTTTTATGAAACTCAACTGTTGGATCCCATTTTCGGAACCCAACTCTTAACCATAAACCTGAATCATGATCATCTTATCTTGAAGGGTTATTCCATTAAACC
>JAOQMQ010000004.1:19568193-19586533 GCA_027563845.1 Erythroxylum subrotundum
AAGGTCCATCATGAATTGCATGAGTTGAAGCATCTCATAAACAACCTTGAACAAAGCACAATTAGTGCCTTAAATCACATATTGGAGGAGTCAAATTAGAATGCTTGTCTCATAACTATTTAATTTTGGTGAAGTATGCGGTGACGGAAAGGTTACTTTGGCTTATCTGAGCTAGATCAAGTTTCATTTAGTAGATCCAAGGTTCATTGGCTTTACTGAACTTCTACTGAAGCTCAATCCAGATTTCAGCAGTTGAATTACATTAAATGATGCTTTCAACCATTTCTTTGGTCACACAAACAAGCATATAATTTTCAATGCTCTAATACCATGATAGAAAACTTTGAAAAATGGTCGCCGGAGGTGGAGGTTTGATTCGTGATCATAATGGTCGCTGGAAACATGGATTTATTTTCAAGACGGGTCGTTGTTCTATTCTTTGTGCTGAGTTGTGGGCTCTCTATTATGGTATTCAACTCACTTATAATCTCGCCTATTTGGATGTTCTTGTAGAATGTGATAATGAGATTGCTGTTAAGATATTGACCGGTGGTGTTCAAGCAAATTCAAGTTGTTTGTCTCTTGTTGACAGAATTCTAGACTTACTGAAGCGCTTCAATAATGTGAAACTCACTCACATTTACAGAGAAGGGAACTTTGCTGCTGACTCCCTTTCCCATCTTGCTTTTGATTTTCCTTCTAGCTTTCATGTTTTGGGGCAAGTCCCCCCTAATGTTGGTAGATGGATTGATCATGATTTAGTAGGCGTCTCTTATGTTAGGTAGTTTTTTGCTTTTTGAGCTTTGCTCACCTTTTCTTACCGAAAAAAAAAGACTTATATTTTACTCTTATAAATTCACCATATAATTATCAAAACTTGTTGGTCACCTTATCTTTATGGACTTCCTAACATCCATTTTCCTATTGTGTTGTAACACCATTAATTTATTTTTCCTAGGGTATTATAAGTTAAATTAGTTCTTATATAGTCTTTTGATTATGTTGAAACCAACAATCAATATATTGAAGTTTAGGAGTCTCTCATAAGAGCTTGTTGTTTCCTTTTGATGAGGAATACTCACAAAATTTGGAATCCTCAAGGAATCTTATATTTTTAGCTTCAAATAACTGATGTATTTGAGGGATAATAAAATCTAAATCCCTTAAATTTATTTGTGTTGATAATAAAATAATCATTGGTTATACTTAGTTCTAATTTATTAATTTATATAGGATATGATTATAAATTTTTATTTTGTTAAGACAATTTCATATGTGCAAAATGTAGCTTGTCACCTTATCCATAAGGGTACTATTTTTTCTTTTTATCACACCAATTTATTGTGTGCTTATGATATTTTATAATGTATAAGAATGCCTTCATCTTAATAAAATATAGGAAATAAACCCCTTTGTTGTCCATCTCTATGTTCCTACTACAATATTCTCCACCAATATCAGATCTTATAATCTTAATCATTTTGTCATCTTGTTTCTCTACTTATGCTTTGCAAACCTTAAAGGCATCTAATGCCTCTAACTTATCCTATAAACATAGAGATCATATCCTATCTTTAAGGATATGATTCTAGTTAAATTTGAACTAAAACATTTAATCAGATATTACCAAATAATAACTATTTTATCACTTTAAATTGATATTTGTGTATGTAGGTCATCTTAAGATTAGATGTCTAATAAATAATTGTCACAATTTCTCTAAATTCATTATTTCTATATATCTTATTCATTATTAGGTAGGATTATCAATTAATCAGGTTGGGCCGAACTTAAGGATGTCTTTATAAGAAGCCTAAGCTTGACCTAAATATAGATCGGGCTTGGATTAGGCTACTTGACTCTAAGTCAAATTTGATATAAGATTGGCCCTATGCCTACCCAAAACTTAAACCTCCCAATTTTTAACTTAACCCAACCCAAGATTTGACTTAATCCATTAAAGATCTAAACTTTTAACTTCCATCATCAAGCCCTCTAATATTGCCTTCTTCATCACCAAATCTACCATATATTAAAGATAATAGACATCAAAAACAGAGGACAGTAAAAGCACGTAGCAAAAGCATGAGAGATAAATGGCATAAAGAATGACAAAAAAAGGCGCAGATGGATGATCATGAAAATTAAAAAGAAAGGCATAAAATGAATAAAGGACAAAATAAAAGATTGAGAGAGCAAAAAACTAGTGGGAGAAAGTAAAAATAAAATTGTGAAATAAAAGAGGAAGAGATATAGAAGAGAGTATAAACAGAAAATAAAGGGAAGAGATTAGCAATATGGAGAGGAAGAGATGGCCTTAAGAACTTTCCACCTCCCCCCATAATAGGGAGAATTTCAAAAGCTTTAATTCCTCTTCCAATTTTTGAATAAGGGTAGTGGTAGTGAATAATCAAACTATTGAGTTAGGCTTGCTTCAAGTCATCTTGTTTAAGAAAAAATTGGGCTTTGGATTACACTTAGCCCAAAGAATTTTTTTAAATAAAAATCTTAAGTCTAGTCCAAAGTCTAATCAATTTAATATGAACCCATTGATTTCAAGTTAAACTAAATCAGACTGGTCTCTATTTTAATGCCAATTCTTCAGTTACCATATTTGTATATTGATCATGATTTGTTCTTTTAAATTGATTCCTAAAACAAAAATAACAAATGTTGGAAATGGTTGAATAAAGTTTAATAAGAATTGGGTCAAAGATATCAATAACTCTTATAGTTTTATAAATTCTACTAAAACTCCCTGTGGTTTGAATATCATGGAAGGTCCATACATTTTATGAAAAGCTCAAAATAAATCATTATATTAACTTTTATTAACCTGGCATTTTTGGAAAGGTAATACTGATAAATAAAAAAATAAGGACCCACTTTTTATATACCTAAATAACCTATGAACCAAACTAAAATCTAAAACTCGATCAAGAGTTAAATGTTTTCTCATCCATCTTAATAATATTCTCCTAACACTTTAGGTACCAAAAAAAGTTGGTAGAGACCATCTTAATAATCTTTAACAGCATAATACCACACCCATTTATCCACAAACACTTCAAGTTCATCCTTTTGCAACACAGTCAAATAAAAGACTAGAGAGTTCAATGATGGGAAAATCGAAAACATAAATAGAAAATCCTCTTTACCATCGTTCTACCAAACCAACTCACTCACCAAAAACTCATTTTCCCCACATCTAACTCTTTAAAGTTTGACCTAATTGTTATCTCCTTAGGACAAACTTTTGAGTGTATCTTTGTCCAAATTTGATGTGATATGGAACTTACTTCTCTATTTGGCGAGACCATTATACTTGATTTTCATTACTGTGATTCCCTAATTAATTATCAAATCCATAATTTTGGGTTAGCGCGATGAATTAGGTATTGAACACTTGGGTAAATTAGATTACACCTCTATAGAAGCTCTCATCCATATAAAGATGAGAGAATTGTACTCCTCCAACTTTAACTTGAGGATTTCAAAGAAGGAGTTACTCAGAGGCATGATAGAGAATCTATCAGTTATATTCTCTCATGCTAAGATGGAACTCACCAACTGATCACACCACCACTTACACTCAAGCTCATCAAAGGAGTTGATGATTATCAACAACAGTAAGGGAGGAGTGCCATCTTTCATTTTATTACTGTCAATAATTTGGCTAGTATGTTGCTCCTTAATTTCATTAGAAATTATAGAAACAAAAACCTCTTACAACCATACTCTCCAAGAGGAGGAGGTAAGAGTAAAGTAGGTTGAATTTTTAGGTTTTAGGTCGAGTCATGGGTAATCTTGTATTTTATAAAGTAGGTTCCTATTACTTATGTGGCATGGTTGCGTGTCCCCAAAATCTCAGGTCAGTGAAAGTTAATGGAGAAAGTTAACAGAAGGATTTATTTTGTACTTTTCACAAAACCTAGAAACTTTCTACTTGATTTTTAAAGAAGAGAAGATTTTAATTCATGAAACTATTAGGGAGGTTATTATCTTTCATCATTATGAATTTAAATTGCTTATAATATAAGTAGAAATATAATATGTATTAGCCTAGTTATTAAATTTTTTGCTTAATTAGGAATGGTGACTTGAATTGCACAAGTATTTTCTACTAATCAATTTTGATGTTCGAACACAGCTAGAATGTTAGCCTATTCTAATAGCTTATAATAGCTGATTACTTGAGATGTTATTAAACTTACCATAATTTTATCATATGATATTAGTTGATTATGAAGTATAAATTTTTTTATCTTGAAACGACTTGGTTTGCCAACTATCATGTGATGAATTATTAAGTTTTATCTAAAAACTTGAAACTAGTTTCTTGGGTAGTAATTAAAATGAATGAGGAAACCATATTACTATTGATTTATGACTTATAACCAATTATTTAGTTTTATCTAAAAAATTCAAATTGGTTTCTTGGGTAGTAATTGAAATGAAAGAGGAAATCATATTACTATTATTTTATGAGTTATAACCAATTATATAGTTATATATTTGTAACATATTTAATTAAGCATTCTTTATCTTATGTATTAACTAACTTATAAGATACATTCTACATGATAAATACACTTTATAAATAAAATTAAGATGAAATCATAATTACGATATTCATATTATATTTATGTATTATCTATCAATCATTTCTAGTTGTTGCTCTATTAAGACCAAACATTGATGTAGTGGAAATACTAGCATACATTATATTTCTCCTTCTTATAAATGAGGTAGTGAATCTCATTAACTAAAATATGGAGATACTTAAATAAACATGTGAGTACTTATTAGACAAGATGTTTACTGAAAATATGATAATTTCGAATAAAATATTACTTATGTGTATATGAAAATACTCATTATAATAATTATATAATTGATTATTTGACTTAAGATCTCTAAAGTATCTCTCATATATGGATTGCTATGTTTTGGTACTATTTAAAACTTATCATAGTCAAGGATAACTCAAATGTTAGTCACTGGATATAACATAATTTATCTCCTTAAAGTAATTACGGATAATATTTTATTATTCTCGATTAATATTAGTTTGAAGAATACTTTGTCAAGATGGTATGACACTATAAAAATTATTTTAAAATGTCATTAAAATAATCAATTAATAATATTAAAGAACTAATATAGCTGCACTTAGATATAGTAGATATTAATTTCATACTCTATAGTTAATTCAAACATTATATGATGAAAAGATTAAATTATATCAAAAATCATGCATGATAAGTTTAGTCAACACTACTTTGGCAATCCTAATATTGGTCATGATGTATTGCTGTAAAATAATCTTGATCTATGAATATAAATTTTTTTGATTAGGAAACTAAAGAAAAATTAAAGAATTTTTAATTGATCTAATCGTAAATGCAATTTAGGATTATATTTTGAATTTATTGTCAACATATGTAGAAACCTAATACATAACTCATAAAAAATGAATGAAGAGAGAAAATATAATTTAATCAAGTTGAATTTGATTTTAAAGTTTAAAAAAAAACTTAATCAATATAAGACTTGATTGTAAAGTTTTAAAAATTTTATAGTTAAATTTAAGAAATTTGAAAAATAATATTAGAAATGGGATTTCATTAGGATATAATTAGTATTTAATTAAAATTTAATTTTAATTAGATTACTAAAACATTCAAATCATATTATAAATAAAACTAGGCTCTGCAGGAGCTTTGTAAAGTTCTCTTAACTTATTAGCATAGATATTTTTAGAGACTAGATATTTATAGGACTATAGTGATTATAATCTATAAATTCAAGGAGAGTTATAGAAGAAAATTAAACTTTCTAAAAAGATACAATTCATAATGCATGTTTTATTATATTTTGAAGGTTAATTATGTTATAAAATTAAAGAGATCTTGATTTTTAAAAATTATAGAAATTATATTCTTCTGTTACATACAACATGAGATCAGGTCCTAATTTTGCAATAATTACTTATATATTTATTTTTTATTAATAAAAAATTTACTATTTATCTCATAAATTATAATGTTTTTCCCAAATTTTACAAAAATAGTTGTATTATCTATTTCATCATAGAATTCATAATTAACTTTGGCTAGTTTTGATGATAGTCTAAATAAGCAGGGGCGGAGCCCCCCACTTGCCCCCACTGGCTCCAAAAATTTTCCTAGTCCCCTTAAAAATTGCCCCCACAAAAACTTTTTTTTTTTAAGTTTTGCCCCTACAAAAAATTTTTATTTTAAGTTTTGCCCTCACAAATTTTTTTTTTTAAGTTTTGCCTCTACAAAAAATTTTTATTTTAAATTTTGGGTACAAAAATTATTTTTTTGCCCCCACTCAAAAAAATTTCTGAATCCGCCTCTGTAAATAAGTGTAACTTCCGATTTAAACATCGGTCATAAAATTGTATCATCACGTAAATAAGTATTTCTATTCATTAATTGCTAAAGTACATAGATCTTTGTGGTGGAGTGGCTGGCACTCCTCCTCTCTTAACAAAGGTCTCGGTTTCGAGTCTTAGGAATGGAGCTATACTTGTGAGGAAGAGCTTTACCACCTAAATGGTCCTATCCGACTCAAATTCGGATTAGTCGATTGTCCGTGTGGCGTCCGATACCAGATGATTTAACCGAAAAATAAAAAGTACATAGACCTCTATAGTATGTTCTTTTCACTCGGCAGTTTTTTTTTTTAAAAATAAAATACTACGAGATATCTTGATGTAGACGCAGTCCTAATCCTAACACGTTCTTTATGTACTTTAATTGGAACACGAAAAGAACAAAATATATTTAGGCTAAATGACAGGACAGGACACTCTCTCTCACTTATAAAACCACCAAATTTTGAATTCCACCATTACCAGAAGTAATAGGCAAGATATAACACAATACAATTTCGGTAAATTTAGTATGACAGAAACATTTGTTAAGAGATAAATGCTACATCAATGAACTTAAGTAATATTTTAAGATTTGAAAAAACAAGAATTGTTATCAGACATCAATTCAGAGGCCACTCCTAATCTATCTTTATTTTACTTCATTCTATTTTTTATAAAATTTATTTTTGACATTCATAAAAAATGTCTATATATATATATATTATTATTTTTTTACCCTTTAAGACGGCGTATGAAATTAGATACGGCGTTAATTGTTATAACTTATCATGTTACAGCAAGTTGCAGTACACTCGCATTTGTCGAAAGAAACTTCCTTAACCTATATTTTGTCTTGCTTTTAAATACGTTTCGTATCAAATTTATACAATTCGAGATCTCGCTAAAATATGAAGGAAAAGGTAGTTGATTAATCAGCTGATCTATGATGGGCAGTGGGCACCACCTAAGAGTTTGGAAAAAAGTAAAAAAGTTCCTAGTTCCTAGTTCCGAGTGACTTAAATAGGACTTCCGTTGTATGACCTACCAGCCCCGGTAGTGACAGAGGAAAGGTGAAAAAAGGGTTGAAATGAGAACTGTTTAAGATTCCAATCATGAGATTTCCAGATCAGGATTCCCTTCGCAACTTTGGATTTCCTCTAAAGACTGATACTTGAAACAAACACTAGGAGCTTTTCTCTCTTTTCTTTTCTTTTTTTAAAGATAAGGTAATCTTTCAAATAAACCCATTTGTTGATTTTGACATTCTGCCAGGGGCCACTACTAAGTACTACCACAAGACTCACTCCCTTTTCCATTTCCCAGTACTTAGCAGTTAAGGAACAGAAAAAGCATTCACATTGATACAACTCGATTTGAATGTTTTCTTTAAACGTGAATTAACTCATTTTTTACAAATTTAATAATGAACCTTTTAAAAAAATTTCGTATATGGATAAATTCTTATTCCTATCGTATGTTATTGTTAATAAAGTTGTTTTGGACCTTTTTCTATAAATATTCATATTTTTTAACTTATAATGTGCCAGGGTCTATTCGGTCTCAATTCTATTTTGTTTTCGCTTTTTTAGTTTCTAAAGAGTAAATTCAGTAAAAAAACACTTGTTTGGTAAAATTTCTCGTTTAGATTTTCTGCATAAAAACTTATTTTAATTTCAATTTATTGTTATAATATATTTGTTATTAAATAAATGAACAAATAGTATTAACTATTTAATATTAAATGATAGATAATAAAAATTAATAATTAGTATAATATAATTATATAATTAGTTTATCTTCTCTATCTTTTTTTTTATAAATTTTGATGTTATTGCAGAAGCTATCTCCCTAGTAACTTAAACATAGACACTCGCGCCATGTTTGATTGAACTAAAATATAAATGAACTAAGGTGTGTACAACAACAGATACAATCTTCCCGTTGAAAAAACAACTTTACGGTATAAAACATAAATTTAGTACGACTTAAAACTCAGCCATAAGACGCGTCTCAAACTCGTGTTAAACAGAAGTTTTCGGCACTTAATTAAAGAGTGAACTCAGTGTAGTTTTTGCCATGTCACTAACTCCCCTAAAGGCAAGAAAGGCTCTTCCTATAACTTCCTCGAAATAGTACCCCACCTCTGTCTCCGAGCTCTGGACGCTCTGTCTCTGTCACTCTCTCCATGTCTGTATTTGTTTTTAACTTTCAGAGAGAGTATGGTTCCTGATTAATTCGTCAGTCTGTTTTTGTAGACCCCCTCTCGCTGGCATGGGCCAGTGTCAGGTGTCTGCTTTTTGCTACTTTTAACTCGTTTCTTCTCTCTGTACTAACCCGCCTCTTTCTCTCCACCAATATCTGTACTTTTTTTTTTCTTCTTTCTCTTTCACAGTCGCAAAAACCCAAGCTTTTGCAGAGTCTCCGAATGACCCACACAAAACTTGCCATGAATGAACTGTAGGCACCATTTATGGAAATGGGTTCTGGCTCTTTGGTAGATTCTGGCAGCTCAAATGCTCCCTCTCCACCAAATGAGTCAGTGAACGGCCTCAAATTCGGTAAAAAAATCTACTTTAAGGATGCGGGTTTTGGTTCTCCGGCCAAGTCTGCAGCCGGTTCATCGTCCGGTTCTGCACCGGCCAGGAGGCTTCAGGGCACCCAGCAGCAACCACCGAGGTGTCAAGTTGAGGGGTGCAAAGTGGATCTAAGTGATGCTAAGACTTACTATTCAAGGCACAAAGTTTGTGGCATGCACTCCAAGTCTCCTAAAGTCGTTGTTGCTGGCTTGGAACAAAGATTTTGTCAACAGTGTAGCAGGTCACTTCTTCATACTACTACAGTCCTGCTACTTGTTTTATTCTTTGTTAGTTGTTTTGTTTTCTAGTTTTAGTAACTTTATTCTTTCCAATTTTAGATGCTAGCTGCAGCTTTTAGATTGCTTTTTATACTGGGGATAGCACTGGGGTTTACGTATTTTGTGTAAACTAATGCGTTCTCGTTACCTTTGTTAGTGATTGTTTCAGTTTATGTTTATTTCACAGAGATTGGAAGAGGTATGCGACTAAGCTGAATTTGATTAAATTTGTTTAATCTTCCAAGTGCTGGTTATGGATGCTGTTGAAGTAATCTGTGTGTATACGAGTTTATTAGTTAGCTTTCAGTGTCCTTGAATTAGTTGTGTTTTGTTTGTTATTGGTACCGTCAGTCTCTTGTTTGTTATGTCGCTTGTGCTGATTGGTTTTTGGATTGTTTCCGCAGCTTGTTGGGTAGGAATGTTTTAGGAATACATATGTTTCATCTGATGTTTATTTGACTTTGTATTATATTGTTGTTTTTTGTTTGTAATGGCGGTAGGTCAAGTCTATCGTTTGGAAAGGCACCTAAATGGAGGCTTACTAGAAAACGATTTTGACAGTTTGGTTTTGTGCTAAAACACATTAATTATCCCCAAGTCTATCGTTTAGAGCTCGTTTTCGCCTCTATTTAACTTTGTCTATAGCATGTTACTTTGTTTCTAGATATTTGTAGTTGTACTTTCTGTTTAAAAAAACAAGGATTTTTGGAGCTTTTCAACTTCTTTTATTACCCGAACCATGCCATTGGCAGACCTACAGGTGTGATAAACAATGACGAGTCTGCTTTTTCTTCTTTTTCTGCAGTAATCCAATATGTTATGTTCTTGATGTTGATGTCAGTGCTAACTTGCAGTGTCTCCTTGTTCTTCATTCTTATGCACGAATCTAGTGCTTCAAAATATGGCTTAAGGGGTTTGCCGCAAGAGATGTTTTTTGATCTGGGTGACATGGTTCTCTATTGGAATTTCGTGCATGAATAAGTGGTCACGTTTAATTATCACGAAATTACGAGGAACTTTTCAAAACTATGAGATTGAATGAGCTCCCTATCCATGATATTACCACCCTTTAATGGTGGTATCATAGTTTTATCCCTTAAATAGAATCAAAACATGATTTCTAGAAATGATTTTTAGTCGTGCTTGCTTTTGGTCTATTCTTAATATGGATGAGATCTGTGTTGAGTTTGTTTAGGTTGTATCTGATCATAAGATGCTTTTGGACCAATCTAGATATCTCCCTGTAAAGTCTTACTGTGATTTGTTCATGGTAGGAAAATTACTGGAATGCTACTTTGAGATTCTTGATTGTTAGCTAATTATGTATGCCTGCAAGAACCAGGTTAAGGGCTTATAACACAAATTCTAGTTTCAAAGTAATTGATTTGTTTCATTTGATGGTTTTTGTTGTCTATAATGTACCTTCTACTTGATGCTTACAAGATGACCTTGATTCTCATGATGAAGTATGAAGGAAATCAAGCTAAAATTATTGAATTGTTCATTTATGGCGTTGAAAATTTTACCTAGTGAAGGTAGCTCTACCATTTCCATTGGGCCTATTGAATAAAAAAGCAAGGGGTAAACCTACAATCCTTTGTCATAAGAAGTGAGAGCCTGCAATCCTTTCATTTTTAGTTTAATGTACTTTGGAGTCCTTTATAGTGGATAATTGGTTGAAATTGATTTCTAAATTTGTACGATCTCAATCTGGCTAAGCAAACACTCTCAGTTGATGTGTTTTAGGGAGTTCAATGTCTTATTTCATTGAGTGGCCTATGTGAATAAAAAATAAGCTATCTTTTGGACTTTAAGCTAGAGATAGACATCCACTATGGATGGAAAGAGAGCGAACTAGTAGCCACTTTTAGCCCTTGATAATCCTTTTGCGGCAACTCCTACCATGTTTCTCCATTGCAGCCATGCTATGGTATATTAAGGGCCTGGTTCTTAAAAAATTGATTTTGACAAATTATAAGAGCCAGGTGGATCTTTAAAAAAAATAGATTTTTTAATGTTTTGACATTTTTCTTTTATAACATTGGCTGTTGAATGATTAACTGTTCTTAGTCTGAAAATATTTTAGGGAAACTGAGTTTTAGGAGGCAGCTTTCTGGAGCTTTTCCAAACTGGTAATGGAACCGATGAGCTTCCTTCAATGACAGTTACTTGATGGCACTGCAGCTAAGAACTTGTATGAAATTTGTTTAGGAATTGGTTGTCACCTCACAAGATTAATCATTATGTTAAAAAAAACATAAACAATGGGAAGATTGGTATCAAAATGTATTCTTCTAATCCTATAATTAGGTTTTCTGTTAGAAAGTTTTGTTTATTTGTTGTTTCCATTCTTTGGCCTGTTCTTGAAAGCAGGATAGTGCTGCGTTCTGTTTGCTCAACTTAGTAGAGGGAAAGCATGCTTCAGCTTCTGACAACTTGTTTCCATTTTCTAAAGATGAATTTGTTGGCGAAGCTAATTTCTATGACTGGATATAGCTCTGTTCATTTCACTCAGAATTGGGACTATACTGGATACCCTTGCACGTTTAAATATGTTGTTTCTTGTTATGGTTTAGATCTAGTAATGCATGACTCGGTTTCAAAATTCAAAATTTTAGTTTCATGGTTTAGATCTAGTAACACATGACGTAGTTTCAAAGTTTTAGTATGTAATATATTTCTTATATGTTTATATTTGATGTATCATAATTGTTTGAGGGCTGCAATAGCCAAGAAGACAATGGCTGCACAAAAATTGAAACGTCAATCTGTTTTATTGATTGATCTATTCTTGCAATGACTATCCTGCTTGACTTGGTATTTGCTTTGTGAACTGGCCAAACTTTTTCACTGCAAATTTTACACACCAACATGGTGACAATTCATAGAGGTCTTTTACTTTATAGATTGCAGTTTATAGACATTGTGAAAAAAACATACATGAGTGTAATTAGATCCTAGTTTTCTCTTTTTTTTTCCTTCTCTACTCAAATAGATGAAACTGATGCTGTGCCTCTCTGGAACTGCCAATAACTTGTTTCTCTGTTCACAGATTTCATCAGCTTCCTGAATTTGACCAAGGAAAACGAAGTTGCCGTAGGCGCCTTGCTGGCCATAATGAACGAAGAAGGAAGCCCCCAGCTGGATCAGTGTCGTCATCCCGCTTTGGTCGAATTTCGTCTACTGTTTTTGGTAAATATATGAAACCTAGAAGTCATCTTCGCTGTCGTAGTAGTGGTGATACGTAATATGTCTTGTGTTCTTTGTGTGACAGATAACAGTAATAGGGTTGGAGGCATTGTTCTGGACTTCACTGCATACTCGAGGCTTAGTGGGAGGGATGGATGGCCAACTACAAGATCTTCTGAACGGGTACATGGGAGTCAGGGCACTGGTATGGGAAGGTCCGTTACCCAACCGTGGCAGAATAGCTCCCAGAATTCTCCAACTAGCATTTACCTGGGTTCTGCAGCTGGGACTGGCTTCTCCAGTTCTGGAATTCCTTCGGGAGAATGCTTCACAGGAGTCGATGTTACTGACTCGACCTGTGCTCTCTCTCTTCTGTCAAATCAACCATGGGGCTCTGTTAACCGAACAACAGGACTTGAGGTCAACAATTTGGTCAATGCCGGAATGGTTCAGTCAACAGCCCCGCATGTTTCTGCAGTGAATCAGTATCCAAACTCCTCTTGGTGTTTCAAGGGCAATGAAGTTAGTAGCAGTTCACACAATCTGTGTCCTGATCTGGGATTGGCTCATATCTCACAGCCGCTAAGCAACCACTTCTCCAGTGAGCTACAATTGTCTCAACAGAATAGGAGGCAATACATGGAACTTGAGCACTCAAGGGCTTATGACTCGTCCACTTCGCACATGCACTGGTCACTTCGATGACTGTCGTGCAGTTACTCAAAAAAACTCTTTCAATGGGTGAAGATCCTTGGCATGGCATCTTTTGCCTAGTCTTTTAGTGAACTTTTGGATGGTAAAATAAAGGAACTATGTGTATTTGCTGTCAACTGGTGATGGAACACTAGAATCTTTATGCAGACCCGGGGTTTTAACTTGTTTTTGCATCTGTCATACCAAACGCTCAAAAACTCGTTAATGCTGTTTCTTGGTAACCAACATCATTTCTGCATGCAACTCGCAGACTTAATTAGACGAGGACAGCCGATTGTTTAATCCACTAGGCATGATTCTGTGCATTTCACGTATTATTTCTGCGAATAATTTGTTGGAATTAACTTCGAACTTTATAGATAGATAAGGTGTTATGAATCATAACCATAGTATGTAACAGACAAAAAGGGGAGTGACACCGAAGAATGAAGAGGGAGAGTCAGGGGCAAGAAAACGACGTCGAGGTGCAGCATCTATAACGGTTATAACAAACCATGAATGAAACACGTTGTCATCGTATGAGTCCTAACTCCTAAGACTGATTAATAGCCGTTGTAATAATTGTAGCAGGCAATGAAAATTTTTGAAGCAAATTAGCTCCTCTCTTCCTCTTTGTGTGCTCGTTCACTATCTCTAATCATCTTTTCTAAAGTTCCAAAAAATTATCTTAATAGCTAGTATCAGAGGAGACGACCGTTGGCGGTAGAGAACACAAAAGGAAGTTGAGGTACGTTGTTTAGAAGAAAGAATGAAGAATTGCTGGAAGCACAAACCAGAAATGAAAAAGAAATCAATGACATCAAATCCATGTTCCAACAACTCTTGCAAAAGATAGAAAAGGAGACATCGAAGTTACTACATGAGACTCCGGAGATAATGGGAATTTCCAACAGCACTGATATAGAAATTATACGAATAAATCTTTGAAGACCAAATAGGTGACTTGAAGGAACTAAAATAGGAAGGATCGGTGCTAGAATACTGTGCTCAGTTCGAAAAATATTCGAACAAATTGACATTTCCAGAAACCTACTTAATAAGGTATTTCCTAAAGGGTCTTAACCCGGAGTTGGAGCTCACGGTCAAGATGATGGATCCCCAAACACTCCAGCAAGCTTACACACTTGCTAGGAAACAAGAAACAATAGTAGTCATTAGCTTACTTATGTACTTTTAAAAAATGAGCTAATTAGTCGGGGCAGAGGTGCACCTTCTACGTAGAATGGTATGAAACAAACAGTCATTCCTGTTAAAAACAACCCAGAGGCAAGATTACTTCCTACACCAAGAAACCAAGTGAATGTTAACAAACCCATCTATAACAGAATTTTGCGGGGCAAAAAAGCAATGAACAGTAGAGAATTTGACGAGAAGAGGGTAAGAGGGTTGTGTTTTTGGTGCGATGAGAAGTATACTCTAGGGCACAAATGTAAGAAAAGACAATTTCAGTTGTACATGAAAGAGGAGAAAGAAACAACGGAAAGGGAAGAAAGCAACGAAGAGCAGGAAGAAGGGGCACCGGTTAGTCCTAAGGTATCCTTGGAAGCGATGTGGGGTCTAAGGGACTAAGGGGAGTTTAAACAGATGACAGTAGTGGGTAGTCACCAAAAGAAACCCTTGCATATCCTCATCGATAGCGGAAGCACTCGTAACTTTCTAGGCCAGAAGCTTATAAAGAAAGGAAATATAGAAGTGGTAGAAATAGCATATTTAAACGTCACGGTAGGAGGGGGCTTAAAACTAAACTATGATCAAATATGCAGGAACTTTGAAATTGCAAGGATTACAATTTACTGCCTACGTCCTTATCATCAAATTGGGGGGATGCAACATAGTTTTAGGAGTCCAATGGCTGGTGACACTTGTTTATGTACTATGCAATTTCAAGAAGCTTACCATAGAGTTTCAATAGGAGGGCCGAATAGTTAAGTTGACAGGCAACCCAAAAAAAAGGAGTGAGAGAAATATCAGGTAAGGGCCTCCATAAACTGATATCAAATTCCAGTAAGAGTGCATTATTTATGTTACATTTAACATATCCAGTTGAGTTCCACAAGTAACAACTATTTATGGAGGATAAAACAAATACCAAAGGTGAACTGGAGGGGCTACTTGGAAATTTGGTGAGGTGTTCCAGGAGCCAAGGCAATTGCCTCCAAAAAGAACTCACAATCACAATGCTCCTCTCAATTAAGGAGTAGAAACTATAAACATACGACCCTATAGGTATTCAGGAGAGCAAAAAGATGCTATTGAATGGTCTTTGCAGGAGTTGTTGGAAAAAGGATTCACCCGGATAAGTGTTAGCCTATATGCATCACCAGTGAATATAGTTAAAAACGAAAGACAACATATGGAGGATGTGCATAGATTATAAAGATTTAAATAAACACACAGTAACAAGCAAATTCCCCATCCCATTGATTGAAGATTTGTTAGAGGAGTTAAAGTGCTCTAACTGGTACTCTAAAACTAAATCTAAGATCCAAATATCATCAAATCAGGATGAGGGAAGAAGACATCCCAAAAACAGCTTTCAGAAAGCATGAGGGACATTTTGAGTTTTTGGTGATGACTTTTAAGCCTTATAGCCAATGACTTTGGTTGTAGTTTAATGATAAAATAATTTAAAGACATTCTTTATCTTGTTCATGTTTAAATGTATATGATAAAGTCTGTGGGATAATTATATATTACAAATAAAATTATAATGAGATTATAATTATGATATTCATATTGCATTTATGTGTTATCCCTAAATTGTTCTCAGTCATTGTTCTATTAAGATTGGACATTAATAGAACTCAAAAAGACTAGCACACATTATGTTTTTCCTTATGAAAGAAATCTCATAGGCTAAAGTATGAAGATACTTAAACAAACGTATGGGTTTATGTTAGAGAGCAAATTCATTGAATAAACCCGATAGGAGAAATCAATTTGAAAATTACTTGTGTGACTGTGGAATTCTCATTGTGATGATTGTATAAATGATCCTTTAACTTTAGGTTACCAAAGTTATCTTGTAGAAGGATTGCTATGTTTTGATACTACTTATGACCTATTTAATCATGGATCGATCAATCGACAGTCATTGGATGTAGCATGAACTATATGGAGGTAGTTGTGTGATCAAGGATTCATCACCCTAAAGTAATTAGGGAGAATGTTTCGTTATTCTTGATTAGTATTGATTCGAGAAATCCTTTGTCAAGGTGGAATGACACTTTGTAAATAGCTTATAAATATCATTAATTGAATCAATAGCTAATGACGAAGAACTAATATGATTGGACTAAAAAATAGAGTAGATATTAATTCTATGCTTTATGTCTAATCGAAATATTGTATGATGAAAGAATTGAATTATACGGAAAAATCATGCATGGAAAGGTTAGTCAAAATTACTTTGACATTCCTAAATATTTGGGTGGTCATGATGCGTTGCTAGATGCCAATCTTGATCTATGATTATAAATTGTTTAATTGGAGAATTAAAGATAAATTATTTTTTAATTTATCTAATTCTAATTATGAATTATAATTATAATTTATAATCATTGCTAACGTAATTGAGAACCTAATGAGTCTCACATAAAGAATGAGTTGAAGAGAGAAAATATATTTTTAATCAAGTTAGACTTGATTGTAAAATTTGAGAAATTTTATGATTAAATATGAGATATTTTATAAATACAGATCAATATGAGATATTGGCTCTTATTTGGGCATAATTTGTATTTAATTAGAATTATTTGTAATTATAATTAAAGTTTAATTGAATTTAAAATTTAATTTTAATTAAATTACTAAAATGTCCAAAACCTATTATAAATAGGCTTAAGCACTAATAAAGCTAGTATTTCTTGCTTAACCCTCTCTGTAAAACTTACATACTTCTCTCAACCCATTTAGTGGATACCTTTAGAGGCTAGATATTTGTACGGTTGCAGTGGTTGAGACGGATCGATTTCAAAAATGGTTCGAGGAATACGCCAAAACAAAGATCGAGTTTCAGAATAAGGTATGAATTACGATTCATGCTTTGTTATGATTTATGTGTTAATCATTTTATATAATTAAAGAGCTTATTTTTTGGGAAGTCAAAATACGAAAAAGTTTCGTAATTATTTTACTGTGGTTGAGATTTGATCCCCGCTCGATTTCCTAATAACAAATGCACCCTTTACCTTCCAAAGCCTCACAAATGAGAACTTCAGATCAAATTTACAAAAATTTCTATTGGTTTTCTTCTATGATCTTCTAGTTTATAGCAACAATTTTGCGCAACACCTGGATCATTTACGGCTAATCCTATATCTTTTAAAGCAGTAATAAATTTTTCGTAATAGGTGCATGTTGGGACCCGATCTCGGAACCGGACCCAACCGGAAGAACAGAATATGAAAGAACGGAGCGAAACGAAAGGCGAAACTAAAATCGAAATCAAAATGAATTCAAATCGCACTGAAACAAATTTCCAACATCTGCGTACAAATGTTCTAGAAAAGCGTCGTGTTGGAAACCCTAAACTAACTCGGCTCGGTCTAAACCAATCTGAATCAGTATACATTTTTTTTCATTCTATTTATTTCTTATCAATCTCATTTCAATCTTATACAAATCAAAACCGTTTGGAAACTTATCCTCAATCAAAACTCACTTCTTCTAAAATCATACGATTTTTGATCATTCATACAAATCCCAAAAATTTCATCTTTTAACCAAAGTCTTATTCTTATTCTATCTTTGTCATAAAACCAATTTTATCGAAAATCGGGCAGCATAACGGCTGTATTTTAAAAAACCCAAAACCTGCAATCGGTTTCAAACGCACTTCTATAATCACATCCAACCATAACAAAAATCATCGGACCTCCCGTCCGGAATATCAGCAGAAACAACACAATTCTAAACCTAGCACTTCAACACTTCTCAATCCAAAATCCAAAATCCGAATTAATCCCATCATATACAGGCATATTCATAATTCAATTCAATTCACAACTCCAGAATTCATATACATCATTTCATAAATCACATACATCCTGAAATAATTTCTTGTAATACATTAATGGCAATTCAAGCCATAAACAAAACCTGTACAAAAATCCAAAAATTCATAAACTACAAGACATGCAAAATCGAACAAAATGTCTTGACTCTCTTTCATCCGATCT
>JAOQMQ010000004.1:19598932-19621441 GCA_027563845.1 Erythroxylum subrotundum
TGACACATGTCACTTGCCACATGTCAACCTCTAAATTATTCACTTAATTCCTTCCAATTTACTTCCAATTTCTAGTCCAATTTCTTCCCAAAATTCCAATGGCTCAAAATAAATAAATCCTAAAATCACAGATCTAATTTTCAGTGCCATTGGACAGTACTTTCTATTACCAGTAACCAGTCAGTCTGCCACTTGGCATTTTTTCTAGTCCGGAAAAGTACCCCGAAAAATTCCAAAAAAATTTATAAAATTCTCTAAAAATTAAAAAATTCACAAAGACCCACTCCGATTAATTTTCCAATCACAAAAATCACATTTTTCATAATAAACACATTTATGATCAAAAATACCGGGTAATGTCATGAATGCATGTACAGGCATTTACATGTGCAAAATTTACTATTTACGTGTATGTGTAAGCATGAATATGCCAAAACAATTTAAAACACTCATAACCCATCCAAATTACTATTTTACCCTTCCCATCGGTGATGGGATGTTACAGAAAATCTTTCACTAGATCAGTTAGCTCAGCGATATGTGAATGAGGTTGTGAGGTTACATGAGGTTCCAGTGTCTATAGTTTCGGACAGGGACCCTAGATTTATCTCGAGATTTTGGGGTAGTCTACAGATAGCTTTGGGTACTAAGCTGAATTTCAGTACAGCCTTTAATCCTCAAACAGATGGCCAGAGTGAGAGGACGATCAGGACTGTCGAAGATATGCTCAGAGCTTGTGTTCTGGAGTTTCAGGGAGCATGGGATAAATATATAGCTTTGACTGAATTTGCCTACAATAATCAGTACCATAGCAGTATTGGTATGGCTCCATATGAGGCGTTGTACGGTAAGAAGTGTCGTTCACCTTTATACTGGGATGAAGAGGGTCTAAGAATTATTGAAGGCCCATAATTGATTCAGGATACCATTGATAAGGTAAAATTGATCCGTAGCATAATTAAAATGGCACAAGATAGACAGAAAAGCTAATCAACACAGGAGAGATATGGAGTATCAAGTTGGTGATAGGGTATTTCTGAGAGTATCACCTTGGCGAGGTGTACTAAGATTTGGAAAGAAGGGTAAGTTAAGTATGAGGTATATTGGTCCATATGAGATAATTGAAAGAATTGGACCTTTGGCTTATAAGTTAGCCTTACCTTCGGAAATGGCTCAGATATATAATGTGTTTCATGTAAGCATGCTTAGGCGATATCGGTCGGATCCAACTCATGTGATACCGACTCAGGAGATTGAAGTCTCTAGTAATCTGAGCTATGTAGAAAAACCAATTAAGATAATTGGCTATCAGAATAAGCAAATGAGGAACCGGGTGATTCCAATGGTGAAAGTCATTTGGAAGAATCATTCTAGTGAAGAAGCTATATGAGAAACGGAGGAGCACATAGAAATCAGTACCCCTACCTATTTGATTATTCAGGTAAGAATTTCGAGGACGAAATTTTTTTAGGAGAGGAGAGTTTGAACATCCCGATACCCATGTTAAGGCTAGAACAGTAATTTATGAGAAAATATTGTGAAATTAAGAAAATGCACGTCATGCATAAGTTAATTGTGACATACACATTTTTTTTGCACATTCATATGATTGTACATGCATTCATTGGCATTTCCGGGTAAATTAGTTTATAAATGGAAATTCTGGATTTAATTGGAGTGTATTAAATGTAATTTGGCAATTTTTGTACATTTCGGGTATTTTGCAATTTTTGGTGAAATATTTTGAGCTGAAAATTTATTTGGTGATAATAGTTATTATTTCAGAATTTTTGGTGAATTATGGATTAATTATCATGAAAATTAAATTTGGTATGTATTAGAGTTTATTCCGCATTTTTGGAGATATTTTGGATATTTTGGAAATTTATAAAAAAAAGAGGTATTTTAGACTAGGAAAAATATTGAAATAAGGGATAAATAGAAGTGTGACAATTGTATTAGAAATTAATTGACAAAATTGACAAATTATGGAGTGACAAATGGATAAAATTATATGTGACATGTGGACCTATAACTATGAGACAAATGGTAGCTTATCTAGTGGACAAGTGGAAGACATGTATTAGAGACATGTGTTGAAGCACTAATAAAACACCTAGGCAAAAAAAAAAGAAAAAAAAGTTTTTGCAACTATTTTGTTTGGTTTCACCGAAACCATCTACTTCCATTTTCCCTCCTATTTGCTCTCCCCATTTCTGAAATTTTGTTGAAGTATAAACAAATAAGTTACATTGATGTTTTAATGTTTTCATAGATGCATGTATGAATGGTGTATGTTTTCATGGTTGTAAATAAATGCTTGCATGAGTTGTTGTAAGAGGAAGCATTTCGGTGATGAGAGCATGGAGGTTAATGTTTGAATTTTGAACCTTGGATTCTTGGTTTGTTGTAAGTTGTTGAGTTTAAAAGAGGATAGAAAAGTTAGTTTATGCAATGGATGCAGTAGTTAGAAAGTGAAAAAGTGGGAAAAATCTGGGTTTTCGGTGAAGAAGATGAAGTTTTGCGTGTTAGAGAGAGAAAAGGGTTGTGGTTGCATGTATGGGTTAAAAACTAGAGTTTTTCATTGAACAACCCTCAGTCTTTTGCCTATAACTTTTTCATCTAAACTCCAAATAACTTGAAACTTGGACCAATGGATTCCTAAACATTTTTCTTTCTCTCCATAAAAATTTAGAGTTATCCGAATTGATCTGAAAGTTATTGATAGGATGAAAGTGTGGAAGTCTGCTGGAGTGTTATGAATTGGAAAATTTTCATGATCATGCTTCGGTTATCAAATTATAATTTGAGTTGTAGATTTCTGAATGAGTTTATTTTTCATTCATATTAAACTAGAGGCATATTTCTACAACTTTTGTGAAGAAGTCGAATTTTAATTCTGTCTCTAAGATTTTCAAAATTGGCATGTAAGTGAGTTGTAGTTTAAGCTGAAGCACTGTCAGGGATAAAAATCATGTCCTGTGGTTATTGAATAAACTGTATTGATGTGGGCCGAATCAGGCTAAGTTGTCTTCAACAACGTTGTAGCTTATTCTCTTAGCTTTAAATTGGTATAAAGTTTGTAATTTTTGGATATCTGAGCTAAAAGATATGAGTTGTGCAATTAGAGGGTATGATCGTGTACTAGCTAAAAGTTCAAATGCGTATAGTCTGTGGTATTGTGTGCATAACTCATAAAATATTGAATCAAATTGGATTATCTTAGAGTCATTAGAAATTTAAGACATTGGAAAACAACTTTCTAGAAGAGTGTTTTGCCTAATTTTGCCATTTACCCTATCATATTAATTATGCCAAGTTGACCCGAAATTATATGGGTAGAAAATCTGAAGTGGTCAATTAAGTTATGTAATGGATTTCACATTTACTTTATTATGGTCCAAATTATAAATACAAATGAGGTTAATGAGGGCTTTGATATTTGATCGATTTGATGATGAGAATTACTTTAAGATGCCCGGAATTGTCATTGAACATGCATTGTGCATACTTTCTATACATTAATGTGCAAAAAAGAACACTCATACATTTGTGCAAAAATGTGATATTTGTGAATGTGTTGTGTATGTTTTAGAGGAGCACATCAGACGCCAGTTGGACATTGCTAGACCATCCAGGCAATAGCTTTTTGGAGCGTACAGTGAGTGAACCTAGATGATTTCTTAGGATTGATTTGATTTGAATTTAATTTGATTTATTACACTTCCATTATTATTAAACTGTTTTGTGAGTTGTTTCTGGATTCCGGACCTGAGGTCTGAGGAGTTTAATAGTTGGGCATGTATTGGGAGTGTTTTGAATTGTTATGAATTTGACATTTGATTCTCAATGAAAGTTGAATGTCGGACTTAGGTCCGATGACTGTGAAATCTTGTATGAGCATTTGTATAAGATTTCGATATATGAGATATGCAGAAATTGTTGCCTTTCATAAAATACATGTTCAGATAGAGGCGTTGTGACTTGAGTTGCCAGTATGAAGCGCTTCCACGTAGAGCTTTGCTCCGTGATTTTTGAATTTGCACGTAGAGCTATGCTCCGTGATTCTGTTTGACTAAGCCCTATGGGCCCGTATTTGTATAAGTTGTGATAGGTACTCGGTCACAACAATAAGAAAGAATGTGAGTCTCATGCATATAACATTATAAGACTGAAATTTATTGAATGATTTGTAATGCTGAATGAGTGATAAATTGATGTGATTTATTTGCTATGCTTAGTAATGTGGATTGTGTGATCTTACGATATACCATGTTGTGTGAACTTCTGAAATATGCTTATGATCTGAATGAGTGTCTGTAAAATATGTATTATGTGTATCTGATCCGGTGAAATCATCAATGATGGTTCACTCATTGAGTTCGCAAAACTCATAAAAATTGCAACATAATTTTTCAGGTACGAGACAGGAGACCTAGTTCTTAGATAGCACTAAAAGACCATTTGGATTTTGTTATGGCTCAGAGGTCTGTCAGCTAGCTCCAGGAGCGTTATGTCTTGTATTTTGTTGTTTTTGTTAGAACCTGTACGAGGCTATAAATATTTGTCTTAAAGAAACGGTGTAAATTTTGTGGATAAATACAATGAATGATTTAAAAATTTGTTGACTTTCAAATGATGTTAGTTGATGCCATGTGTAAGTTGGATTTGTTTTTGCTCTAACATGCTATTATTATAGGATATGTAGTTGAATGTTTCTAAATGTTTGGGTATGTAACCTATGGTAGTGGGATGTTGCACACTCCATCGTCTTAGTCCACTTTCTGACTCCACCACTCAGGGCAGTCTCCTTCCACTTTTTCTCCTCATGTTTTGCTGACCTATATTTATGTTTTGATATGATACTCATTGAGGTCAATGAGAGGTTGAAGTGTGGGGGAGTAATTATGGCTTAAATGGTTTTCATGATAGGAAATTAACACCTGAGTTTGAATTCACACATTTTTCTTATCTTGAAATGATGGGACATGCTAAGTTATATAATAAATTTAATATAATCAGGATAATTCTCAGTTTTTCATAAAATGAGTGGTTGAGCCTACTAATTCTTCTTAACTTACAATTTGAGGCTTGGAATTAATAGAGTGAAATATCTAAGTTTGCTTGCTTTAAATCTATGTCACATGCATAGGAATTGTTGACCCAGCTCGCCTAGTTGCTCAAAATTGGTGAATGAAGAAAATCGAAAAAAAGAAAAGAAAAAATTGTTGCTCTGCTGCTCCACTCTAGTAAAATAACCCGGGGTCTTCATGCAACCCATGTCGACACTTAGGCCAAAAGCAAAGAGGGAGTATGAGCAGTGCTAGTAGCCAGCTAGGATTGTGATGAGTTCAGTAACCGGGGACGGCCATCACAAATGAATCGTAGTCGCGTAAAAAGGCTTATGACATCCTAGGCAAGCCGCAAATGTCGTATAATGAATAACATCTCAATCTCACGTTCATTTTCCAAGTTGAGTGATTTGGTAGGTTGGTAAATGATCTCCTATGCATTGACTTAATAAGGTTGGAACCCAATTGTGTGATGAAATTGATCAAGCCTTTACTTTTAAGTTGAAAAGAATTTTTAGAATCAATTGTTTATATTGTGGAAAACTAGGAATTGTTGGTTATGTTGACTTTGTTGTATTCCTTAGTGTGTTGCATCTTGGATGGATAGGGGATTGTGTGAAAATCAGTTGGGGTGTTTTTGGCTTATAGACGGAAGTTCTGCTTGAGAACAACCTTACGATAAGTGTGGGGGTGTTTGATGGTATGAATATTTGCTAATTATATTAATAATTTTGTTGATGTTTTGGGTAAATATTTATGTGGAAAGGGTGGAATTTATTTAGTTTTATGTGTTTTGGGCAGGAGATGACAATCGAGCCAAATTGGAGATATTTTGGTTGCTGTTGCTTGAAGTTTTGAGTTGTAACTGCTTATCCGCAATTTTTGGACTGACTTCAGCTTCTGGGCAGTAAGCCGTGCCCACGGCTTAAGGTCGCACGTGAATGAATGTCCGATACAGAGTTGGAGACGTGACTGGACTCTTAATTTGAATATTTTTCAGATTTGGAAAGGAAGATTTTTTTTTTTGAGATTAGTGAGGGAAGTTAGGGATACTAATCTTTAGCCTATTACTCTCCCTCTTAAAATAGAACTCTCCCTATAAAAAGGGGTGAGCAGAAGATTGAAAGGAGATCGATTTTGAGGAAACTAAAGACTCTTTTATTTCTTATTTTGCAAGTTTTGTATAGCCATGAGCGGCTAAACCTACTTTAGTCTAGCAAGGGTTAATCAAGTTCAAGTTCATATGAGTTGTGAGATCTAAACTTTATTTTTGTCATTGAAATTCTGCAGTATTTATTCATTCTCTGTTTTATTCAGATTATTATCTTGTTGGTTATTGCAATAAGAGCTCGTTGTGCAATTGGCAGGGTTGTAATTAGCTAATCAAGATTTTTAGATCCGTAATTGTCTAGTTAATCTTGATGACAGTAGTAGGTAATATAATTTTCAAGTTATATTATGAGAATGAATAATCTGATTTAAACAATCACGCTTATTGATCTTGTTGATTAGGGTTGGGTCTTTCTAGTTCTTAAAGCTATTAGCGAATTAAATCCTAGGCGCGTGTCGGGATTGTTCGTCAATAAGGGGTTAGTCATAGGCGCGTATCCGGCTAATCTAAAATTAAGGAAGGATTAGATTATTAGAAACTTTTCAATAATCATAACCAGTCTATTGTGGGATTTGGATTTATTCTTTGTTTCAACGATCAACCTTAGAACTTAAATGAGAATACCTTGTTAGATGCTATTAATCTGATTTCTTTTCAATTTAAATTTATTTGCTTGCCATTTATTAAATTTAGGATTTTTTCTCATTAGTTACAAAACTCCCATTTCCTCGTTCTTGACTCCCTGGTTGTTAATAGGATTGATTAATCTCCAGTCTCTAAGGATACGACTCTACTCGCTCAAGCTACAATTTAATTGATTTTTCAGGAGTAGATTTTATTTTTGGTGGATTCGACACTCATCAATTATCCATACATCAATTTACTTGCCAAGTAGCATTTTTTCTAGTACAATTATATCCACATTTTCATAAATAAATCCAAAAATTCACAAAAGTTCAAAATTAACAGCTACGCTCTCCAATTAAATTTCCAATACAACAATTTCACAATTCTCAATCATATCACATCACAATTCAATTATACTCAGAATGTCAATGAATGCATGTACAGTCATCTTAATGTGTGCAAAAATTCAAATTCACGTGCGTGTGTGCTAACAATATGCATGAATATAAAAATGCATTTTTTCTAAATCTCTCGTTGATCTCACATGTACCGTATTTTTGGGTTCTAACCCTTAGTATAGGAACGAGATGTTACAAACTGAGTCAGTGAATCGAACGTTGGGAAATTTAATTCAGTGTAATTGTGGCGATCGTTTGAAACAGTGGGATTTCGCTCTTGTGCAAGCAGAGTTTGCTTATAATAATGATGTTCATGGTGCTACAGGGAAGACTCCTTTTTCTATCGTTTACATGAAAGCTCCACAATATGCTTTAGATCTTATCAGACTATCAAAGGTTCCTAGTCTTAATGTTGCTGTTGTAGACCTGACTGCTCAAGTTCAGAATGTGCACAATGAAGTCAAACATAAGTTGGAGGGTGTCAATGCCAGATATAACCGTAGAAGAAACGACGTTGTTATTATGTTGTATGATTCATTGCTTTAATAGATCTTTTACTAGTTCTTCAATTATGATCTTCCGTAGACTAGCATATCTGTATGGGCAAACATTCATGATTTATGTTCCCTCTGTCAGCAAAATTCTATGGTCATGGCTCCTTTACGGGGGGTAAGCTAGTAGGTTCTGCAAAAGAGAGCCAAACTCAGCAAGCAGAGCTCAAATGTTTCAGCTCACCTTTTGAAGATTCTTCAATAGGTAGCTCCTATAATTGGTGATTTGGTGAGCACTTCAACTAGAGCATAAATAGCTGATTGTTGTTCACAGGTTTCGCTAGCATTTTCTTGATTTAGAGTTCACCACTTAGCTTTCATTGACAGGACAGGACCTTTGTTTATAAAATACGGGTTGGTCATTCCAATAGAACAACATTGTTTAGTTTTTTGAAATAGCATATGATGTCTTCAAAAGTGGATCATTCAATTATAAGTACTAAATCATAACCTCCCAAGAGTAAAGCAGAGTATCAATAATAAACTGAATCCCTTGTGAGCTCCATTCAAAATTTTTACATAATTGATCACAAAGGTAATCATGATCCTCCACTCATTGTCATCTTGATATCATCAATCTTAACACAATTATTAGCATTCACAAAATTATATTATTTGTATTCACCCGCTTGTATCACAGATATAATTTAAAAAGAGACGAGTGGCTGTTTATCTTTGTTAAGATCAACCCAATTTCCTTCAAACTGATGTGATTCTCCTTCTCTTCTTCATCATTCTCCACCACAAAAAATTCTATTGATTTTTTGGTTTTGGCATTTGTGACCTGATGAAAGCTTCTCATGACACCAAAAACATAGGTATTTGAGGATTCCTTGCTACTCAATTGTCTCTACTATTTTCGAAAGGTCATTTTTAGCTGATATGCTCGGTGAAGGAAAAGTCCGCTAGAAGTAGTTGGTTTATTGGGAGGAACTAATGGTTGAATTGGTGGAATGATTGATGTTTTAAGTGGTCTCAATCGTATAACAGGCAGATGTCATAGCTTCTTACTTCCTCGCTAGGACATAGGCATGTTGTAATTTATTGAAAGACCGCGCAATATTCTTTGGTTGAATCTTCAACCGCTGTGTCAGCATCATTATACATTCTCCCCAGCTCATCTCTACTCATATCATTCGATACCTCGTATACGTTGGCGCCATTTTCCCCCAATACCCTCCACGTGAACAACTATTTTCATCTACTCTACGTTTACCGGTACATGCGATCGATCTCAAAGAACTGCTCAACTCTATAAATTCAGTTGTGCACGTTATCATCTTCAAATGGAGAAAATTCCACTTTGTCAAATCTTATTGGTGCTTTTGATTGAAGCTTGATTTACCATACCCTACCCCTGTATCCAAACAGTTTTTAGTTGGAGATTCCAAGATTGAAGTTGAGATTGTGCCTTATATAAATGAACATCTGCTGCTGATAATTCGGTCATTTTGCACTTTCCGCATCTGCCAATTCAGTGATTCCTCCATACGTCTCAATCATTGCCCACGCGTTCCTTCAGCCATAATGCTTATTTCTCCCCTGTTTAGCTAGATATCTTTCGAGTCCAATCCAGAGGTGTCAAGATCCATATACTTATGAATAGATAATTAGAAGATGAAAGAAAGGAGAGAAAGTTCAGAAGAGAGTGAAAGATCAAGTTTCACGATTTCATTCTGTCTGCTGAAAAAGGGGTTTTTACAGGTAATATAAACCGTTGGGCAACCATAACAAACATTTGCGGATTGCCCAGTAATAAACAGCAGCCTCGTGCCACTAGTATCCTGGTTATTCATAACAAGAACATCTAAAAGAAACAACAATGTTTGGTGATTTATTTTACAGGTCTTCTTCTTCATGCTCCCCAGCTATGGAAAAGGGTACTGAATCTTGAGAAAGATTTTTTATCTCGATTCTGATGAAAATTAGTATGAACTTGCCAAAGATTGCGTCTTACCAAAAGGCTGGTGATGCTTCAACTTCTTTAACAATTACAGATCGCGCTATGAGGCTAGCACAGATATGTACTCAATCCAGCTCCTATATGGGCACAATAACCATTGCTGACATAATGTAAGCTCAAGGGCATAGATACAAACCTCCATATTTTGAACTCAACATTCCTTTCAAAATATAACACAGCATAAATGCCAACCATGCTGAATTCCACCTCTCCGAATCGTTTTTATCAATCTAATAGAAAAGAGGCATAACTTGCAAGCATCGCGAGCCAGTTTGCTTTTCATAGCCTTTTACAATAGCACCAACCAATTCTAGTGATCATCTTCATCTGGACCAGGGCAGTTGGATAAAAGCGCTTCCATTGACTCATACTGAAACAAGTACAATTTACATGCTAGCCGATTAGAATGAAACTAGGATTTGGTGCCATGCAAGCGTTATTTCATATGAGTGCTTAGATCTTATGTTCATGGAAGCACGTACTTCAAGATTCTTGAAATTAGCTAGAGCAATCGATAATAACAAGAAAACTTACCTGAAAACCACAGAACAGGCAATATCGATACTCATCTCTTAATTTCATCAATATTTCTTGCAAATCCTGTAACAATAAATGATTGATTATGATGACAACATTCAATGAAAAAGGTTTATCATAACAAAGAAGAAAAATATAAGTAAACGGAAAAAAAAAAAAGATAAACCAAACGATTATCTAAATCCAGTATAATCTTAGCATTTGCTAGTGGGTTTTATTATGTATATATTATGTTTTCCACATGCTTATAAATCTGACATAGACATAGATACCCGGTTCAAATGCAGACTGTAAATATTCATGCAACTTTGTCAAGAGGCACATAACGTACAAACAAAAAGAAGACATCTAAGACACCTGAAACTACCTCTCTGAACAGAGACTAAAGAAACCCTTCGCAAGCAAAATAGAAGAAGATGTTTACATAAAAGCATCCAAAAATGATAAAAGAGAAAAATCAAAACAAAAATGTAAAGAATAATAACACATCCATTTTAAGGCATCTTTTCCTCAACCAAAAGAAACTCCATCATGTTAGAATGCATAGGATTTGAGCAGAAATATTTCACATGGATTGCACTATCGCAGTGGCACATGAAAACTCTGATATTGATTTAGGAGTTTACTAATGTAGCCTTTCACACCCCAACCCCACTAGTTTGTAATCAGAGTGTTGTCAAAATAAAAATAAAACCACTGTTAGAAAATACAAACCCTCCTTCATTATGGATAATTATGTAATTATGACAAAAGATAAGGTTTAGATTGGAGAAAAATATCTAGTGATGATGTGAAAATTTATGGATGAATTTAGAAGCTTGTAGAAGAAACTTGTAGATAAGGATGAGTTAATTGATGTGGCAAAATTATGGAAATTTGTAGATGAATTAGAAGATTATGGATAAACTTGAAATACTTGGTAAAGAAGTAAGATATGTGGGTGAAGTTTAAGCATGACATGTGTCAAAGAAGTGGCCAAATTGTAATTGAAGTTGTTTAGTATGTCTATATATATTTGTTCTTGTAATCATTTATATGCATGAGAAAAAAATAGAGAGTATTTGAAAAAGAAGTGTTTTGAGAGCCGTAGCTCTTTGTGAAAGAAATATTGAGAGGAAAAGTGCAGTAGCACTTAGAGAGAAATATTTGTATCTTGTGTGTGTCTTTTGTACTCATAAACTTTGTTATCAATACAAATACATATTTTGTGAAAATTCTTTTATTTGAAGCCCATCAAAGCTTCCAACAACCACTTGGTATTCACAACACTGAATCTGTCAAGCTCACTATAAAGAACAGTTTCTAAATCTAGAAACAAGAGACTTTGAAGCATAAGCCTTAACTGTAACTGAAATCAACCAGAAAAGCGGAGTGCCCAAAATCACAGAGGTCATAATACAGGAAATTTGATTGAAGGCGTCCACCTTCCTTCTGCCCAAATTCTTATTTTGTAGTACTATCCCAACTTTGTCAAGTTAGTCTCACCTCCATCATATCCAAATGTGGTGAATCTTATTTTCTCCAAAAGTTATATTACTATCCAATTCTGATAATGAAATAATAACATATTGAACCACAAAAACGATAACAAAGCCCTATGCCCAATGTGAATACAATTCATTAGGCACATTTGTAACCAGTTTGCCAACGATTATTTTGGGAGCAAAATAAAAATCCTAAATATTTTTCTAAAACGCCTTTCTTTACACTGGATCCTAGGATGACCTCCGGCATTTGAATTTGAGCATGTTCCTCTATTTTGCACAAAGAATGAAAAGCCTTAAAAGTGAAAAAAGAATGTTCAATAATATGTTACCTCTTCTGTTATTTCCTCTTCTTCCTCTTCCTCTTCTTCCCCCTCCTCATCCTCATTTTTCTTTGGCTGCACAACTTCTTTGTTTTCCAGTTGATCAAGAGTTGCTTTTGCTTTCCTGAAATTTACCACAACTCTTCGGATTTGCCATTGTGACTTCTGCCAAGATCCGAACTCTGCCATCAATTCCTCTTCCTTTCTTTTCTTTCTCTCCATCTCAAACTCCTCTCTTTTCCTCTTTTCCTTATACGGGTCTTCACGCCCAATTCCAACACGTGTTCGTCGAATTTCAATCCCCACAGGATTAGATCTGCCTGAACCTTCCTTTCCAAGAGCTGAACCGGGAGTATAACCCATCTGCTTCAGCAATTTAAACCCAATGTTGGATTGTGGTATTGGAGCCTCTATTTTGGCTAAGGTTTGCTCGTCCTCTTCTTGTTGCTTTCTCTCCCTTTCAAGCTTACGCTGCTCTTGCCAGCTGAGTTTTGACTTCTTTTTTGATGATTGAGAAATTGGATTTTTGTCTTTAGTACTCTGCAGACATATTTCAAAGTGAGATCAAACACCATAAAGTCCGATGAAGTTCAAGCTAATAATAACCTTGAGGAGTATAAACATGTCCCAGTTTTACGTGAAAAACCATAATGATCCACAAACAATTCATCTAATAAAAAGAAAACAAGAACTGATATCTATTCCTTGAAGAAAGAAACATTGAAAGTGAAAAAAAAAAGACTAAAAGTTGCAACCACCTTAATAAACCTGCTTCGCGTTTCCTGAACTACAAATTAAACAAGTTCAAGTTTCACACCCACTTAATTCTTCTCTTGTTCTTTTTCTGGGTAATGTTTAAATACACTTGACACCAACTTCATTCCAACCGGTATATTACTATCAAATTCGAATGCTCTGACAAAATAGCCAGCAACTTAGGGTTAAATATTCATGTTTTGGGTAGCAAACCAAATTCAAATCCCAACATGTAAAATCTTTTAAGATAAAAAAATTACAAAAATGTAAATAATTCCCAGAACTAACTTTCTTTAGTGTATAAAGAATTAAAGACACTACAAAAATTCAGAATAGATAATACACAGAACCCAAAGCACAGACTTTTATAGACGAAAACTTCGACGCGTTAGAGGCTTCAGGTGGAATGAAGTGAGAGAGATCCCCCATGTAATCTTCTTCCTCCTCTCCTCGATTTCCTTGTCGTTCGCTAGTTGATTCAGCCATTGCCCTCTCCGCTACTCTTCTTCACACGATCACACGTACACAGTGAGGAAGAAGAAATGGCCCAAAAGACCTGAAAGGAACCTCAACTAAAATGGACCTTTTGATTTAGATCCAATCGATTAACAAACAGTATTTTGACACGTGTAAAACCGACTATAACCGTCATTAGCTGACGTGGAATTCTCATGGCGCGCTTTACACCTCTGCTTTCTTCTCTTTGGTTTCAGGAAAGCAAACACCAACTAGCGTAGAAACTGTTTTTCTTTGCTCCAGACTTGCATTTCTTAAAGCGTGAGGAGACTCGAAGCTTTCAATTCTTCTCTCTCTCTTTCTTCTTGGTTCCTTTCCTTTTTCCTTCCTTTCTTGACCAACAAACAAACAGACTCCTCCGACTGCATTCATTGTTTTTCTTTGCGCAACTGTTCTCTTCGAGAGTTAAGTAACCGAACTTTCTCTGGCTTTCCAGGAAAGGAGGTGAACGAATATAGAGTCAACTTATAATGGAGAAGCAGAGCTTCTTTTGGTGTTGCACTGTTCTTGTGTTCTTGGTGGTCCTGGTTATGCAAACTTGGGGTCTTACGGATCCCTACGATGGTAATTTCTGCATACATTTAACTTGTTTGTAGTCCTTGTGATTCGTGCGGTGGTTTTGAGGCAATTTTTATGAATAAGACTCCGTGGTTCAAAAAAATCTAGAAGAATGAAACTAAAGATGAAGAGTAAGTGAACAAACAACAGCAATGATTAGTTTCAAATTGACTATATTTTCTAACGAGTAGTGCTTATAGACCAAATATAGTTGACTTTCTTGTTTCGTTTGTTTGATCGATTATTTATGGTATTTCCAAAAACCAAAAAAAAAAATTATGCAGTCGTAGCCCTTCAAGATCTATATAGGGCACTAAACAAACCACCACAGCTCAACGGGTGGAGATTAGGTGGAGTCGATCCATGTCTGGAATCATGGACTGGAGTGCTATGTTCCGGATCATCTGTAACACACATGTAGTGCACATTAGCCCTTTTCAATCAAGATGACATGTAGACTAGAATATGACACTAATTTGTTCTCCCACCTTAATGTAGTAAACTTCATGAACTAAACATCAGTGGATACCTCGGAACCCAGCTTCATTATCTGCGTAATTTGAGGCAACTGTAAGTGAATTTTTTCATATTAACCGATTCATCAAATCTCTGGAGTCACTTTGATTCTTACATTTGAATTATTGTCTCAGGGACATGAGCTCTAACTACATTCTGGGAGAAATTCCGTATGGTCTGCCGCCCAATGCCACACATATGTATGCTATTGAACTTCCATATTCTTTCTCGTAGATGCTTAAATGATGTTTCTTGACCAATCTCTGTTAACAAAAGCATTTCTTAAGGCACGTTAATATTAAACTGTGGCTTTCCTTATCTGTGTTCATATTTAATTCCTCACAAATGCAGAAATTTGGCTTGCAACAACTTGAGCCGAAATATTCCCCATTCTCTACCAAGCATTAAATTTCTGCAACACCTGTAAGTAATTAGGCTGCTTATTCAAATTGCATTATCTTCCCAGGGCTTTGTTTTTAAGTTTTCAAGCGTACTATCTGGTTGGTATTCTGCAGGAATCTAAGCCACAACCACTTATCCGGACCTGTTGGCAATGTTTTCACTGGCCTACAGAATCTTAAAGAGATGTATACTCTTCTGTGCTTTTTAATTTACCATTTGTATTTTTAGCGATGCTAGACAGTACTGTTTGTTACTGCTGCAAAATTGTAGTGGTAAGAACTTATAGATGTGTCAATTTGATGTATGAAAAATGTTGTGTCAAATGCAAAATGGCAGAATCTTAAACTTTTTATGGTATCCCTAAAGCAAATAATTTTCAGTTAAAGATATAGTCTAACCCAGTGACTTCAACTATGAGCATTCTTTGGGAGACTGGTTTTATTTTAATTGTTTTTAAGTAATGAGATTAGTGTATTGCAAGACTCAAGAATATACAATTCCTGTAAGGGTCTGGATAATCAAACTGTAAAAAAAGATACAGAATTACAACGAATTCTCTGATTGAGGAGTCAAAAGTAATTCAAAAGACCAGAGGTGCTCAGTTGATCCGTAATCCTTGTTGTGAGGGCTCATTGAAAGGAGAGGAAGCAATGTCATGGGTTTTATTTTAAATTTTGTTCGTTCAAAAACAATTTAATAACAGGATGACCTTCATGATATGTAGTTTCTCAAGCATTTCAACCCATCCTATACTTTCAATTGCCTGCTAGGTGTAATTTTATTAGTTTTCATAATAATTCATGGAATACTTTGTAAGCATGATTATTAGCTCACAAAAGTCTCAATCTCAGGGATATGTCGTATAATAACTTCGATGGAGATCTACCAAGTTCATTTGGATCTTTGACAAATCTTACTGGATTGTGAGTTTGATACTTCTTTCTCCAGTATGCCTGGTAAATTACATTTTGTTTTCATTTGGATTGTGTAGGATAAAATATGTCTACTGGCCATATTCACAGGTTCTTGCAGAACAACCAGTTTACAGGATCAGTTGTATACCTGGCTAATCTTCCCCTAACCGACCTGTCAGTAGCTCTGCTCTTTTCATCTTAGTCCTTTTTTTGTCTCCATGTAAAAAATTTAAAATGTCACTTGATCCTTTTCTTACACAATTTCATTTCAGAAACATCCAAAACAATCATTTTAGTGGTGTAGTTCCAACCCAATTTCAGGCAATAACAAACTTGTGGTAAGTGATCAAAAGGTCGCTGTTTCTCTTAGTTTCAATGAACAGTAATAGGTTAATAACTACAAACCTTTGCGTTGAATGTTCTCTCTTCTTATTAGGATTGCCGGGAATAAGTTCCATAGAGTGGAAAACTATCCTCCCTGGAATTTTCCCCTGGAAAAAGTGCCAACTGCAAAAAATTATAGCGGCCCTCCGACAACAGAGGTTGCTGCCATGGAGGACTATTCCTCTCTTAAAAGGCACAAGAAGAAAGGGTTTGCCCCTGGAGGAGTTGCTTGTATAGTGGGCGTGGCAACACTGATTACAACATTTTGTGCAATCTATTTTGCTTTTCATGTTAGGAAATTCCTTTTTTTCCCACTCCGCAGGGCCAGGGGTGAGAATCATTTCTTGTCATACTATTAGATCTTGAATTGGCAACTAAATGAGCAGTACGCGCTCCACAATTATAACATAGAAACATAACCGTGATAATATAACTGTCTCTTTTCCATAGATTATTACCGCCTGAACATTTCAACTCTTATTATCAGTGCCCATGTCCGGATTATGCAGATATCTACGTTTACCTTTTCAACTAGTCACAGTTTGGAATTCCATCATTCGAATAAATATGTTAAATTTCAATTTAATCAAGTGCTTTACTGCAGAGGAACTGTTGTTATTTTTTCTGTCACCAACAGTGTTATTTTTTATGAAGAGAATCAAGCATTGTCATATTACTAATTCTTACCCATTTTTCTTTTTCTCCTTCATTCTCTGTTTTTATGGTTATAGGATGTTCTCCAAGAGCATCTGAAGCAAGTCCACATCTGTTACCTCTCAAATCTCAACCCATTCTCAGGGAGAGCAATGTAGCATCCGGTGGCCCTATCAGGACAGATAAAGTGCCTGCAAGAAGAAGTTTTGTCAACAATTACAAAGCTCCAGTTTGTGCAACAATGTATACTGTTACCGAGCTTCAATTAGCAACAAATAGCTTCAGTGAAGAGAATCTTCTTGGAGAAGGATCTCTTGGTTCTGCTTACAAAGCTGAGTTCCCGGATGGCAAAGTATCTCCTGGAACCTACTTTATCGATTGTGATTTACATGAATTCGTGGAAATTAATCAGATGTTAAGAGCTCTTTTACTGGATCCTCATTCTCTCTCTCTCTCAGCAGATATTAGCTGTGAAAAACATCAACACAGTTTCATTGTCTTTATACGAAGAAGAACAATTTCTGGATGTGATTTGGACACTATCCAGACTGAGGCACCCAAACATAATACCACTAAAGGGGTATTGTGTAGAACATGGAGAACATCTACTTGTGTACGAGTATATCAAAAATTTGCCTCTCGATGCTGTTCTGCATGGTAAAGGACATAAGCCCTTGTCATGGATCAGCCGGCTGAATATTGCACTAGGGGTTGCTACGGGTTTGGAGTAAGTATATCATGTTTAGTTCCCCTCAACAATTCCATTAATTCCCATAGTAAGCTATAACATTCTTTAAAGTTCAATAATATCGACAGACTAATATAATAAGGAGGTATTTGCCGCTTTTGTCTTTAAGGCAGAGAATCAGGAGACCATTAGGTGACAAGGTTGTCTGTTGTTTCTCTTCTATTGTAGCGATGATGCGTTCTTGAAATTTTGTTTTCAGCTATTTGCATTCAAGATTCTCACCTCCTGTTGCTCATGGAAATATAAAGGCCGCCAACATCTTACTGGACAAAGAATTTGTACCTCGTCTAAGTGATTGTGGACTTTGGATTCTGAAGCCATTGACAAGCAACAGTGTCAAAATCAAGGTAATTTTCCCAACACTTTCCTTTTGGTGAGATGAATTGAAACCATAGTTGTTATATAGGCCAACAGTGCAACCAAAAGTTTATCTCTAATCCATGTGCTGTTCTTCCACAATGCTCTTTCCGATCGAGTTTGAAACGTGTGTAGAAAGATAAACAAAGAGTTGATATTTATTGTCTAAACATTGAAACGAACAGGCTTCTGAAATTGCTATCAGCAACTCTGGTTACGTAGCACCTGATCATGGGAATCCTGGAGCTGATAATACAAAGGCTGACATTTATGCCTTTGGGGTACTGCTCTTGGAGCTGTTGACTCGAAGGAGACCTTTTGATAAGTAGGCTATACGTTTAACATATTAACAGACCTTGTTACGCATCATGTTTATTTTCAAAATGCTTAACATTTTTGTGCTACCACAGATCTAGACCTCAAGAGGAACAATCTTTGGTAAAATGGGCTTCTTCTAGGCTCCATGACAATGAGTCTTTAGCGGAGATGGTTGATCCAGAAATCAAAAGAACCCTCTCCAACAAGGTTCTGTCCCGATTTGCAGATGTTGTCTCTCTTTGTGTTCAGGTAATGGCAATAATGTACAGAGAGGATTTTGAGTCATTGCACTTAGTACTCATAGCAACTGTTTTATTGTAACTTGAACAGCCGGAGAAATTTTTCCGACCACCGATGTCTGAAATTGTAGAATCTCTGACATATCTGCTGCAACTATTCACCACTGCAAAAGGCAAGAGAGTTGATCGCACTGAAATTGAACCCTTGGAAAGGTCCTTTTGTTCAACACACACACGCTTCATTGGCTCGCCTACCCTGAGCCATGCCTCCTATTGATCTCACAACTCGTTCTCACTAGAACAAAAAGTCACATTACCACAAACACTTCAAGAATTGTTTTGTCAAATCTTAGAATACTGTTTTTTTTTAAGACTAACAGTCACTAGTGTTGTACAGTTCAAGTCAATTCTGAAAGCTTTATGTCTATAGAAATTACGACGCCTGATTCTTTCGAAGTAGTAAAGAGGAACATTTGCTGTTTACTGATTAATATGCTTTCTCTAGTTCCTTTCTTCCCGAAGAGAGAGAGGATGAAAAGTGAGATCTTAATAATGGTAAGTTGGAATTCTTGATTTGGGATCTATTCCCATTTTAACTTCGGAAGTGCATAGAAATATGATTGTCGAACATTTTAGTAAATTTTCATTTAGTGAAAATCATGATTACTTGAAATTTGACTGAATGATCACATCTAAATTTATTTTTGGAATCATGATTACTTGAAATTTGACTGTATAATCACATCTAAATTAAATTTTGGTACCAAAAATTAAGAAGAGCAATTAATATGTAAATTAATGCATTAGAGAGTGGTCTCCTCTCTAGCATAATTACTTTTCTACTCCTCCATCTTGGCTTTGAATTACCGTTTCTAGTAAGATGCTTCTGAGGGATCGCTCCTACTCTTCAACTGTGAGAGCCTTTGCTTCATGGGGAAACTCTCGGAGCTGAAACCCTTAGCTTCGCCGTGAGAAAAGAAAGGCTTTAAATCTAGCAAGATGCAGGATGTGTGGATGTTCAGAAGCCCAAATTGTCGTGGATGGATCACTTATCCATGCCTTTCTCCAATCATGAAATCAAGGAAGCACTATTTAGTCTTAATCCTAACAAATCTCTAGAGCCAGATGGGTATGATGCTTTCTTCTTCCAAATTTCCTAGGATCATATTAGTGAGTTGGTAATAGAAGCAGTCTAGGAATTCTTCTCTTTTACGAAAATGCTAAGGAAACCCAATAGGGCACATATTTTCCTTGTTCCCAAGACGAAGCATCTAAATGCAATGGTTGATTTTCCTCCAGTATCATACCGCAACACAATTTATATGGTTATTTATAAGATTATGGCATATAGATTAAGAGGAGCACTTATTCATGTAATCGGTTGTAGTTTTATAACAAGGAAAACTTTAAGTGATAATATTATGCTGGTTTGAGAATTATATAAAGATTATGACACCAAGGCTTCTTTACAAAGTTGTTCTATAAAAATTGACTTCTCCAAGACCTTTGACCTTGTAAAATGGAGTTTTATTTTCAATGGGTCAAGGGCATTTGATTTTCTTGATACTTTTGTTGATGGATCAAGTTATGTATTACTACTACCTTATGTAGTGTATGGGTGAATAGATCATCCTCTAAATTCTTTTATGGTGCTAAGGGACTAAGACAAGGTGATCCCTTTTCTCTTTACCTTTTCGCTATAGTTATACAAATTCTTATAAGGTTAACAACTTGGAGGATAAATTCCTCAGGATCCTTTAAGTTCCATCATAAGTGAAAAGGACTAAGGGTCAACAATTTAGTGTTTACGGATGACTTAATGCTATTGTTTGGTACAAATCCTACCTTCTTACAATTATTGGTCGATTTACTCAATCAGGTTTCTAGAATCTTTGTCCTAGTAGTTAAGCTGGAAAACAGTAAGATTTATATGTCCTTTGATGTATTCGATGTAGCTTTGATGAGTAGTATATCTTACCTTAATATCCAAGTTGCTCCTTTTAAGTACTTAGGAGTACCTATAACCAATAAGAAACCTAGGTATGTAGATTACCTAACTTTGTTTAAATTTATGAAAGATAAAGTTAATTCTTGAAAAAACATGTTTCTCTCTAGTGCTGGCAAGCTTCGGTTAATTTCCTCTATACTACGAAATATTCACATACATTAAAGCTCTCACTTAATTCTCTTATGGAAGTTAACTAAGTAAATAGAGAATTTGATCAAGAACTATCTTTGGTCGGGGTCAATTGATAATTCCAAAAGGGATAAGGTAAGGTGGCAAGACATGTGTACTCTAAAGCAAAAAGATGGTCTGGGATTAGCTCTTATCCATACTATGAACTCTTTACTATTGGCTAAGAAAATATAGAGATTGTTTAATGATGAGAGGAAATCTGGTTAAAGTGGATACATGAATACTATTTGTCTAATACAAGTTTTTGGAGCTTGAAAGTCAACAAAGAATAGTCTTTAAGCTTTGGCCAAAATGTTGATTTTGAGAAACAAGACATGCTCCTTTTTAAAAAGCGTGGATGAAAATGGTAATAGAACCTAGCTTTGGAAGGATAATTAGATTGGATTGGGGCCTCTCGACCTTAGGGAGGTGTTGAATTCCCTTAAGAGACGGATCCCTATGTATGCTAAGGTAAGTGCAATTATAAATAGAGATACTTAAGAGTTACTCTTTTGAAGACAGTTTTATTGGGAAATTTTCCTACCTATAATCCCAAAAATTTGGAGCACGATCATTTCTTTTGGTTAAGGGACACTTGTGAAAAATCACTAACAGATTACACATAGATGTCTTTAGGTTTATATGCACCCACAGCCCTATGGTATGACCTGATTTAGGGAAAAACTCTTATCTCTGATGCTTTCTTTACCCTTTGGCTAGTTATAAGATCAATAGAGTCAAAATAAAAGACTATTGTATTGGTATTATATATGAGTCCCCTTTGCATACTATTTCAACAGGTCTTCCAACCTTTTTGCAACTAGAGGGGCTAGCATCTAACTATTCAACGGGTTAGTGATGCAAGCAAAAGAATAAGACAAGACTCTTGCTTTGTCAAAATAGCCCTTTCATACAGTGTCTATGCTATTTGGTACAAAAGGAATAGTGGAATGTATAAAGGAATGGCTCTAAACAAATATGACCTTATAACCAACACAATCTAATGGCGTACGGAAATATTTTTCATTAAAGGAGGCATGTTGGTGAGAGTTCCCTAGTGAAGCAAAGATGGAACTTATCTAATGTGGAGAGCACGATATATGTAACATCCCACCCCAATGAGAATGGTAAAATGGTAATTTAAAAAGAGTCGAGAGTGTTTAATATTATGTCGCAATATTCATGCATATCATTACACGTGAATAGTGAAATTGCACATGAAAACAACTGTACATGTATTCATGATATTTCTCGGTATACGTGCCTAAATGTAAATCTTTGTGAGAAAAATATGAATTTGTGCTTAAAAAATTATTTGGAGTGGACTGTTATGTGTTTTGCATTTTTGGGCAATTTTGAAAATTTTTTGGAAATTTTCGGGGAAAATTTTCGGACCGAAAAAATCGTCAGGCGGCGAACCGATTGGTTTTCGGTACCGAAAATTTCTGTCCAATGGCACTGGAATATTGAGTACATTATTTTGGGATTGTAATTGGAGCCATTGGAATTGAATGGGTTAAAGATTTCATTTATTAGAGTTCTTTTAATTTAAATTCATTAAATGGAATTTGTCTTTTTCTCTTATTACATGCCAAGTGTCATGGTGACACATCTTACATGCATTTAATACTTGCTTACATTCACTTAGCAAGCATCTACATTCACGATATTTCTACAAGCAAATTGAAAGAGTGAAGTGTTTGCTTTCTTCCTTCATACGAACCTCCCACCTTCTTCTCCTCCTTTGATCTCTCCATTTATTCTAGCTAAAATTGCTACTCTTCTCCTACCTTGAGTGCTTCCTTTCATGCATGCTAGCTTAAACTTCCCACCCCTTTTTATGATGGTGATCGTGTGTCTAAAGTGAAGTGGAGGGGTTGGTGAGGTAGTTGAAGAATTGAAGAA
>JAOQMQ010000004.1:19621541-19636096 GCA_027563845.1 Erythroxylum subrotundum
AGTTCACGTCTGCATTAGTGGCATTCTATTCTTGTAGAAATTTATATTTCCGCAATTCTTGCAAAATAGTGCTTTGTCTTTCAGTGGGCCCCAATTGGCTATTGACATTCTATTGATTGTAAAGTGTTCACTGAAAATGGTTGTGAATAAAATTGGATCCAATTGGGTTATGAAGTTTTGTACATCAAATGGATAAATACTGTTGAGTGTATTATTATGGTTGAAAATATTTACAAATTAAAAAAAAGGGGCCCAAATTGTCCACTGATTTCCGCGCATACGATAAAAAAACAAATGTTATACTGAGTTTTTGACTGTATTTGAGTGCTCTAGCATACCACTCTCGTGAGGCACGAACTCGGATATCACCCACGATATCGAGTTTGGGTCCTGCGAGAGTGGGGTGCTACAATATAGGAGTAAGGAAATGCAACCATAGTTCAAAGACTACACTAGCTTTATATTATGTAAGGCAAAATAGTTCTTGAATTATTTGAAAAGAGTGTAATGCTAATACCTAGTAGAATGTCATTGGCTATTCACTTCATTTCTTTACTTTGGAATGGAAAATGTTGTTAATTTCAATGTAGAAAGTGAAAAGTGCCTAATCCTCACATACGTATAAGTTTCAAGATCACTTATCATTATCAGTGACTTTGAGCTCTATGGAATCACACGAGGAATACTATCAAACTCTAGCCAAATCCGTACTCACTTATGAATCCGGAGCAACCTACGAAGAAAAAGCCTAAGTTAATTTGCTTAGCTTATATGTTATAGGAAGATGCCTAATATCAATATGTAAGTTAGTTTCAAAGATAGATAACTTTGTTATTGGCTCTGAACTCTTTGAAATTACCTAGAAAAAGGGCTTATGAAGCTCCACTAATACACCATCTTAGCTCTATGAGCTACTCAACTTGTAAATGATGGAAGAAACAAAGAGGCTTAGAGATATAAAATGTTGAACCCTTATTCAAGGTTACTTATACTCCTCATCAGGATGGGACTTGGGATAGATGGTAATAGCGTATGGTAGCGGTAAAATGTCCATGTAGCAACCTTTACAAGATTAGGAGCTAAGTGTTTAATGCTTTCTAGGTGGACAAAAACAGGAGCCAAGTGTTATATGCATTCTTACATTAGTTGTGTATTATTATTTAGAGTTTATCTCTATGGCCTTAAGACTTTTCTAAGGCTAGATCAAATTTGTTTCTGTCTTGTAATATCATTTATGATTTTGATATTAATCAATTCTTTTACCTTAGGAAAAAAAGAAAATGGTCCTTCCAACAAAATTTCAATCTTTTAGCTTAATAATAAAATTTTTAAAATAAACCAATTTTAATTATTATGAAGTGAAGGTAAATAAAAATTTAAAATGCTAAGATATGTTCAAATAAATTACAAAGGGATCATTGGATATTATCCTTTATAAAATATTGACAATGCTAAAATAATATTTCTTACAATCCCACTCCACGTAAAGAAGACGAGTTAAGTTTTAATAAGCATTATTGGCATTTAGATCTTCAAATCCTTTTTTTATACTTTTGAAACAATAGTTTCTTCATTCTTTTATATATTGAATGGATAATGATATACATACATGTTTTAATAATTTCAACTTTCAATAAAATTTAAAATATAAAATAGATACTATATCAATTTAAAAGAATCACATAGCAATATAAATAGTATAATATTTTTAAAAATAGAATAATTTTGATTATATCGGTATCAATCTACAATTTTGATAATTTTAAACCATATCAATATCTTTTAAAGATTACCAAGTTTGTATTAGAAGTTCTTTCTCGGCTCGATCCTGACTTATTATTTTTCTAAATATTCAAATGATGTCATTTTGTCATTGTCCGTGGGCCTTAAGTCGGGCCTGCTCCGGGCTCGATTGCTAAGCCTAGAGTGAGTAATGAAAGGTTTAAATTGGTTTGTTCAAAATTATAAACCAATATATTTATATAATATTTTTATTTAAATTATGATAAATTATATAAAAATAATAAATCAAACAAAATCAAGTCAAATAAAAGCAATTTAATTTAGGTAGTTTAGAATGAATTTACTATTTTAATTTTAATATTAATTAAGAATAAGTAAAAAAATATAAAATATTTTAAATTTTAATAAAATAAAATTTTATTAGTTGATAAAACTATATATAAAAATAAGAATTTTAATGACATTTATAAGTTCCTAAAATATATATAAAAATAAAAATTTCCCAATTTAGTGAATAATTTAAATAAACTATAGTTTTTTAAATGTAGCATAACAAAAATATTGATTTCATTAATTACCAAATATGACATTTTATATGAACAAAACTCTTCATATAAAAAATATGAAGAAACAAATTAAAATAAAAAATTTAAGATATAAAAGTGCTAAATATTTGGGTTAAATACATTAGTGATTGTGGTTTGACCTTTTTCTTTTATTTCAACCATTATATTTTGAAAATTATTATTTAGAACATGTGGAATTCTTTAGCTATTATAATCTCGTTCCTTTATATTTTGTTAGCTTGAATTTATTCATCAGTTTGAAATGGCAATATATTAAAGGTTATCTGACATAAACAATATTAAAAAAAGGTAAGTGATAGTTTTCAAACTATAAGGGTGGAAATGAAAAAGGATGTATCGTCATGTTGAAGTAGGAGGAGAACATCTAGAGCTCACTAAAAACCTTAAAGAGGATAACTAACCAAAAGTAAATACATGCTGGCATCTGTAAATATATGTTGTACCTTAGAGCACATGGTTTATGGGCTACTAACTAGACTTAGTGGTTTACCTAATATGCACTTAAAGGGTAGTGGTTACGGGTTTCATCGACATATAAAAAAAATATTTTAAACCTCAATATTTATACTAAAATTTAAGTTAGACTATAACATTTGATAATATTAAAAGTGATCATAATATTATATTAATATAACTTATCTAACCTCAAATAGGCAAAACCTTGGTATGGACACCTTAAGGGGACCTATCACTATCAACTTGGAGCCTAGTGAACAATGGTAGACCCTCACTACTTGGCATAAGTACAATTTGAGGTTGAATCCTTTGAATCCTTCAATTTTTCTTTTCTTTTAATTGGCATAACCTTGTTCATTGTAATTTCAGTAAGAGAATTTCAATAAGATGGTTAAAGGTATCTATAATAATTGATGCAGCTAATGATGAATATATTTGGGTCATTATTGCTGCTCTTAACTTGCTTTCTCACTATAACCTTTTGAGTTGATGCATTTATAATAATTCTTGTAAGAAAACAATATTAAAGTTAAAAACAAAGTCAAGCAATAAATGAATAGCCTAACGAGGTAGGAAAACATTAGAAATGAAATAAATAAATGACTTTGAAAATAGGGAGCCATTGATGAGCTTCTAACCACAAATTAATATATAATAACAATCAATAATATAATATATAAACAATACTTTAAGGGAGTAAGTGATAGTTTTCAAAATATAACAGTTATAATGAAAAAATAATGCAAGTTCAAGTTGTGGTAGGAGGGGCTCTTTTAGAACTAACCTAAAAATCATGAAGAGGATAATTAGTCAGAAGTAGAGACACTTGCAAACACTAGTTAAACTGAGTATGTCATTTGGCACTAGGTTATTGAGTCTTTAAATGGTTTACCTTAGAGTACATAGTTTTGTAGGCTACTAAGTGCACTTGGTGGTTTACTTAGTTCACACTTTAACATTTACATTAAAATTTAAAGCAAACCCTAATATTTGATAGTATTAAAAAATAACCATAATGTTATACTAACCTCACACATCCAATTTCAAATTAAGAAAACCCCGAAACTCTAATTAGCAATCCTTCAATTTAAATTGATGTAAAAATCCTTATGTGTATAGAGAGACCCACCACTGTCAAATTGGAGCCTAGTGAGCAACAATAGACCCTAATATTTGATTTAAGTAGCACGGTCAATAAAAATATGTAAAAGAATTTTTGGCAATTTATTCTATTTAAGGTATATATATTATATAGTAAATTACATTTAAGTTTGAAACTTTATTGAGATACTAGCCAAAACTACAAATTATATTAATCAAATGCTCAAAGTTTCAATTTATGGTTAACCTTATATTTAAAGTAACTAATGTGGGGTATCATGTAATCATATCCATTCCACATTAGTATACATAAGAATTTTATAAAAAAAAACTTAAAATACATATATGTTTTAGTTTTATATCATACTTTCCAACTAGTACTTTTGATAGCAACATCCCATTATGTTTCATTGACTTCTCTATTATTTTTGTAAGCTACCCTCAGTCCAAGCTCTCCATTCTAAAATCTAAGGCCATTTTTTCTAATTTTTCAAGTGGTTGTAAACGGATTTCTATCTCTACAGCTATAAGTCCCAACTCTTGAGTATTTTTATTTTCTATTTAATATGAAAATTTTATATATCAAATTCATGGGATCCATCTATAGCTGTTTAAAAACTTAATATTTTGGTCTCCAATCAGAGCATTAGTAGCAAAACTAAAACTAAAATTTGATGTTTTCATGTCTATTAAAAACCACTAGTTGAGTTATTCTAAATTAAATAGATTCAATAGTCCTGCTTAAAATTGATTCGTATATATGTTAACTTAGAATGAAGTTTGATTACATGATGTTACATATGTTAACAATATTAACAGTTAAACTTAGTTTAAAAATGAAAAAAAAACTTTCTCCAATACTTTAACCTCTCTCTATAAGCTTAACATATTTCTATAGAAGCCAACTCTTGTAGACTGGTTTCCACAATCTACTCTCATTATTCAATTTGTTTAATAAATTTGCATCCTATTTGTAATCTCATTACTCCTTACTGTTCAACTTGTGCATACTTTTCATAGCATAAACCTAAACTTATTTCCCTATTCCTTGTGACTCCACACTTTAAGATAGTTCTTAGCTTCCTTTCATCTTCTCCAACCTCTCTTATATTCCTACCCCTTTCTTATTCGCCTTTACCTTCAACTTAATGTTAAATGAGCACTAGTTCCTCTTCCTCCAAACCTCTTCTATCCTAGTTGTTTCTTGCCTTTTTTACTCTGTTATCACTTCACTATTCCCCTTCTTTTGTAACCTTCCTTTTTTTGTCTTAAGAAGCATGCCTCCCTAGTCTTGAAGAAGAAGCATTTCCATCCTTAAGATCTACCCCTAAGGTTGAAGAGCCTTCAAAACCTATTGAGCTATCTTTCTAAGTTGAAAACCAAAGCTTAAAGGAACTTGAAAAGCCTACAATAGCTTATTTGCACTCTGAAAACCTAAAAGTAGGTTCTTAGAGATAACTCACCATCAGTAAAACTTTAGTATTGCCTCTAATGGAGTCAATGGAGGGCAATAAAATATTGGCACTAGATACAAGCATTTTCAAAGAGAGTGAAGCAAAACAGGTGAGCTTCATAATAGGCTTCGTTTAGGACTATAGACCGTCTTATCAGGCCATCAACATATAGGCTAAACATCACTAAAAAGATTATAGGTTAGCTAAAGTACTCCTCAATAAGGATAATTTGTTCCTCTTCAGGTTATCTACTTAAATAGCGTAAAAGGTAATAGAGAAAGGGTTATGGTATTACAATTCTAAGCTAATCCTGTTGCAATCGTGGAAACCTGAAATCAAACTCAATAACTTAAGACTTAAACAAACACTAATTTGGATGAAATTGCACAATATACAGTTGGAATACTAGAACAAGGATGGACTAAATCACCTTGCTATTTTTTTAGGTAGCCTTTGTATACTGATGAAACAACTACCTTAATAAAGAGGATCAACTATGTAAGGATCTATGTGCTAACAAATAGCAAAACTCACCATTCTTATCATATGGTGAGATGAAACAAATAACATATTTAAGGATAATGTATTAGTAATATATAACTGAGGCCAATACAGATGACTAAAAACTAGGTATAGAAGCCCACTAAAAACTTATTCAAAATTGGAAGCTACAATGAGCTAGTTAAAAACAATAAAAAAGAAGGATCAATCAACACCTGGCAAGGCACATGAACAAAAATTTGACCAAAACACTATAATCAAATAGGAAAGTCAAGAAGAAGAATTGGGTAAGGACAAGAAGTAAGGAAATAAGGAAGAGGTAGAAACTACCTCAACATCATAAATAAAACAAAAATTTATAGGATAGAAGCAATCAACGTATTGAAACTGAAGAGTTCTTACCTAGATAGATTGGAGATACATTACAGTAGGGGGAAGAGATTCCAACTGGCAAAGAAACATGAGGGAATCACAATGAGGAAAGCTTTTAGAGAATAACAAGAAGAGGGTCTAGGAGGAAGAAGAACTCCAATTCTAAATAAGCTTATTAACCTAGAACGACTCAATAGCCCAAGTAAGAAAAACATGGTTTTTGAATTCATAAAAGAATATAAACCTTTTCTTATAAGTTTAGTAGATTAAGGTTAAATCCAATAATTGCAGTAATTTGAAGTGCATTATGAGTGACCGGTCAATTATTTCCAACCATTTATACCACTATAATGTTAGAATTATGCTCAGTTATGATCCATAAGAGATAATGATTCTTCCAATCCGTATAGAAGATCAACTAATTTACACATAAGTCAAAATTGGAAAGTAGAATGTACAGTTTTATGTCACTTTTGTGTACGCCTTCAAAATGAGCTTGTAAAGATCTTCTCAATGGAACAAATAAGGGAGAAAAGGCACCATTGATCAACCATGGCTAATTACAGGTGACTGTAATTACATAATGAGCATAATAGGAGCACAGGGAACTGTGTTCCTGGGAAATCACACTAAAGAATTAATGGAATGTTGTAGGAATTTATAGGTGATGGAGGGATAATTTTACACATGGAATAACAAACAGGAGGGAAGATACTTCATAAAGAAAAAGTTAGATAAGGCTTTGGTAAATGAGATGTGGCTGGAGAAATTTCAAGACACAAAGCATGCTTCACTAATTAGTTTCTTTCTAATCATACACCCATTTTAATCCAAAGGATACTGGAGTCTCAAACTAGAGAACACCCATTTACATTTATAAGAGAGAGTCGTTTGCTTACATGTTTTCAGAAGCTCACAGATGTCCAGGATGTGTTGCAACATTTATGAGAGCCATGAATGTCTAGTACTAATGTATATATGGGAGCAACCAATCATGTACAACCAACCTTAAGGTCCATCATACGAAAATACATATAATTCAAAGTGAAGCAACCCTTATGCGTATGGATGGAATGACTATGCTCCAATTGAAGATGTACAACAAGAGAAAATATACAAAAGTATTGCATATAAATTAATGGAATGCCTTGCCGAGAAAGTAGCTAGCCAACATGAATTTGATGAGAGATTTTCTTCACCTATATATGGTGAGCATAATGCCTCATACTACTTAAGCTGCCTAGCATTTTATGGTGAAGAGTGAAGAGGACATGTCAATTGATTTAGTGAATGAAGATATATTACAGGAAGGCGAGTATGTCAGTACTACTTTGGAAGATATGATGACTCAATTTATTCAAGAATCAAATAACAGGCATTAAGAAACAAAGGAACCTATACAAAATTTGGTGAATCGAATATACCAGCTAGTGGAGATACCATCTAATGAGATATAAGGGAGTTTGCTCAGTTTTACTGAAACTGATGCTAATGAATATATAATGGAAATCACCCTCAGAAGTGGGAACGAGCTTCCAGAAGAAGACGAAGTAGAAGAAGAAGAGGAAGAGGAACCAAGTGTTACAGATAAATTAATGGAACTCCATGTTGAATGAAAGATGACCGACACGAATTTGACAGTGCAACAAATAAAAATGTTGGTTTCATGAATGGAGGGACATTTCAGGAAGAGTTTCCTAAAGAAAATGGAAAAGAGGCCTCCATCCAAGAATAGTAAGTAAAGAAGTGGCAAGAGGTGATTGAAGAAGAAAAACTAGAAACCTCTATTTAGAAAGAAGAAGAAGAGTGGACAAAAAAGGTTGAGGAAGAACTGGTAGAGGAACCAAGTAAGGAAACTAATGATGATGTGCTGGTAGTGATTTTAAATACGAAAGGTTCCCACTTCATTAAAGATAAACTGTTCGAGTCAACCGACGATTCAAGAAGTCACTAACAATTTTTCATTAAAAAAGGCATTAATTTTTACAATTGCATTTATTAATTTGATAAATTATATCCTTGTTATTATCTTGCAACAGGTGGTTTACTTACAGGTTATAAACCATATAGAGAAACAGGTGGAAGCAAGCCACTTATCATAGAACCAGGATAAGGATAAACTTGCAAGTTATGTCGAGCTAATGATATTAAATAAGCACTACATGGGAGATAACCTATGAATTAGTTTAGGTTTATTTTAAATTTTACATTATTTCATTCTTATGTCCACGTTAGACTAAGATTTATTTAATTTTTGATAAGATTTATGATTAGGACATTAAGCATCTTCATAAGATTGTGCATGATTTCGGTGTTAGGGAATACGTATTAAAATCCATAACATTAAAGTGCATAATTTTTTAGTTTGTTCATATATTGTTGAACTTGCACACATTTGTGGAGAGTTGGAAGCTCTACAAACATGCTAGTGTGACTTATACGGATTAATACACGCTTGTGTACCAAATCATATAAGTTCACAAAAATATGAAATTATGTGATTTACACAGTTTGATACATGGCTGTGTATCAGACTGTGTAAGCCCGTGATACAAATTTAAACTACCCTAATTCCTTTTTTTCACTTCTCTCTTCTCTGACTGACTTTCACTGTCATCTCCATTTTCAGTCAAATTAGTGATACCCAAGTAAGTTTTCTTGTTGCTTTAACTTGTTTATGCTTGATTCAATAGGTGTTTTGCGTTATTTTTAGATTTTTCAATCAAAACATTAATTTCATGATTTTGTGATTTTTGTGATTTTGTGTGATTTTATGCTTAATTATGGTTTAATAGTTTAATAATGGCTTTACCTAGTTGTTTCTATGATTCAATTCGATTAATTGAATGTGAATTGGGTGAAAATTCAACTTAAATTATGTCATTGTGTGGTTACGGCTCACTAATTATTAATTTATGATGTTTTTCATCAAATTAATGTTAATAGATTGTTTTTAATGATAATTGAAGATCGGGTTTGTGTTTAATTGCATGAATTTTAGTGTTCAATTTCGTCAATTTTGCGTAATTGCGAAGTAGAGGTTTTCAATTTCAATTTTAAGGTTGAATTTGTAATTAATCAATTACGATAGCTTAATTTGTTAGTTACAATATTCTTAACTTTAATTTCATTATTAATTAGGTTGTTAGTTAATTTTCTATTTATTTTTCTTACTTAATTGTTTATGTACTTATTTATTCACGTTAATTTATTTTCATGTGTTTTAATTTTTATTGTCATTGTGTTTTTGCATTTACTAATTTAGTGAGCATATTAAATTTTAAGTGTGGGAAAAAGGATAGTCACACAATTTATTTGTAAGTTTTCACACTTTTTTTAAGTTTCAGGCACAATAACGAGATCACGACAAGCATAGGACACCCCCAGTAAGAGACATCAAGGAGAAGGTTGCTCATCCATGGCCTAGCAGCCCCCAGGGCAGCCACAAATGTTATTGTTTAATGCCATGGCCTAGGTGGAACAATACCAGCGGCTGAAGGACAAACAATTTGGTACTGGCTGATTTATTGACTAGGAGGCACTGTAGCAAATGGGCTTAGCCCAGCAAGTTCGAGACCTTGTAAATGTTGGTGCATGGTCCTGACTATTTGAGATTTTGGAGCCCTTCTATAGGGAGCTTACAATATAAGTGCTCTCCATATTTTCTGTGGAGAGAGGTTGCTATGATGGGGATAGCCCTAACACGATCCAGTTCTGATTGATGAGAGAAATGGCTCAGATGAGCTACACAACATTCTCTATCACGATGGATCTCTATGACGAGGAGTTCGTAGGGACATTAGAGTACCTTGCACTATGGACAAAATTTTCGTATGGATTGTCCCTATGACACTTCTGGCATACCATCAGCACAGAAGATGGCTACGACTTAAGCATGTCCAAAGTCTCATCCCTACGCCATCCAGCACTTAAATACATTCACATCATCCTGATTCATACTTTTAGCAGTTGGGGTGATAAATGGGGCGTCTTCGACAACGTGGACATGTATTATTTTTGGAGTATAAGAGATAGGATGATGATCCATTTGGGGCACGTTCTTGCCTAATTCATTAGCTAGCAGAGGGAGGAAAAGAAATTTGACACAATTTGTATCGGACCTTACGTGACTAGACTTGCGCGATAAATAGAGATACTTGATAGATTACCACCAATGCAATAGGTGGCTACTATGAAAGCACTAAACTTTGTCGTGATGCAACACATGCGCATGGTTTGCAGATGTTGCGGACCCATAGGTGATGTACACAAACTCATTGGGAACCTTAATAAGCCAGTAGCATCAGTAGGACCTAAAGAGGAGCAACTGCAATTACAGCCATAGTCATTGCCATCCTAGATAAAAGGGATAGTGTTAGAGGAGCTCAATTTGGACCAGTTAAAGATATCTCAACTGGAGAGATAGTAGTTAGAACTTGTGGAGAGGATGAGTAGGTTTGAGACCATAGTTAGATGGATGGGTGATTTACTGTTGCTGATGGTGAACCATCAAGGCATTACTTTCCAGCCTCCATCATCTAGTGTGGGCTTTTCATCATCAGCTCTTACAAATTATGAAGATCAACCATTCGAGGACCTTCCATTATCGGACAGGTCTTAGTTATGACAGATAAACAAGGTGATGCTTAACTGTTATATTTTTCTTTTCATTTTAAATTATGTATTTTTCTTATTCCTTTTCTTTTGTTTAAATGTTAATGTTAATGTTATTTTATATTTATTTTGTTATTTTTATTTCTTTTTTATTTTTATCTCTTTTTCTTCTTATTTTACAAGGTTGTAGTTATGAATGAAATAGAAATCAGAAAATCGCCTTATTCAAGAAAGTACCAACTCAACCATCTCATTCATAAATGTTTATATTATGTACATTGGAGACAATGTACAACTTTAAGTGTGGGGAAGGGGTTAGTGAATTCTAATGATTTATTTAAGCTTATTATAATCTTTATTATAAAATTTTATTAACTGATATTTTGAATTGATTAAAATATGTCCATCAATATTATGTTTCATTATTGAATATTGATTGAATTGGTATGCAAAAGGATGATAGTTAGAATAAAATTGCTTTTGTAAGACATACTTTTAGTATTCTTTGAACTAATCAAGTTGAATGAAATTTGCATATTATTTACACACATATACCCCATATTTTTTATGAGCTTTTGAACCTAAGAGTAAAATTTCAAAATTTTTAAGCTCTATTATTCTTTCATGTGTGTTATGATGTGTAGTAGAATAATTCTAGAACTTGCTTTTATTATGCACATTGAGACCTATTTGTTAAATTAGAAGCATTGACATGATGAAGGCACTTAGATTCAACAACATGTTTAAGTCTATTTCATTGAAAATTACTATACCCATAATTTTATCCTTGAGGAATAACCAAGTTGAACTTTAGTCTTTTTCATTGATTATAACCAATTATTAACCTTTATCCTATTTTTCTTTGAAGACTTTTTTATTGTTTTGAACCCTGAAGAATATTTACATTATTTGTTTTTTTGAAACTTGAATTTTTGAATGGTCCAATATTTCTTTAATTATGGTACATAATGAATGCTCGAAATTATTGTGACAAAAGAGAGAAAAAAATCAAGCAAGTATTTATATATGAAAAAAGAAGAATAAAAGAGTAAGTATATAATGCCATTATTTTTGCAATGAAAGGACCTATGTGTATTGTTAATAAGTTTCATTTAATGTTCTTTTTAGTAAATTTCCTTTAAACAAACCTTTTTGTTATCCCAATCATACCTTACATGAGCCCCGTTACAACCTTATAAGACCTTTTGATTTGTGCTTCTAGTTTGTACATAAGTGGTGGAGATGTGATAATATTGCAAGCCTATGGTAAACATTTTACTATGCATCGATTGAGAGTTTTATGCTTTTCACCCCAAACGCTTGAGTGCATTGAGTGAAATCCTAGTGAGGGTGTAAAGGTTTATGCTTTTTATTTCAAGGTGATTTTGATTTGATTACTATTAATATTGACTGAGGAAGTTAATTTTAGGATAACTTGATTCTAATTGGATGTTAATTTGATTCAAACCGTGTAAGCCCCAAAAATCCTAAATTTTCATATAAAAGGATGTGTTCATTGGCAAAAGAGGGGAAAAAACTTTTTGAGAGGATTCCAGACATGGAGAACATTCAAAAGGGACGATATTGACCCAAGAATGTGGAAAACACAAAAAAATCATTGAAAGATCCAATAAAATTTAAGATCAAACCTCCACCTTGCTAGAACATTTGATAGGAAGAAAAAGGGAGATTTAGAATTATGATCTCTTTATTTTCTATTTGTTTTCCGTCTAGTTTATGTTTGATTTTGTTTTCTATTATATGTAGCTAAACTTCTTTAGTGTCTAGGTTAAATGAACTTGAGTTTGTGCTACATTATGTTTTAATTATTTTATTTAATACAATTTTTTTGATTGATCTATTATGACTCGATTACATGTTTAATATATGTTCTATTAGACCCAGGAATATTAGATCATGATTTGATTTCATACGTAGAGATTGAGAAATCTTAGGTTTGAATGGATTTACCATAATTGAAAGGAGTTGATTGCAACCCTAGAGATGAGATGATATAAATCTTCTAGATTAGGTTCAAACATAATAAAGGGATTCACAAATCAGTAAAGCAATCGTATAAACTTTAACCTAAGTAATTCGGTTGAAAACCTTAGGATTAGTTGTTAGTAGACTCAAGGTCAGCTACTAACATACCATAGGAATCTCCACGTTCCAATAAAAGATCAATCAATTAAAGGTTTTTAAAGGGATTTGAGACCTATATAATAATTTCTGATATCGATAGTTTCCTATGTCCAAACCATCACAAAAACATCCAAAAGTCACCTTTAGATTCTTAAGTAGTTTTCATTCGATGATTAGGAAAATAATAAGAGATGGGAGAATTATAGTATAGAATAATCGATCCTCAGACTTATTGATTCCTTATTTTTGTGTTCAATGTTGCTGTGGATTTCATTTTTACTGTTTAAGTTTTATTTTCTTTATTAAAATCAAAAATCGATCCATAGGCTAGATAATAGAAAATTGGTAATTATTAGTAATCACTATCTTTGATGGATCAATTCATACTTGCTAGTACTAGCTACAACTACGCCATTCACTATAACTAACTTAGAAAAAGACAATCAATTATTGTCTGTTGTTCATTATTGTTTTTATAGGTGATTCTTTCTAATTCATTATGCTTCATGTGGTTTGGTATGTTAAGGCTTGATCTAAGCTATCTAATAGAGTTTTTTTTGCAAAACTAATGGTACCCAGTTTTGAGTGGATATTAATTTTTGCATTTGATACTCCATTTAGTGTTTTTCTTACTTCGATAGTTTTGATGGATTTTGAACCATATGATCCAAATACTTCTCATCTTAACCTTTGGCCCTATTACAACCTTAAAATTTCCTTTGATTCTTGATTATGCATGTAAATTTTTAGCGGTGGAGAACTGAAATGATATGCAAAGTATTGGAATGTCTTGATCATTAAAGGTGTTTGAGTGTATCTATAGGTTTATTTTATTTTTAAGCACAACTTGTCAAAGTCTACCCCTAGATTACTTAGTTTTTGAAGTAAATGGTTGTTGACTGATCATGAGTAAAAACATTAAATTTTTAACTCTTACCATGATTTTGAAAGTTATTCCTCTTTTTTTATGATTGTATATTCTTAGGAATATTATTAAAGAGAAAGTATTTTGGCTTTTAATTTTGATTTTTAGTTTTACCCGAGGACATTCAAGAGCTAAGTATGGGGGAACTTGGTAAGTGCTTGATTGACTATATATTTACTCCATAGTGTTAAGTGATTAATGTTATGTTGTTCTTAAGATACTTATTTTAGTTTATATTTTTTTTAGGTATAAGTTGAAGGAACAAGAACAAAAATGAGCTAAAAACATATCGTTGTTGTAATTCTATCAATGTTTGATCTTATTTGCCTTGGTGGAAGCAAAAAGGAGATGAGTTAGAGTGAAAACGGGATAAGGAATGCAAGAAATGGAGTCATTAAATCATACACGCTTGTGTATATATCATACACGGTCATGTATAGGGACTGTGTGAGTCACTAGAAGCATGTAAGAGCACAAAGATGAAGTTTAAAACATACTTGCAACCTACATGGCTATGTGGGGACTTACACGACCATTTAAGTGAGCTATATGGTCTTGTATCTTAGTCGTGTAGCTCACGTGTGTTGGACAAATGGTGGTTGACAAATTAATCCTACTTATGTTTTGATAATAATAAAATATCTAGAATTAGTTAAG
>JAOQMQ010000004.1:19644869-19656080 GCA_027563845.1 Erythroxylum subrotundum
TAACAACCTAATACATTCTAACTTAAATTTAATTTCTCCAATTTAATAACCTCTAATTCCATCACTCTAAGCAATAAATCTTCCAACAATTGACATTTTAATTAAACGCTAAGCCAAAACAATTTATCAATCAAGATTTCAAAAATAAATTTGAAATCATGCTTAAGCAATAGGAAAAGAATTTGGGGCCAACAAAACATGGTTTGTAAGCTTTAAAAGTTAATTATAGGTTGAAATAAGCTTCAAAGTAGTGGTATCTCAAGTTTGATGAAATTGTCATTAGTAATAACTTCAAGGAAACATTGTTGATCAATGTATATATATGAAGGTCAGTGAGAGCAAATACATATTTTTAGTTTTATATGATGATGATATCTCACTCATTACTAATGATGTTGACATGTTGATTCAAAATAATTATTATTTATCCATTTTAAAATGAAGGATCTTAGTGAAGTATTATATGTTTCAGGTATACAGTTTCTTCGTGATGGGGTCAATGGTGTTCTTAGATTGTCTTAACTCAAAGCATCTATATTGATTATATCTTAAATAGGTCTAATATGCAGTCTTATTCTTTTATAAAAACTTGAATTGTGAAGGATGATAAGTTTTCCAAGGTCTAATGTCTTTAGAATGATGAGATAAAGGGAAAGTAGTTTCTTATATTTTAGTTGATGACAGCCTAATGAATGCCCAAGTATGCACACATCCTAATATTGCCTTAATGGTTAGTGTTCCTAGTATATACTTGAGCATACATTAGGCTACCAAAAAATAAAACATAAGGGACTACTTTCATTTTATATTGGCATATCAACATATCAACATATTGACACATTTAAAGTGGTTAATTTTAGTGTTTACAATTATACAAGTTACGTGTATGATAAGAAATCCACATATAAGTATTATCTTTATATGATGAGCGAACTTATTTTGATGAAAAGTGTCAAATAAAACACTTACAACCTCTTTAGTCATAGAGGTGGAGCATATGGCATGTTATGGGGCTATATGTTATGCAATGTGACTGCATAACTTTATTTTAGCATTGGAAGATATGAACTCTATTTTGAGGCCCCTAAAATTATGTTGTGACAATTTTGCCTTTATATCTTTCTCTTCGAATACTATCTGCACTTCCTCTTCTAAGCATAGTAACATCGTATTCTACTTTGTAAAAAAAATGTTGTAAAGTCTCTAAATATTATTGAGTACACACCCATGAACATGTGGATCTATAAACTAAAGAGTTAGTTATATGTGTGTATCAAAAACTGATCTTTAATACGAAACTGTTAGGAACTTATTTTCTTTATTTTAGTGGGAGTTCTCGGTCTACATTTTATGATGGTTGCTTGAATTATGTTAATAGATGTGTAATATTATAGATGTTTGTCACTATTTATGATATTCTGTAACTCTATATTTCTTATTAGTGTAATGATACTCATTATGTCGAATCCATATTAATATTTTTGTCATGCTTCCTTATTAGTAGCACTTAATTAGGTACGATGCATGCATCCCATCGGTTTTGGTTGTATATTATTAGTGTAGTTATGCATATTGTTGTGAAAAGCATTATAGTATAATTACGATCTTCAAGTGGAAAAATGTTGAATTAATTAATGTAGACTAACATAATCTTATGACAAGTAACATTTTAATCATATTCATATGATATTTCAACCATGGATGAACATTATATCATCAATCGTATTATGTACTCTTAGATCCATTCACCAATCTTACCCAAACTAACTTATTGGACATATAACCCACCAAAAATATTTATTTTAATTTAATTGATGTATTCATAATGTATTCTTCTGATCGTTAATTAGGTAATTGTAAGAAGAAGATTAATGAATAAAAACTAAAAGATCTTAAAATTGTCTATTGTGTTGATTCGTATTTTTTAGCAATTTATGAAGAAATTATGACTTTCAATTCAAATTTCATCATTTTTATGAAGTTTCTAATTTGGTTATTTGTACATGTTGATATATTAATCTTAACCAATTCATTGTTATTGTTGTTGCCTAAAATTTCAACATAAAAATCTTCGAATAAACAACTATATACTACTTATATGCCAACAGCCTGAAGAATCAATTAAAAACCAGATATACTCGATGTTTATTCTTGATTTGAACATCTTCTGGAAAATTTTGGCACTGCACAGCGCCACTGCCAGCCATAACTGGAACCAAATAGTTTTGCAATTTTTAATTTGTCATGTATAATTTGCCATAATCCGATGGCTTTAAGTAACATGCCAACACCAGACAAGGAAGTTCTTTGCCACTTTCTTCCAGTTACTTTCTCGATAGTATAATACAAATTGTTAACTTTTTTAATTAACAAGTAAAACAAATGACCAGAACAAGAACAACCAAATTTATTTGTATTTTATGATATTTTTTGAACCTTTTTCTCTGACTAATAGGTCCCCGGGCAATGTCATGAGGCTACTTGTAAACGAGGACAGTAAGACTTCAAAGTTCAGGTACAGACACAATTAGACACTAGATAGTCCACTATTTTGGCAAATCTAAAAGTTTCCTAAGAACTTAATGTGTTATCGAACTAGATTAAATTTGTAATATTAATTTATACAATTAAATACATAAACATAAATGCCAAAATTTGATATAAGCATTGACCATTTTAGAAGAAAGCTGCAGTGTCCGAATTACCGTGTGCATTACCATTTCCCTGTCATGATGACTGGTACTTCCACATTAATATTAGGCAAAAAGTCGTAGGGGCATGCTGGTCATTCAGATGAACAAGAGAGGCATAGCATATAACTAATCCCCTTTTGCATTTCCAGCTGTGACCAAGACATCACGTGGCCCCACCCAACACATTAACCTAACTCATTGCCTAACCATAGTTAAATCTTAACCTGACTTCTCTCAATCTCTCACCTTTTTAACACTACTCTTCCTCTGTACACTCTACGCGCACACTCTTCCACTTCAACAATGGCCGCGATACACTATCTCTTCTTATTTCTCACCCTCTCTGCGCTTGCCACCAATGTCTCATCTCACAACATCTCAGCAATGCTCGACCCTTTCCCTGACTACTCTCAGTTCAGCAGCTTTTTGACGCAAACAAAGCTAGCCGACGAAATCAACAGTCGTCAGACCATCACTGTCCTCGCTCTCAACAATGCCGCCATGTCCGCTCTGGCAGCCAAACACCCGCTCTCCGTCATTAAAAACGCCCTCAGCCTCCTCGTTGTGCTAGACTACTACGACCCTGCCAAGCTCCACCAGATCTCCAAAGGCACAACCCTCTCTACCACTCTCTACCAAACCACTGGAACCGGCTCTGGAAACTTCGGTTTCGTCAACATAACCGATCTTCAGGGAGGTAAAGTTGGCTTCGGTTCGGCTGCGCCGGGGTCGAAACTTGACTCGACTTACGTAAAACCTGTCAAGCAAATACCTTACAATATATCTGTTCTTGAGATTAGCGCGCCGATTATTGCTCCTGGGCTTTTAACGGCTCCAGCCCCGTCGGCATCCGACGTTAACATAACGGCAGCTCTAGAAAAAGCTGGATGCAAGACGTTTGCAGGTTTGCTTCAGAGCAGTGGAGTTATTAAGACCTACGAGTCGGCCGTTGAGAAAGGTTTGACCATCTTTGCACCAAACGACGAGGCGTTTAAAGCTGCTGGTGTTCCTGATCTCACTAAGCTAACTAATGCTGAGGTCGTCTCCCTGCTACAGTTCCATGCTACTCCTAAGTACAATCCTCTCGGCTCGTTGAAGACCACTAAAGATCCCATCTCCACTTTGGCTACTAACGGTGCAGGCAAGTTCGATCTATCGGCTTCCACCGCCGGCAACGAAGTTACGCTTCACACAGGAGTAGACTCGTCAAGAGTCGCCGACACGATTATTGACTCTCCTCCTCTCGTCATTCTTTCTGTTGATAATGTGTTGCTTCCAGCTGAGTTGTTCGGGAAGTCGCCATCTCCAGCACCAGCTCCGTCGCCTGAGAGCTCACCGTCTCCTTCCCCGGCGACCACCCCATCTCCCGCCAGCGTGGAGGCGCCATCGCCGTTGGCTGCTTCTCCCCCCGCTCCGCCGTCGGAGACCCCGGGCGGAGCTCCGACGGATGCACCGACCGGTTCGGAGAATAGCACATCGGATAAGAATGGTGCAGTCCACGTGGGTTCTTCTGCATTGTTCGTCATCCTCTCTGCAGTAGCTCTTTGTTCGTTTCTAATGGGCTGAAACGTAATTATGTACGTGTGTTGTATTACTTTTAACGGTTTAAATCTCTCTTCCATCTTCTTTTGTTTGGATTTTTGAATTGTTAGCCTGTTATTTTGGGCCACAGGGAGTTTTAATTTAAATGAGGGTTATGTGAGCTGTTTTCTAATGTTGGCTTTAGTGGTCGACAGCTTATTTTTAATTCAATTTTTAGTTGTGTATTGTCATCGGAATGGGATGCATTAATTTTAATCCTTTTAGATTTATGGATTCCATATGGACATGGTGATTGGAATGCGAACTGATCCCACGTGGAGAGAGAAAGTGCGTTGGAGTCTAGTACCTGGTGGGTGGTGTCCACCATGTTATTTCTAGGGTCTAGTAGAACCATCTTTGCAGAGTCGGTGTTCTTTAAAAAAGAGAAAAAAATAAGATTTGGTTTTTGCATCGACTAGAAAGGAGTCTCGTCTCGTTAGAAAACTCTTATAATTACCTCTACTTTCACCCGTGTGCTGGATATTGGAGTTAGAAAATATGAAATTGGATGGAGTTATTGTGATAATTACCTCTACTTTCACCCGTGTGCTGGATGTTGGAGTTAGAAAATTATGAAATTGGATGGAGTTATTGTTATAATTACCTCTACTTTCACCCGTGTGCAGGATATTGGAGTTAGAAAAATATGAAATTGGATGGAGTTATTGTGGTTGAGCGTGAAAATGAAATGGACTAATGCATGGGGACCATGGCGAAACCGTGAAAGGGGATGGCTTGTAGCCAGCTGTACCCACCTTGACCTCTGGTTCCCCATTGGCTGTAGGTTTTAAGTAGTTGTTCTGCCTTTTGATACTTGTACTTCCAAATTATAGAACAAAAGCATGTGCAGTTGAACATTACACAAATCATGATAAATTTTGTGGGGCGATCGGTTTCGAAACTGGAGAAGTATTATAAGTGGAATTTAATCTCTCCCGTGAATAAGTGGATTTTGCCAGCCAAAAATGGTCCATTGAGTTGTTTATAGATGTGAAAAGGTTTATAGTCACAGTTCTTAAGGCATGGTAAGTAACTGGAAAATATTATTACCTCTTCGAGCTATTGCTTCGATTTTTCAATGTCAAAAAATTTGGGATTTAGTCAGCATTTCTGGCCGCTCACAAGACAATCCGAGATGGTGGAGGGGTAAACTGTATGGTTGGCTATGCGGTTGAATTTTACGTTCAGGTGAAAATCACTTTGTAAGACTACAAATTACCTGATTCCAACTACTTAACTTCAAGGTACAAGTGATTTTTTTTCAAACAAAAGAATATAGTATTTATTTTAGATTTTGCTTCATCTATTATGTTTGGTTTAAGGAAAGCTGGGTTATAGATGAGAATGGAAGCGTAGACAGATATGCTTAGAGCCTAGTCAAGGGGATGTGAGCAAACAAGGACCAAATTATATAATCAAAATCGGCTATTCTTCTAGTGTGTGTTCTCTTTCAGTCTACATTTGCATAACAAATGACTGCAATGGGACGACTACTTGTCCAATTAACATTTTCTAATTAACATTCATGTACAATATGCTTGCTTTGTGCTTCCTTCCCTAAAGTCATGTGAGTTCATTATGATCCTTGGAAGTAGACAAAATATTAAGAACTGCACGTAGCAGCTTTCGAGGCTTTTTTGATTCAAACTAAATGCCTATTTTAGAATCGGAGGTGGGGTTTATATACAGGACCAGACTCGGAAACTCCTGTATTTGTAAGAAACAAGCGTTATTTTGTGTGATGAACAGAGATTTATTTTCAGGTCACTGATTTCGTTCTCTTGCTCAGTTTCATAATTAATTGGGTGTGCGCTCCGTATCACAAGTTTCCTTGAAGGAAATATACCTCCAGGCGCACAAGATTATCTACCTGCTGAATTGTTTGAATGAGCATCTCCAAAGCATGTCAGGAACTGTTATATATTAATTGCACCTGTTCATTAGTTGGTTATAGTCCATTGCATCATATGTATGCACAATGCATGTACACATCGAGGATGGATGATTAACCGGTTTGCATTCAACTTGCAGGTTGTAATTTATTAGGCACGTATATATGTATATCTATGTGTATCTCTCATGTATATCTTTTTGGTATATTCTAGAGATTGTTACGGTGATAGTTTCCTTCTTATTCACAAACATTTTGTTGTATATAATTTCTATTCCTATATTAATGAAAGCAGACACATTAGCCCTCAATTCTTATCATGGTATCACCTAAACATCTCAGCAAGACATATCAAATGGTGATCAAGGAGGAACGACATAAGAACATGAGTGGAGTCCCAGAGCAAAGGGCTAAAGTTGTGGCCTTTGTTGTGCAAGAAGGACAAGGCTGCGGTGATTCTGTGACAGGGGGAGACAAGGAGAAGGTTAGTTGTACCTACTGTAAAAAGGATGGTCATAATGTGTCGAATTGCTTCAAACTCATGGGCAAATACCTAGACTAGTGGTTCAATAATGGGCATGACAAAGGCCGTGGGAGCAAAACTAGTGGGCAAGGCCGAGGATGAGGAGGTTTGAGGCCACAACGTGCTGTGGCAAACGCTGTCTAGTTTGCAAACCTAACGGCAGGAGCTGGGAGTAGTCATGGAGAGTCTGCTTCATTACCAATGCCAGCACCCATGCTCAACCAAGACCAGTCGAACGCGTTTCTCACTATGATCAACCAAAGTAAGCAATCCTCTGGCCTTGAAAATTGATAGGTATGAACACTTACGAAGATTGGCTTCTTGATACATGAGCTTCTTCTCATATGACCCGCTCCAAATCTTGTCTGTATAACTTGACTAAATTGCCAGCTTAGTCGGTCACTTTGCGAATGGTGAAACTACAAACACAACCCATATTGGTGGTGTGAATTTGGGTGATGATGTTTGGTTATAAAATATGCTTTATATGCCAAGCCTCACTTGTAACTTGATTTCAGTGGACTCATTGATGCGTTGAATGGTTTTGTCAGTGGACTCATTGGCTCAATGGTGAGAGGCGTGTTCTTAAGAACAATAAAACCTTGAGGTTTTGGGTTCGAGTCTTGGTGACTCATCCAAGAACCAAAGAGGACAATACCTGATACTGTACTATACTGCAGTGGGTACTGTAGCCGGATCGCTTGGGCCAAAGTTCCTCGGATCCTGGTACGCTTGGGCCATAGTTCCAGGGTACCACAGTACCTAGCATCGCGGGCCCAGAGAGCTCGGATGCTACATCTCGCCTACTCTTTCTAATCCAAACTCATTTACTGTAGCTCTAAACAACATTATAGTAGACGCCACTGCCTTTGAAGGCTTCCCCATGGGGGCATCAGATAGTTCTCACTGTACATTTTATTTGGCAGCCACTGAATCCTCTGAGGTATATGGTCTATTCCCATCTCTTCATTAGCGAACTCAAGTATCTTGAATCTGCTTGCTTGTTATGTAAATTATTATATTTTTCTACTACACATCGTGCCTTCCTTGCAGCCATTTTTGTAGATGTCGAGCCTAAGACTTATTGTGAAGCTGTTCGTGACCCTCGTTGGCATGAGGCAGTGCGCAAAAAAATTGAGGCTCTTAAACAAAGTGATAGATGGACTATTAAGGATTTGTCCCCTGGTAAGAGCACCATTAATTACAAATAGGTCTACAAAATTAAGTATCGTTATGATGGTACAATAGAACGACATAAAGGCCGATTGGTCATTTATGGTAATTATCAGATTGAGGGTGTTGACTACACCAAGACTTTTTTCCTGTAGCCAAGATGGTGGTAGTTTGCACTGTTCTCTCTATTGCTATCGCTCATCATTTGGAATTACATTAAATGGATGTAAACAATGCCTTTCTTCATGGTGACCTAGTCGAAGAAATTTATATGCACTTGCCTCCTGATTTTTCATCTTCGCATCTTAGCAAAGTTTGTAGACTTCGTTGATCATTGTATGGCTTACGTTAGGCTCCTCGCTATTGGTTTTGCCAAGCTCAGCACTGCTCTAAAGTGCTATGGGTTCACTTAGTCCTATGCTGACTATTCCCTCTTCACCTTGCATAAGGGTTCAGACTCTCTCTGTGTTCTCGTCTATGTTGACGATCTTCTCATTGCAGGAATGCATTCGGACTCCTTCCAGCATCTTAAGCCCTATCTTAGTGGTTGTTTTCCCATGAAGGATCTGGGCCTACTGAAATATTTCTTTGGTCTTGAAGTAGCTCACAATCTTCAGGGTATATTCCTTTGTCAATGGAAATATGTGCTTGATATTCTTTCCTAGGCTGGTCTGACTGCTGCCAAACCAGCTCATTTTTCGATGAAGCAAAGTCATTAGCTTGCTTTAGCTGAAGGTCCTTTCTTATTTGACCCCAAGCCCTACTGACGCCTCATTGGTCACTTGATTTATCTGACCATCACACGACCTGAGATCAGTTATTATGTTCATGTTTTGGCTCAATTTATGCAACAACCACAGATTGATCACTAGGAGGTTGCTCTTCGGGTTCTTCGCTACTTGAAAGAGAACCCGGGGCAAGGGATTCTCCTATGTACTAATTCTGATTTACAGTTATATAGTTATTGTGATTCTGATTGGGCAGGTTGTCCATTGAGTCGTTGTTCTCTTATTGACTATTTTGTTCAACTTGGTCAGTCTCCTGTATTATGGAAAATGACGAAGCAAGGCACTGTGTTCCAATTGTCTGCTGAAGCTGAATAACGTTCTATGGCCACTGTTACTTGCAAACTTATCTGGCTCAAAAGCTTGCTTCATTCTCTTGGTATTCATTATTCCCAGTCCATGCGACTGTATTGTAACAACAAAGCTGCTCTTCATATTGCCTGTAATCCTGTCTTTCATGTTCGTACCAAATATATCGAGATTGATTGCTATTTTCTACAAGATCATATTTAGGCTGGCGTTATTTCTAGTTCACACATTAGTTCCATTCACCAGCTTGCTGTTATCTTTACCAAGGCCTTTGAAGCTCAACAATTCACTTCGGTGCTTTCCAAGTTGGGCATCCGCAATCCGCAAGCTCCAACTTGAGAGGGAGTATTAGGCAATGTATGTATGCATATCTATGTGTATGTCTTATGTATATCTTTTTGGTTGTATATATTTAGATAAAGATATTCTAGAGATTGTTATGATAATAGTTTCCTTTTTATTCACAAACACTAGATAGTGATATTCTAGAGCTTGTTACGGTGATAGTTTCCTTCTTATTCACAAATCAAATACTTTGTTGTATATAACTTCTATTCCTACTTAATGAAGGCAGACACTGAAGCCCTAATTTCTTGTCATAGTTTGTACCAAGTTTTTTTCCCCTCTCTCTCTCTTTTATGCGTTTGAAAAATCAATTCATGAATAACAGTTAATTCTGCATATGGAATACGTTTGTAATTTATCTTATGGAAGTCAACGGTCCTTGATATTCGAGAATGGGAAACACGAAACCGAACTCTATGGAATCTCATGGAACACGTTGATTGCCAAATTGCGTGGCGGACGACGAGGGCAATGCAAACATGATGGATACTGCAGAAGCTGTCACACCCTTCTTGACAAACACTGTACTAATGAAACTAATCACCTAAAATCTTACATATTTTACTAGTACCAAAGTATCAGGAAGGATGGCTCCGGCGATAACTCCAAACAGAGTTTTAAGTTGGTGTTATGTCTACGTACCTGTATATTATTGCGTATTAATATTATATATGTATATTTCGTCTGTCTATATGTACTAATGTTTGATAAACTATAAACATCAATGAAATAATTTTTTACTGAATAATACGCTAGGTAGTTAATAAGTACAGGACCAGACTCGGAAACTCCTACATTTGCAAGATGATTTAATTGCTTTATGAATGAAATTTTGCATTCTTTTCTAAAGATGATTTAAAAATGAGTTATTTTGTAGGTATTATATATCCGTCAGCAATTTATTATGTAAATAATTCTGAAATTATTTAATACTTCAATCCTTTAAACTTATTAATGTTGGTTTATGCTCTACAACCAATCGCTTTGGTTGTAGTTTAGTGACAAATTATTTAAAGGCATTCTTTATCTTGTATATGTTTAGATGTATATAATAAAATTCATAGGATAATTATATATTGCAAATGAAATTATAATGAGATTCATATTGCATTTATGTATTATTTCTAAAATGTTCCTAGTCATTGTTCTATTAAGATTGGACATTAATAGAACGTAAAAAGATTAGCATACGTTTTGTTTTTCCTTATGAAGGAAGTAGTCGATCTCATAGACTAAAGTATAAAGATACTTAAACAAACGTGTGGGTTCTTGCTAGATAACAAGTTCACTGAACAAACCCGATATGAGAAATTCATTTGGAACATTACTTGTATGTCTATAGAATTTTCATTGTGATGATTGTATAAGTGATCCTTTGACTTTAGGTCATCAAAGTTATCTTGTGTAGGGATTGTTATGTTTTGATACTACTCGTGATCTATTTTATCAAGGGTCGTTAAATGATAGTCATTGGATATAACATGAACCATATGGAAATAGTTGAATGATTAAGATATGATTCATCACCCTAAAGTAATTAGGGAGGATGTTCCATTGTTCTCGATTAATATTGATTCGAGAAATCCTTGGCCAAGGAGGAATGATATTTTGTAAACAGTTTACAAATATCATTAATTGAATCAATAGTTAATGGAGGAGAACTAATATAATTGAACTGAAAATAGAGTAGACATTAATTCCATGCTCTATGTTTAATTGGAACATTGGTTGATAAAAGGATTGAATTATACGGAAAAAGCATGCACGAAAAGGTTAGTCAAAACCACTTTGACATTCCTAAATATTTGGAGGGTTATGATGCGTTGCTAGACACCAATCTTGATCTATAATTATAAATTGTTTAATTGGAGAATTAAAGATAAATTAAAAGGAGTTTTAATTTATCTAATT
>JAOQMQ010000004.1:19700093-19713505 GCA_027563845.1 Erythroxylum subrotundum
TCGGAAGATACAAATTGAATATGAGGAATGTGATATCGACACACAAAGTGAAGTATTCAAATAAATTGAATTGTATGGGGGAAAACTAGTACGAATAAATAGGCACTGAATATGTCGATAAATTACAAGAATGGATTATGGGAACAAGAAAAATTGAGTTATATCTATTGGAGTTATCAATGCCCCGATTGTATCATGTATTAGAAAGTTAAGTGATCTAAGAAAAATCAGATCAATTAGTGGTGATTATCCTGGATGAGAATCTGAATGTATGTGAACAGTCAAGAAGAATATTCTTGAACATTTGAGGAAATTGTGTAAACCGGATGAATGATGAATGTAAGAAGAATTTTGAGGAATTAATTTCTTAAGGATTTTAACTTGTAAAGAGATTTTTTTCAAGTCATTTCTGAAAAGAATGGCAAGTTTATGAAATCAAGTTTTGAAAGCGCTTATGAAATATTGTTTGTTCCTGAAACGCAAGTTTTCAAGAAGTGCCATTTTTGGGAATACAAGTTTCAGAAATTTGCCATTTTGGGCAACAAGCTTACAAAATTATGAAATCATGATTTCAGAAATGAATTTTTGCAAGGATATCAAGTCTCTGACAAGCAAGTTTACAAGAAAATGCCATTTTGGGCACCAAGTTTACAAGCTTTTAAAATCTATATGTTATATGGGTTTGTGGTAGTCCCTAAGAACCGTCACATGCACGTAGTATAGGCTTCTCCCTCCTGCCCGCAAGTGACACGAAGCTCCTTCAAGGACTCCCTCAAGTTTACGGCTACACAGAATCATTATATGGGAATGTGTAGTGCGTCATGAATCCGGACTTACCCAAACCATTCTGATATGCTTATGTGCTCATGATATGTTTGACATGATGGATGCATACATGATTTGCACTATTGTGAATTTTTGAAAAATTGAGAATTTCATGAAATAAGCATTTTATGACTTTCAAATGCGGAATTATTATGGTTATGAAAACGTTTAATGGACATGAGCTTTATAAATGTTTTTGCTTATTTTTCAATTATAAATATGTTACCCACGAGCTTTAAGCTCACCCCTCCCCCCCCTCCCCCCACTCTCCTTTCCCTATTCAGGTGATGAGGAAGAGATCGAGTGATCAAGAGTATAAGGATATTACTGCAGCTTTTGCATATATTGGAGTTTAAGTTATTTTTGTAAACTACAAGGATCAGTCGCATTTCAAGGTTTATTAGTTCATGTAATTTTTGTATTTGAGATTTGAGACATTGATGTATTGGGATTTGAAATGTCGCATCAGTTTTGTAAAGAACGCTATTCTTTGGATGTTAATGAATTATGATGTATGTATGAATGATATAGAGAGGAATATGACTTTGTGTATGGATGAGGTTGAGATGATAAATTTTGATCATGAATTGTTAATTTGTATAAGTGAGATGTGTAGGTGGAAAAAAACATGAGAAATTGTGTTAAACAAGAAACCACGCTCAATTATGACGGTATTTGGTCAAGCGGTTGGATTCCGGAGACGGGATCCAACGTGAGCCTTGCAATAGAGGTAGCAAATATAGGAAACAATTAAGGAAGTCAACTTTTTGGGTTTCTATAGTAGGTAAGTTTCTCTACTCCACTATTTAATTTCCTTTAGCAATTCTTCTATGGTCTTTTCTTTGTTTTGGAAGCATTTGTGATTTATTTCAACCTATAGTTTATATATGCATTTACCCTAATTCAAAGTAATAAATTTCTTATCTTCAATTGAAATGGTGTGATCCTCTATTAGTCAAATCAATATAGAGGAAAGACTAAATAGCCTTCTCCTCATATTGATAGGTTCTTTTATCTTCTCCTAATACTGACATTTATAAAAGAGATAGGGAATGGTCTTCTTCTCTAATCCGCAGAGGACATGGCTATTTTAAATGTTAAGGTAGTTGATCATATCTTTAGTGGTTAGGCCATTCAATAATGCCAACCACTTGGGGAAGGAAGTTTTAGGGATGAGTGCTTTATGCCAAATATATGGGTGTTAGTCTACCCTAATTGCTCTAGTCTTGAATAACAACTTACAGGATCTATTAGTAGACTTGCTAGAGGCCAGAGGGATGTTTGAGCCATATGTAGCTATCTTTCTGAGTCAGTTTGGAGGTTACAATCAAGGATAAATCGTAATAATCCAAATGGAAAATTACCCCAGTTATGCTCATGTATCCATATTGCCACTTTGGCCTTTATAGGGAATTCTTCTAGAAGTTGATCTCTAAATTGTGAGTAGATTAGGGGCCTAATATTTTTCCCAATTGTCATAATACATAAAGTTCCTTCTACCGTTCCCAATCTTGCATTTGACAAAGTTGTATAGTATTTACTTAGCTTTTAGGATTTGAGATAGGAACCAGAGGGATCTTGTATTGGTAGTTGGCTCCCATATGCTGCTATTTTTGAGAATATGAGTATACGCCCAATGTGACCATTGAGACTGTCACCAATAGCTTCCAAAGCCTTTTAGTAGTAAGAATTTTATTTGTTATGCTTATCTTAGTGATCCGCAATCCACCTTTTTCCTTGGGCCTACACATATCATTTTACTTGACCTTGGCTAAAATTTTTCCTTCCTTTCTACCACCCTATAGGAAAGTTCTCATAATCTTTTCTATTGTCTTGATAACCCCTTTAAGGCGACCTAAGTGAGCCAACCTTTCAATCTGAAGGAAGCTTAGAAAAAAAAAAAAGTAATCAACATTAACATCCCTACATAACAAAAAGTCCTTATTGGACTAATGATTTAGTCTTTTACAAAAAAAATTTCCAACAATGGTGCACAGTCCATAAACGTTAATTTCCTTGTAGATACAAGTAAACCCAAATATGATAGGAGATTAGGTAGTTTTGAAACATGATATTCTTAAGAGCCATTTTACTTCTTCTATGACACTTAGTGATAAGTTTAACTGGCTTTTGTTGGAGTTGGCTTCTAATTCAAAGAGATATTTGAATACCTTCAAGCATGATGTAAGGGTATAGGTGGACCTATCATTGGCCTTGCAGAAAACAAGTAAGTCATTTGCAAAACAAAGGTTAGTTAAAAAGCTTGGACTTAGGGAGATATAGTAATTCATTAGACTGGATAGGGCCTATATGCATAAATTTAAAGAACAATTAGAACATTCATGTAATACAGAATAAACTATATTAAAATATCGAATTACTATTAAAAATTAAATAGTAAGTTATTAGTGAAATGAGGCTCTTAAAGGATCCTTTATAAAAAAAATAACTGTACTTCTAGAAGACTAATTAAAAAATTGAATTATTATGAAATCTTCTAAATATCTAAAGCTATAAATGAATTTTAATTTTGCTATGTATTCAATCATAAAGAAATTAAAAATCTTCTTTTAATTCAATATTGTGATTGTAATTCTATTTCGTGCAATCTAGTCCAACGCAGGATTGATGTCGATAGACTGATTCAAATAGAAACTAACAATAAATTTATAGTTTACGCCTACGAAGTAAGATAAAATGAAAATGCATGCTGCTGACTTGCTATAGGTCCTTAAATGGGACAACTCGAGGACCCGAGAATCTTAACGGACTATGACAATCCTGGAACCTTCAATTTTTACCCTTGCTCATTTTGGTTTCCCAATAAATTTTCGTTTTAGAATTTAAATTTTCAATATAAATCAAAGTTGAAAACGGGAAGATAATAGCAAAAAAAAAAAAAAAAAAAGGCTTAGTCTTGAGTCAATTCTAATGTGCTCATGCCTGAACTTTTAGTTCATTCAAGTGGAGGACAAGGATATAACTTGTTTTTTCTAACAGATTTATTTCTTCTATAGAACCAAATGTCAAATGTCCGCAAGTTGAGAATTTGACCCTCTTATAAATAAATTTTCAGGTAAAAAAATAAGCTACTTTCTTATGGTTTAATTAATTTTTAAAATTTTTTAATTTTATTTTTCAAAAAATTATTACCTTTTGTTTAAAAATAAGCTAACCAAATATCATTAACATATCAGTTATTATTAAATAATTAACAATAATATAAATAAATAAATAATTTAAAATAATTACAACAAATTGTCAATTTAAATCAAATTCTATTAATTTAAAATCAGCTTAAGAGTTAGATTAGATTGAAATTTTTAAAGATCAAAAATTTTCTTTGATCAAAGTTATCACAAGAAGATGATAACTTTTACCTTCAAAATTTTTATCTATGGGATCATATGGGTAGAGTTGTCAATAGAGCAAACCAAATCCGGGCTGCTCCTGACTGACCCACAGCCCGAGCCCAACGGACCGGAATGGGCCAATACCCAGCCCATCATATATATTTTTTTAAAAAGAAACATCAAAAATGTCATTTTTGAAGTAATAATCGGGCCACAAGTCGAGCCACTATCGGCCCGTGGCCCGATCAACCCAGACCAAGCCCTTTTTACATCACTACATACGGGAAGATCTTATAAAGTAGGGAAATATAGTTGCAAATCTCATACCTAAGTTTTTCCGACCTTGCCCTTCCCGTAAAATTCAATATAAGGTTGTTTTCGCGACTTTGTATTGTTGTAATAGAATTAAAATCACACCGTGCTCCTTCATGTTTCAAGCCAAATCAACAAGCCTTTTGATTATTTCTTTCCAATCTCATTGCCTCGTATTCTCAGGATCTTATGCAAATGCCCGTGTGCATATTTACTTCAGTGAAATGAGGAAGAAATTACTTGTACGAGAATGACATAGAAGTTGTTGAAACCAACCGACTAAACAATAGGCAGAAAGTAAAAGAGAACTTTTATGATGAACTGTAACAAGCAGAGACACTACGAAGGGAAAAACAAGAAAGCAAGAAAATTGCGAACCTAAATGAACAAAAATTACAGGAGAGTTATTTTCTTTCAAAAAATATTAAACTGGGATTAGCGTTTCCAATGTAATATGTGCACCAATGTCAACAAAGAAACGTGCGTACCAGCTCCCAAACTACAACGAGCTGATTCTCATCTGCCTTTAAAAAGCCACTATCAATGGCATTGGCACGGAAAGAGCACCCCAGAGCTGACTAATTGAGTCACGCGTTCATCATCAAACATTAATCACCTTGCAGGCAGTAAAGCTGACGGATATTCCCTGAAGCTGTGCTCCAAACACAAAATGTGCTAACACCAATTAGTAAACTCATAGATATACAGTTGTTAAGACAAATTCATGAATCTCAAGATGCCTAAGGGTAGACTGTAGATTCGAAAAACCTTGCAATAATGCATGGTTTCTGTAACCTTGGTTGCTTCAACAACTATTTAGGTAAACATCATCAGGCCAGGGTTTGTGATTTAGCCTCACAATAAGTTTTAAAATTTGATACATATTGATTAAAAGGAGACCACAAAATGCTTAGATTAAATCCCGCTGTCACGAATGAGCATGAGATGAATGCTACAAGCATCTCAAGAATGTATTATGTACTCGATTGATTCCTAACAAATTAATCAGTTCAAGGCCTGACATCCCACTCGCAAAACAAGTTGCTTTTCCATCAAAGTTTCCCAATAACAGTGTCAATTTCTCCCAAAAATGACATACCGCTATATATAGTATAATCTATAATTACCATGTTTCTGACAGAGGTAAGCTTTCTACATGAAGGCCAATGTCAATTCAACACATCATACGGGACTTAGAGAGCAAATGTTTCAGCACTTTTGTTCTCTAAAAAACCGACAAATGAAAGACGTACCTTTTTTACCAAATATACCTAAGAAAATCCATGACTATTTGAAAACAATGAAATTTTTTGCGTTCCATATTCAGGACACATTCATAAAAGAAATAATAGTAGGTCTTCAACTTGCTCCAACAATTCAAAATAAGTTCTTACGAGGGGAGACACTTAAAGCAAGTTGAAAATTTGAAGCAAAAATATAGCATTACTATGGAGCCGCTCCTCAAGAACAGCTGCAAAATCAGAAAATGAAATGGAAATACAAAAGAAATTTACTTTGTTTGATATATTCTACTGCACGTACAGAAGGTTAAGCAGGATTTGAGAGATTATTTTTGTTTCTAATGGTCAAGCTGATTAAATATAGTTTAGGGATTAAAAGCTCAATTAAGAATGTGTACTCTCTACAAAAAGCATTTCATTTCTAGCATATTACAGCGAAAATAATGAATAGCCAGGGCTTGACATTAAAATTACCATATAACCAGTCCTTGAATAAAAGATGAAGCGCACATGACAACTCCCGCTTCCTATTTTCCTCAAGAGGTGCTTCCCTCAATAACTGCTTCACCTCCCCCAAATTCTTTTGCTGAAACATTGCAAACGATTCACCAATTCAAATGTCAGACCAATGTACATTTTATTATTACATACAGCAATTCTTAGAAACAAATCTACAGCTCTTGTTATAATCAGCACTAGTTCACATACATTTCTCTGCTGGGATGCCATGTATATGTCTGGCAGTGGAAATGGGTTATCCATTGTAGATCCACAGGCTTCACCTCCAAACCAGCTAGGAATCTATGTAACAGGAGAAAAACAAATACAACCAAATCTTAGCTGATCCCTAAATCATTACGAGGGAAGTTCTAGAAACATTAAGACTCCATTAATCCCCTACCCCAAAAATTCACCCCACTAAAAATAAAGGTAAAATGATAAAAGAGAATAAATACTGATATTGATATGGACAGACAAAAGCTCAGCACTAAGAATAAATCGAAATGATCCAATACCAAGATTCAGATTGCAAGAGTGCAAGATAGAATCAAATGGACAAAACACATTTTCTATATGAGCAAAAATTAATCTGCATAGCATACCAAGAAATTAGTGAATTGCTCAGGTTCCAGGCACGTTGCGATCTCTGATTGAACTTCAGACGTGCCTGCAGGATGAGACAATGAATCATGTGGATCAACCACCCCCAACGTCACGGGTTCATTCCACCTGTTGATAGTTGCTTCAATGCCAGCTTCTGCCATGTGTTCCTCCAGTTCTGAGTAATAAGTATTGTATGGTGCCACCTGATTTGAAATGTCAAATATTACCAAACATAGAGTCAATCACTATGGTGGCTTAGTGCAAACCTTCAAAATGTAAAGATACAACTGCTTTGACTAAACTTGTGGAGGCAAATCTTCAGATAGACATGAACTTTTGAAAAATTATGGGCATAATATTGGATCTGATAGCCGAAAGAGAATCAACCTAACTTGTTATTGATTAAAAATAAAAAGCTTCTGCAACTAAATTTGACAACAATCTAAAACATCATATGCCACCCAAAAGCAGAACTTCGGGTTTTTACTTTGAATCCCTGGACAAAAGATGTAAAGTCTATCCCGTTAGGGCAGCTAAGAATCTCCAAAAAGAATTTCAAGTTCCAAGATCTTTATGTTTGAAATAAGATTAGTAAAAACATGCATCCCAGAACAATTTCCCTCAAACTTCATCTTATAGCTATGGAGCAGTACAAACATAATGGAAACCAACGCACTACAGTACATTACATATCACATGAAATGGGGACAAAATAACCTGCAACTTATGGTTATCACCAACAATTAGTGGTTGCTGGTTTACTCCAAGAAAGAACACACATTCACGACAATTGGCGATACAGACTCGTTTTGCTGCTGCAATAACATGAACTCGCTCACAATGTTCAATTTTTACAGCCTGTAAAGACATCAGAAAAATCTAAGGCAGGCATATATGTTTCATATTTATCCAGAAATCAGATGACACATTTATAAAACCAAGGCATAAGTTATCAAGAAAAATAATTGCTAACACTGCAAATGCTTGTGTATTGTGTTTCTATGTAGTGAAAATGTATTAGTAGTTATCAATATATGTATGTATAGTTAAAAATGATTCCTATAGCTGGATTCTCTCATACTTGGTTTACATGCCCCAATAATCTCATACAACACTGTTAATGGTCATGATAATACTGTTCATTTGCTGTTGGTTTCTTGCCATGCCTCATGTTATTCTTTTAGTTCACAGATTCTTGAAATCTCTGTAATGCTGCTGGTAGATCTGTTTTGGCTTCATGTATTAGCTGACTAGTCCAATTTTAGTGCTACTTAAGAAGGAAAATCCACACTATCAAATGCAAATTGCAGTTCATGTATTTGCAACAGAAGTCATTTCACATATTCAAAGAGCAAAAATAATCTTCTTCAATCAGGTACAGATATATCTTGGAAATTCCTTTCAAATTTATGTTGTTAAAAAATGTTAGGATGTGATCAAACAACATAAATATGAACTAGATAATGTACAGGATCAAGAACGCAATACACTAACATTTTCCTGATTCCATGACTTTTCATCACAAATTAATTACCAGAACTCATTTTTTATAGATGTGTACTATGGGGTCTTTCATCTTATTGCAGCTTGATCAGCTACAGCAAACACAAGAATTTCTCTTGTGATCCACTTTTAAGAGTTCAAGATAAACATGCTAATGCATGCTCAACATCATCTAAATACATAATAGGGGATCAAGCGACGAAGTTCATTTAAAACAAATGATAATGAGTAAATGCTAAAAAATTAAAACAAAACATAATTTCAGAATTACCTTGCCAACAGCTCCAAAGACTATAGTAGCATCAGAGCATCCATAGACAGTTGCATATCTCAAAGGTTCTAAGATGTAGATTACAGAATCATGACAGTTGAGAACCTGGAATTGTAAGAAAGTGTGCACATAGCATAAAAGGCAAAGCAAGCATAAAAGTTCACGTGATGGGGAAGAAATATTATCATACAACCCAAACAAAATGCCAGACTGGTTCAAATTAACACAAGAGTTTATAAGAGGAACAAAAAGTCTTGTATATCTCAGTCGGAAGCATTTATTTGGCAGTATTAGGCGCTGGAATGTTAATAGCAGTAATTGTTCTACTGCTACTCCTTTACTATGGTAGTACTGTATCAGCAATACTTGCAGTCTTCAACTGCAGAAGCCTTGTTTATCAGTGGTAAAGTTAAAGAACTCTTTGTTTAGCTTATGTCTTATGTATCAGGAGGTTTCCCTTGTCCATATTGTTTAAATGCTGGAGCTCAACAAAAAAAAAAAAAAAAAGAACCATTAAGAATCAGAATTCAAGGTATTATAAACTTCAAGTTTTTGTTAATGACAATATTTTTTTTTTACAATATAAAGTTCGTTTTCTCAATTTTTATTCCAAAAAATATATATAAAGTTCGTTTTTCTGCCACAACAAAACAATATGTTTTTCACACAAGTTATTGTCAAGCAATTTAAAGTTGCTAAATTACTACTCACTGAATATTTAACCACAAGAAAACATTATATTCACATAACAACAGACCTTTACAGAGGAACCTCTAAGCTCCGATGCATGCTTCACAAACGATGCTTTCGAGATCCCCTCTATAAAACTGGAACCTCGAGGAGTTGATGAGGCCTTGAGCGAACTTGCACAGGCCTCAGTCATGGCAACATCCTGATCAGATGTACTTGGTGGGCCATTTTCTTTTGCGGAAATTCTTTCAGTTGCATGTTCCAAAGCAGAGGTTATATTCTGTGAAATCCAGTCATGGACTTGTGCAGAAGTTACAGGAACGGCAGGCATATCAGGGTCAGAATTGGCAAAAAAGGGAGCATATTGACTTAAAGGAACACTTTCAGATCCCTTATCACCAAATTGAATTAGAAACCCAAGATGCTCAAATCCTTCAACTGTCAAGACCTAAAACAATATTGTTTAAGCTAGCAATTTAAGCAAAGCTGGGGAAATACAAATGAGTTGGAGATGTTGAAGGAAAAAAAAAATCTGTTATGAAAAATCACACAGAAGTTCCTCTAAACAGCGTTCCCTTTAAAAGTAAAAATACTTTTCATGCAGACTTTATTCAAGTGATAATTGGACAAGTCTAAAGAAATTGAAAACAAACAAAATTAGTAACTATATACAAGTCAATCAAACAGGGCACATAAAAGTTTAATGTTTAAGTTCATGCTTAAACTTAGCAGAGAAGGACCTCAATATTTCATTAAAACACAATTGACCTAAATTGCAGAGATTTCAACTGGGAAGTCACAATGTGTCAGCAGGTTAACAACAACTGATGCTATACTTTTCAACTTGCACTGATTTGCACAAAAGTTTAAATGAGAATGAACATTTCTGTTTCCCTTTCTTAAGCAAACAAGTAAAAATATTAATATTAAAGATATTTTCACAAAAGTAAAAGAAATAAGAACCTGTTCCATCTACAGATTACTGAGGTCCCATGTAAATTGGTACAACCTTGTTTGGAAAAACGGCTTTATTTTTTAGTTTTACATAAAACCCTAATGTATGGGTTTGACAGACACTAAACCAAACTTTCCTTTTTCAACATCTATCGAAAAGGAAAACATCTACCAATAAATCTTGAGACAAACCCAGGTACACGAAAAAATTAGGCATATCAGGATGATAATGGAAATACTACTCACAGACAACCAAAAACCTAAATGGCTGATTGTTTTCATCAGATGGCTCAAAGTTTGAGCAACAGAGTCATACGATGCGCCCCAAGCCAGTTATTGTATATCAGTTCTTTTGGTAAAACATGGAATTGTTTTTTCATATCTTACAAGATCAAACAAACTAGCCAATAGAAAAAAGTTACGAGGTTCTCCTCAGACAAGCTAATTAAGAAAATACAACAAAATATTGGCAACAAGATGTAAGTACATTCAACACAGGTAATTTCCCTCATTTTTACTCCTCAAAAAGTTCTTTGCCATGCTAGTCCTCTCAGAATAATTCAAAAGAAATAACATAAAGAAAAGTAAGAAATTAGTACAAAAGTGCACTCCTTGAATTCACCAACATTATCCTTTTCTTCACATTCTCATACAGTCATACGTTAGTTTTCTAACAAATAACTGCAAGGAATGAGAATAAGAGGACAAGAGCAAGGTAATTCTACAAACCAGGGACTCTTCTCCTTCTCCTTCCACTGGCTCTGCCAAAAGTGCCAAAATATTAGCAATGTGTTTTTGAAGATAGGACAACTGATGAGCCTCTTCATCAGCATGCGATGGCATAAAACGGCGACTATTGCTTCGTACAAGCTGCAACACGAAGAGAGTGAGAAAAACTGGAAACAGAATTTTCAGAAATACCTACGCAACAATTTAAACATCCATGCAACATATGCTAAGCCTAAGCAAGGGAAACGGGGTAAAGAAAACTGATGCAACAAATTCATTGGCAGCCAAGTGTAGAATAAATTTCAGCACACCTAAACTAAATAGGGTACAGGGAAGACAAAGTTCATTACAATGCCATTTAAAAGTTCCATGCAAAAGAAGAAAATTTTTCATTGAAGCTAATGTTTGCAAAGAAAAAATCAATGTACAAAAGGAGTTTGAAATTTTCAGAAGGCAGGTCCCATAAGTTATAGTTCCAGCAGCAAAAAGTGGTTCAATCTGAGGAAAGAAAAGAACAATTATCAAATACAACATTTATTGCCTATATGCAACTTAACAGATCCAAACTAAGTTCCCAACCACTTAAAGACAACGGAACTCGCTGCAAAACTAATTATACTTAATTTCTCAAATTCACACCTCTCACCTTGCTCTGGAAAAGAGCCTAATTTAAACTTAACTGCATTTCTGAACAAACCACATTCAATACCCCGGAAACAACGAACTAGCTTTTTTCCACTTAATAGCGCATACAATATTCTACCACATTTTACACATCAACACAAGAAATTTCAGACATTCAACAATACCAGGAGCATAAATTAATGATAATTTACACAATTAACAACAAAAGCACCAACATTTCCACAATCAAACAAAAAAGAACTCCAATTTAACCCAAGAAAGAGATCAAAAAGCTAACCTGAAGTGGCGATAATGCAGACAAGTACCCATCGAAAGCTGACGTGGACGGCCAAACATCGGCCACGGCAGCAGAGTCCTTATGAGACCTCGGCAAAAGCTTCTTATAAGACTGTATATACAAAAAAAGTATCAGATCACGAAAATCTGCTCCAACCGAGTCAATATCGCCGGAAAGAGCTTTTACTAGCGGATCCGATTCGGAATGGAGAACCGAAGCGAGTGTCTCGAGGACAAGCCTGGCGTGCTCGGCGGAGATCTGGAGCGACGCCGAGAGGGTGGCCGAGTCGACTCGAGTTCTAGCGGCAAGTGTTTGTTTCAATTGGGCGAGGGTCTGAGTCAGGTCGGGAAATATGAGCTTTGGGATTGGGAGGAGCCCGTGCTCGAAAGGCTCGCGTCGCGGGTGCAGTAGAGAGCTCGAATAGGGGCTTGCCGGCGTATTTGGTTCGCTCGCAGACGTTGACGGCGGTTCAACGGAGTCCGTCATGGTTGGAGAGGGAGCAATTGGAGAGGGAGCAATGGAGAAGTTTTGGCTATTATTTCATTTTATTTTTCTGCAGATCTTTGGGAACAGCAATGAATGGCGCTTTTGTGTGTGTATGTGAGGCCGGAGAGAGAGAGAGAGGGAGGGAGAGTGTGGAGGTAAGATAAGCTGTGGGCGGACACAGAAAATACGACTCACGTGGCGGGGTTTGATTTGATTCGATTGACTTGGTGACTTATATGAAGTACGTTATGAGAACAAGTGCGTCGGGATTATCATTGTAATGAAGGTACTAAATTGGCAATCTCAAATTAGAATCACATGTAACAAAAATGGCATGAAGATAAAATTACAAAACTATGTACCGGTTCTACAAGGTTTCAATGCTTTTATTATTACAGATTCATTCATTGATTCATTTTCTTTATGCACTAATGATTTGAATTGGCAACTAATAAGAGTAAATCATGATCATAAAAGAAATAGTGATCATTATACTACTATTATTATTATTATGGATGAAATTACTATTCACTCTGGTTGGGTCGACCAGGCCCGGACCAGTCTCAAGCCCAAGCACCACCAGAGCCCATTCCGTCATTGTACACGCGTGATTTGCATTCCCCATATAAGGTACACTTTCGCCGTAACACAGGTATCACAATCATATCTCACTTCTCACTACTCTCTTGACTACCGTAACTTTTTACAAAAAAGCTAACTTAGGCATCGGAGAGGCCTACCGGCGGTCCACCCCCGGTGCGCTTTATTTGTTTTGCAGGTGTCTTCAAGTCTAAATCTCAGTATCTCATGGATCCCAACGGCAACGTCCGGCCTCAACAGAACCAGGCAGAACCAGATGGCACCCACCGTGGGGCCCGGCGTCAGGGCACCACGTCCAGAAACACACAGGTCAGTCAGGCGGCGGCAACCAATCCTGACGTGGCCGCTGTCACGGCACTTGCGCTGCAACGGATGGGTCTGCATCTGCCCGCCGTTTTCACGCCAACACGTCATGACTCCCC
>JAOQMQ010000004.1:19723762-19739877 GCA_027563845.1 Erythroxylum subrotundum
TTCGATTCGATTTCGATTTCCGTTTCGTTCCGCCTTGAATTCGATAAGAAATCTGTTCTTTCGTGCTCCGTTTTCCGTTTCTGTTTTCCGGTTGGGATCCGGTTCCTAAGATCGGGTCCCAACATTATGAAGGCTTCTAAATAGAGGATTTGGAAGTGTTGATGCTGGAAGACATGAATGGCATCACCTAATACAGGCAATATGGAGTCGAGCCAATGACAATAAACAAGGGTGTTGCTTGGGAGGCAACCCAAGGGGAGTTAATTCCTGTTTATTTACATTTGCGCATTTGCTAATTTTGTTAAGTGCTTCATTTCTTGCATTTGATTTTACATTGGGGACAATGAAAGTTTTAATTGTGGGGGTGGGGATCTTATTTGTTTGTATGTTTTTTTAGCTTAATTGTTGCTTATGCGACTTCTTAGGCTATTTTCAAAATCAAACAAAAAAATCAAAAGTTTTCTCATTTTATATTGCTTTTAAGACTATATAGTCATAATTAGAGTGTGAATTGATTAGAAAAATTTGTGGCAACCTTAGTATATACTTTTTCTCTTGTAATTAGTCAATGTGCATTATTTTTAGAAGAGTATTAACTAAGGGGTATACAAAAGTCAGTGAGATTTTGAACCTTATTAGACAGACACATCCATATCAATCTCATTTTCTTTTGCTTATGTGTGTGACCTTCATGACATGTACATCCTGATTTTGCTTTGATTTTCTATTCAAGACCACAATTTTATCACATGCATTAACAAGAAAATCAGGCATTCTTTTTTTTTTTCACAAGTTACATTAGCCAAATAGCCTACCCATTGATATGAATTTTCCTTTCTTAAGCCCCTTTGAGCTTTATTAGCGTTTCTTTTTGTATTAACCACATTATATGCTATTAAACTTAACCAAATGTCCTACCTAAGCCATAAAGCTAGTGGAGCATTTATTACTTGTTGATGATTATGGATGCACAAAGGTCTAAGTATGGGGGGTATATATATGTGGGTTGGTTATATTTATTATAATGTCATGTCATGAATTCCATTGGTGGTGTAACTTCTTTTAATTTTTACATGAAAAAAATAAAAAAAGAAAAAGAGAAAAAGAAAAAAGAAAAAAGTTTAAATAAAATTATCAAGGAGGAAATGTATATGTTTCGCAACGTTACTCATTATTAGTCTTTCCTCTTAAAATTGTAATGAAACGGTTACTTAAGTATAATGTGAATGAGGGAGATGTAGTTCTTAAGGATCACTCCATATAGTTACAAAGTCTTATGTATTATCAACTTTTGTGAGTGATATATGCTTGATGTGGTTTATGGCGTGAGAGCTTGAATTTAAGTTAGGAAGCATAGTTTTTACATTCATCATAGTTGCTGTACATAAGTGCAAGTGAATTTTGGTTTTTGCGCTTGACGTTATAATGAGTGTTTTCATGTTTCACTAGCTTTGATGACTTTTACACTACATTACCCAAATACATCTCACCTTACCCTTGCTCACATTACAACCCTAAAAAGTCCTTTGATTCATGATTTTGCATGTGACCTTTAGTGGTGGAGAAATGAAATGATTTGTAAAGTTGTGGAATGTCTTATTGTGAATGGTATTTGAGTGCACCTATGAATCTGTCTTATTTAAGCATATTTTTCAAGTCCACCTTTAGTTTGCTTAGTTTCTAAAGGTAATGAATGTTGATTAATCATGAGTAGAAGCTTTGAACGTTAAGTTATGATTTTTGAAAGTCATTCATCTTTACTTATGATTATCTATTCTTAGGAGATATGGAAAATGAGTAAATGTTTTAGTTTGTGACTTTTATTTTGACGATTTGCTCGAGGATGGTCAAAAGCTAAGTGTGGGAGAACTTGATATGTGTTTAATTGTTGATACATTTAATCTATTACACTTAGTGGTTAATTCCTCAAAATGCTTAAGACCCCTCACTTTAGTTCATATTTAATTTTAGATACAACTTGGAAGCGTAATGGCTAAAGTGAGCCGAAAGCATTCTTATTGAGTCATCTTTTCAAGATTCATACAGTCTTCATGAAGTAAGAAGAAGAAGAAGAAGATTAAAAGACAAAAAAAGACAAATGGAGCATAAAAATGGAGACCATGGCTATAACAATTAAAAAGTTACAGTTATGAAATCACAAATGTAACGTGAATTTTAAGCCTTCTTTTAACCTACCATTAGACAAGGTGAATGAGGATAACTGCCCATTCAATGCCAACTGTCTCATTTCAACATTACCAGTCCATTTATCTTATTTGAACCTAGCAACCTCACTTGTTTTTAATATAGCTTTCGAATAAAGAAAGGGCAGGTGGGTGACTGATGCAAGAGGTGGAGAAGTTAAATAAAAGAAACTGAGAGAGATTGGACAACAAAGAGGAATCTTGTTCTCTTTTGGTTTTAGGCCACACTACCTGTCCCACTCTTTCATTTAACCTAGCATTGAAATAGACAATAAGGGGGATGTGTAGGCTAGAGGATGAGGGAGAAAGGATTAAGCCAAAACTAGCAGTGGAGGGCCCCTTCAAGACGTCATTTACCACCATTTTTCTGGGGTTTCAAGCTGGGATGAGTATGAGGGCTAATGAATAAAAAGAGAGGGTCGGCCGAGACAAAAGAGAGGAGAAAATGGGCAAAACGTGACAGCTGTGGAGACATTATTCTTTACCATTTTCTCATCGATTTTCAAGGTGGAATAAGGAGCAGTGGACAACAGCCTTTCTTTATCAATTTCTCTTCATTTTTTAACAAGAATGGAGGCTACAGAGGTTGATTCTTGGAGATTAATGGGGAAGATGGAAGACTAATATCCCAACCTCAGTTCAAAGGTGAAATCGATGTCTAAGTCACGGTTAAGCTTATCTCATCTTGTTAATGTTGAATCTTTCTTTTCGGATTGTTATTGTTGTTTGCGTTAATTGAATCGGGTTTTGTAAAGATAATCTTGATATGTTATTTGGATTATTCTATTACGAACCTATTGCTAGAATGTTGAATATAATCCGTAATCATTATATTTGATGTTTGTTAGTAGCCATTAATGATCTCGAATCGTTAGGAATAATATAACTTAGGTTAGATAACCCGAACGTGTAAGGTTACTGCCTATATTGATCTATTTTTCACTTCGTAATGTGGCTGCCAAATTGAATCTAAAGATCATATCCTAGGTTATTCGGTGGCTAGGTTTAATCAACGATCATATCTTAATTAAACATAACCTAAGGGAAAACTGGGATTAGAATAACGTATTGTTAGTCCACGATCAATAACTCGAGCAGAGGTGTGAAAACATTAGAATGATGGGATATTTTTCATCATGTCTAGGCCAAGATTGATCCTAGAATCAAACTTTACACACATTCGACACTTTTATCATTTTCGAATGTTTTTCAAAAATTTTGTTTCGCTAGTTTAATTTTACTTTATTTTCTTAATTACATAAAAACCAAAACCCCCATTTTTATTTCCTTTGCATCAATTATTTTTATTACAAAAATTAACTGAACATTCCTTATGGATATGACCATGACTCACCACTTCTATAAGTTTTTTGTGTTGGTAAATTTTGTATTGCACTCGACACGCACTGTCAAAGTCCTATATAATACATAAACTCTATAAAATGGTTCCCTATTGTTCTATACAAAGTTTTGTATTTTAATCCTTAATTTTGTGGTCATGTGCGGTAGGAGAAAACTCAACGTAAATATTTTGTAAACTTAGTCTCACTCCTCAAAAGAGTCCACCTCTATTGAGATCAACCACGCCCTTACTCGATCTCTCATACAACATAGGAAGCACCTCATCCTAATCTTGTCTTTTAGAAGGCCATTAAGTGGAAATGTTTTGATCACTGCATAAAATTCCTTAACAAATGTGATTGTATCCTCTCTAAGTGATCCAACAAAGACTGAAAGCAAGTGTAGATCTAATTGCTTAATCTTGTAGTTTCTTGCCCTTCTACAGTTTGATACATGAAGGATTCATATTAATTATTGGTGATTAGATGTCTCCCATGCATCCTTTATGGCTATTGCTCCATGTCTACAAATAAGTTATCTTGTTATGCAATCATCTCTTCTCTCCTTATAGCTCGATTTTTTCTATAGATTATTCTATCTCAAGATCAAAATGAACTAGGGAATCCAAATTTTCACTCTTGGATCTCCTATATCACATCAACTATATGAATAAGCGAAAGAAATAAAAGTAAAATAATAAAAACTAAGATTAAAAAAAACCTTAAAACTAGTTCCCCAATAATAGTGATAAAAACTTGATCTATTATATATTTGCAAGTATACAAAGTTAATCATATATGACTAAATAAAATTGGAGATATTCTAAGGTATAGATCCAACAAAGAACTAGTACTAAATTCTATTAATATTAGTTAAATGCTAAACTAAATAAAACAAGAGGGTTGATTGAGTATAATTAAACCAATAAACTAACTAAAACACTGTAAATAAACTAATAAAAAATCAATCAAACATTAGGGATTTAAGTTTCACATATGTGGATATGTAATTACTACATAATTGATTGTTTAGGATGAAATAACAATTAACCTAATGTATTTATGTCTTTCATCAAGGCACACAGGTATATCTAATTAGGGGTGACTATTTGTCAATCTAGGACATCATTGTTCTCTAATGCTAAAGTATGTATTCTCCTAATGCATAGATCATGATTCACCTATCAATCCATCATACAATCCTTATGGTTGAATCTATGGTGGCCAATTACAAATTCAACAATTAAGATCAAAGAAAATAAATTCAACCAATGAATAATTGAATAACATATAAATAATTAAATGAATCCCTACAAATTAAATCCCTAAATTTAACTAAGTTTTCTACTAGTAAATATAATAAAAAAATACAAATAAATAGATCTTATTATAGAAGAAAATAGTAGAAGAAGGAAGTTGAGAGAAGTTAACATTAGCTTCTTTAATCCTTGCTTTAAATCTTCCTCCTCGAGGAAAAAACTATGAAAAACTAACTAGGAAAAAGTTTAAAATAGAATCTCTCATAAGAATATCAGAGAACTCCTAAAAATTTGTGAAGGTTGGTTATATATCTAATAAAAGTCTAACAAAGATGTAATAAAATTTTACTAGAATTCTTCTAGATTAATTATAATACAAGTATCTATAAGTAGGATTACAAAAAATAGAGTTCTAGATTATTTAAACTTGAAGAATCCTATAATCATGCAAATTATGTTTGAGAATCAATGATTATTTTAGATCCAAAACCAACATTGGTTTTGCTCTGCTTCTTTTACTCTTTGTTATCCGCTATGTAACAAGTTTCAAACACGTTTATAATTAATGCCAGTTTTGCACTATTTCTCTTTATAAAATAAAGATGAGTCCAATGTCTACTATTGTTCATATTTAGCATCAGTCTAGTACTATATCTTGGCTTCCAAAACTTTCGTAAAAGATAGGCACCTATTGAACTTCAAAGTTTGATGCCTACTGTAATTTTCTCCTCCACCTTCACTTTTCTCCCTTTTTGAGTTATTAACTCCTAAAGTCTTCTACAAAGTTAGCCCTTTACCTTCCATATGGCTACAAAATATCATCAATTACATAAATATAAAGAAATTTGCACTAAATCTTGCATTTTTCCTCTAAATTAAATGACCTACAAAACAATTAAATAATTATAGAAAATATAATAAAACATATATAAAACATATTATAAAGATGCCAAATACTAAGTAAATTAATACTATCATAGTCCTAGTGGGTATCAACTCATCCCTTTTAGTAGTCATCATGGCTTTGCCTTTTGTCTTCAGTGAAACCTGCACAAAACTCACCTAAAAACCATTAAAAATATGGTATATGATTCTTACATCCATGAGTTTAATTACCTTAGAATGTAGGTGATTTTTTAGCAGATGGAAAGGATTTATGCTTCCCTTCTCCTAAATCCTCAAAAACTTGAAAACTCAAGAAACATAGCCCTCCCTTATAAACTTAAAGGCACAATCCACAATATTATACTCTTACTCCTTGTCATCAAATCCCAAAGCTAAATATGCTTCCAAAGGATCTGTACATGTAACTTTAGGTAATATAACATGCATAATGGAGTCAATAATATCAATCCTAAGGTATGTATCGTCAAAGATAAGCCTTTTAATATCTTGAATATATTCCTTTTCATCCTTTATCCTTAAGGTTAGCTTACAATTAGTTACATCATTTATCATACCTCCAATAGGGACTCCTTAAGATAATGGGGACCTTAATGTTGTATTTCATGTCCATACTTAAAAATTTGATCGGACAGTTTAATTGTCCCACTTTAACAAGCAAGTTATCCACTACCCTAAATGAGTACTGAATGTATCAATTCACTAACTGGAGTGACACTACAGTTCATTTGACTTCTCTGATTTCCAGCTTCCAAAAAATAGATAAATGCATTAGATTGACATTAGCGCTTAATTCTTGTAAACAATTATAATTATTAGAAGCACCAAAATAGCAAAGAATCATAAAACCCCCTTGATCTTTTAACTTTGGAGGTAAATATTTTTTTTTGCAATATCCCATTGCACTCCTTGATTAAAGGCACCATAAAGTTAAAATCAAGACAAATTTTGTTCTATTTAAACCATCTCTTAAATTTAGACTGACATTGACACCAAATGAAGTTGAGATTGGCATTGGCTTGCTTATGTTTCTTTTAATCACTTCCTCTTCCTCATGTTTTTTCGATGGTTGCACTTCCTTCTTTCTTTTGGCAACAATGTCAAGTATTTTGTCAATCCTCAAGTTAATGACATACATTTGATCTATAAGGTTCACCTTATTATTATTAGAACGTTATCCTTAATCTTTTTCACTTTTTAGCTTGTATAATATGGTAACTTGCATCTCTAGATAATGAATGGTTGTAATGTTTGACTGCATCACTTTTTTAAGTGCCACCAAACTATCCTACTTTATGTTTACAAAAGATATATACTGATTAAATATATCTTCCACAGTGTTGTCCTATGATGGTGATTACAATAGAAACTAAGATTTCTATTAGAACCTAGTAAGCACTATAGGTTTCCTACTATAATTCCTTACTCATTCCACAAAGGACTTGAATGATTTATCCATCCTTGATTACATATACAGGGGAAGGGTTCATTCGTAACTTACTTCCTTTATAGGCATCCATGTAGCTTGCCTTTTCAAATTAGTTTGAGATGGCACAATATTCACACTTGTGTGGGTTAGATGTCTATATACGTTGTAAGGGTAGCATGCCTCCCTGCTAACCATGTCTCAACCCAATAGTATCTTCATCTAATTCAAAAGATCAATTACGTGCAATGCTAAGTCTAAAACTACTTAAAACTCGTAAAAATATGCTTTTAGTTTTTCTCTTACATCCTTAGTTAAAGAAATTCTCGCTAAAGAGTCAAAGATGTCCTTGAACTGTTCAACAATTTCTATATAAATTGTCCCTTACACAACTGTGTCAACCAAAGTCTAACTTGTTATTGTAAGTTCATTATAAAATAATTGTAACACTAACTGTAATGAATACTACTGATATAAGCATTGGTTGTGCAATGTATCTCTCCTGAACTTTATGGAACGCTTCCCTTTTTTCTATATAAAGCTTTAAAGTTGCCTTCTCATATTATTAGTCTTATATAGGGAAACATCGCAGCATGAAAGCGATGTACACTTTATTCCAATACTTAAAAGAGTCCACCTTAATAGATAGCAGCTAGGTTCTCGCTTGTTGACATGCAAGATCCCTACCCTATATATCTTTAAAGGCAACCTATCAAACTAGAGTACAGTGACAGTGAGTATCGAGTGTAATTCCCATAATGACTACAAGTCCCAATAGTTACCTGTTTCCATTTTTTGATAAAAAAAAGATTATGGGCTATATAAAAAGATAAAGCTAAGTTCTAAGGTTGGACAGAAATAATAATAAAAAATGCAAATCACATTAAGATTAAGTAAATAATATCTAGGTAATGAATCCTTTAAAGATTTCTTAAGCTTTTAACCCTTTATCATACAATTTAATTAAAGATCATTGGCCACGAAAATTCCTATTATATGTTAATATCTTTCTCAAGATTATCAACACATAATTTGATTAATATCCTTGTAGTTGACCCCTAATATTGTTTTAATCAATTTGTTAATTTCAAATTTTAGTTTGACCCTATTCTGAAAGATTTATGTCAACCTATCTCTAGATTTGTATACAACTCCTTTCAATTATGCCAGATCTATTCATATAATAGGTTTTTTAATCTCAATTGTTTGAAATCATAAATGAAATAATATCTTAGAAATATTAATTCAATATATAATAGAAACACATAATTAAATCTAATGAATCGAAATCAAATTGCATTAAATAAAGAATTAAATTATAAAATCCATCCCAATTTTCATCTTACCTAGGCATTAAACAAATTTATTTTATTAAAACATAAAACATTTTCAAGGATTAAGAAGAAGAATTAAAAATAAGAGAATTCATTATATATCCCCTTTCTCTAATAATATTCACAGAAACTTTGATGAAAATATGCTCTTTTTTTGGATCTCAGAGTCATCTTCGCTTTTCTACTGCTCTAAAGTTCAAAAATGTGTTTAAAATTCAAACTACTTTAGTGGCCCTTCTTATTTGCCTTTTACACTTTGAAATTAAGGTTTCTTCACTATACACAATCACCCATATTACTATGAATAGTGACGATGTCCCTTAATATCACTTCAAAACTCAACATTCATACAAAAACACAACTTTAGCAACTTACACGATTTGTAGAAATGTTCATAACCATCACCACATAAGCGTGTCTAACCTTAATACAAGCAAAATAGTTTCATTTAATTCGTACATGGTTATAGGGACTTACACGGTCTCCCACACAATTATGTCCAAGTCTTATAGGCATGTCCTTTACAAATACAGACGTGCCCTTCAAAAATAGCTTAAATTATTTAGTTTTCTACCTCAAGTCTAACCAAATTCTTCTCCTTTCAATCCATGAAGGAAAATAAGACCTAAAAACATACTGAAAATGAACTAAATACTAAAAATAATAAAACTCTCAAATAAGTAAACAAAATGCACTAAGCATGTGATTAAAAATATAGTTTATTAAACATTTATCAAACTTCCCCACATTTAAGCATTTGTTTGTCCATAAGCAAGTCATAATCAAAATCATTAAACTTAAAGACATCCTTCCCTTTTTAATATCATCTTGTCCATTCACACCTTAAATTATCTTATCTTATTAATTAAATCATCATATAATTAAAATCTAGTAATCTTATAACAAACTTCCATAAACCTATATCAATAGCATTCAAATTGATAATCTTTCTAAAATCAGAAGCACAAAATTCCATACCCTCACAAAGGTTTACTCAATTTGCTCAAAGTGTTTATCTTCTCTACTAATAAGTGAACTAAAAGAAAAAATAAAATTTCTTTTAAATAATGTATGATGAGGCTTGAGTAAAGGTATGAAAAGGATAATTAAAAAGATTTAAGAAAAGGTAAAGGAAATTTACATAAATAAGACTACACAAAAATTGGTTCTTTGCAACATAGGCCCTTCAAGTAAAGCTTTTAACTAGTACACCAATAATTCTTTTCGCTCTAAAAAAATTCACAACTTTCATTTCTTTCTTCTTCTTGTTTCAATTGATATGTTTGTAATAAAAAATTTCAAAGTAAATCTTCAAACAACTTGGAGAGAATATAAAATTGTAACAACAATACATTTGAGAAGAAACAAATTCAATGATTAACATGCACCAACAATTGTAAGCACAATGGACCTTCTCTAAAAAATTCTTCAATATAATCTAAGCTTTTTGTAATTAACTAAATGCAAATCCTTCAAGATTCTAAAATAAATGAAAAAATTTCAAGAAAAATAGGGTAATTGGCTTTCAATATGGTTATTATCAATTAAAGAAAAGGTTGAATATCAAATTTGGTTACTCATAAGGGATAAAATAAGGTAGGTAATAATCAAAGAAAAATAGGCTAAAATAATTGGTTAAATATAGGTGCCTTTATCATTTTAGTGCCTATAATCTAACAATGTGATCTCAATATGAATAATAAAAGCAAGTTCTATAATAATCCAACTATGCATGATAAACACACAATAAAGAATAATAAAGCACAATATAATGATGCATTACTCTTAGGTTCAAAGGCTTATATTTAGGCTTAATTTGTGTAAATAATATGCACTTTTTATTCAAATCCACTATCTCAATGATTACTAAAAACATAGCTTATAAAAGCAGGTGTATTCCAACCTTCATCCTTTTGTGTAACATCCCCGTCCCCATATTAAGGGTTAGTACCTAAAATTTCAGTACATGTGAGCTTAAAGAGGAATTAAGACAATGCATTTTCTTGTTCATGCATCATGTTAGCATATATGCACATAAATACGGAATGCTTTCGCATAAAAAGTGGTACATGCATTCATTGACAACTTTCGGGTATAATTGACATTAAATGTGATTTTATTGAAAACGAGGAGTAGAAGGAGTAGAAAGAGTGATCTTGGTATGAGTTGTGATAAGGAAAGATTTAGAAACAAAATTGGTAGTAATCTGGAAAATGTTCACTGAGTGTGCTTCGGTCTGTTAGGCATAACTTTTCCTCTAGTTGTCCAAATGAGATGATTCTTGATTTGGATTAAACTAGAAATGTATGGATACATTTCTTATGAAGATAATAATTTTCAACTCTGTATCTAAGAGTCTCAAAAGTTGTCATGAAGTTAAGAATTTGGTGCAGTATGTTGGTGTATGAATGGAAAATTCATCTTCGGACTTTAGGGCAAATTTGGGATTGATATAAAATGAAAATTCATCTTCTGGAAAGTTGTAGAGATTTCTTTTATCTTTCCAACGGTATATAAAATGAAAATTTTGAACATCTAGGCTGAAAGTTATGATCTTTATAAGTGGAGATGTTCTGGAAGAAAAGTAAGACGAAGTTACTGTTCATCCACTTCGTCTTACTACTGTTCATCCAAGACAAAGATAATATTCATTCACTTCATCTTACTACTCACTACAAGAAAAATCACCTTTTCCGACGGAATATACCGTCGGGAAAAATGATATTTTCAGCGGAACTTTTAAATACCGACGGAATGCGACGAGAGCCGGAACCATCGTTAACAAGGCTGTCGCTAATACTTACCGACAGACATATTTTCGTCGCAATATTATCAACGGTCCACCGATGGAATACAATCCGTTGTTATTATTTAGCGACGGAAAGTTATTGAAGTTTTCGTCATTGGATAGGAAATATTAACGACGGATATGGATCGTCGATATACTTCACCGACCGATCAACCGTCGGTACGTCTAAGTTGATGATTAAAGTGAAAGGTGAAATGTGCCGACGAAAATACAGTCCGTCGGTAATGGGATTTCATTACCGACGGTAATGTTGACGTCGATAAATGAAAATCACTTGTTGTTACCAAAGGTATGATGTATTCTGTCGGTAAAACCAATCATTTACCAATGGTTTTCAGTAAACCATTGGTGATATGTATGTTTGGCTAAATGCATATTTTCAATAGTTCACTTACCTGTGCATATTAACTTAATTTGTATATTTGTATATATTTGTCTAATCAGAAAATTAGATGACAAGTATAGAGTGAAAAGAATGTATATTATTTCAAATTGGTAATGAACAAATTAAAGTGTACATAAATTCTTATGTTTGTAATTGAAACATAATCAGTTCGACTATCTAAGGTTGTGGTGATCGCGAGTGGTCCTCTATAGAACTTCCCTTCTGTTGTTCCAACGACTGTCTCAGCCGAGCCATCTGCTCCATCTCTTCCTTCATCTTTACCATAAGCTCCATCTACTCTCTCATCCATTGATCTTGCTCTCTCATTCGTGCATCTTGCTCTCTCATCCGTTGTTTCTCCCGCTCTGTCTGGTCCTCTTCCAAATGAGCTATCTTATCCATTAATGTTGCTACTGTGGCCTGAAGCTCGATGACTTCGTTGTTGTTCGCTGGCCTAGTGGACGCTGCTGTACTGGCCATGGAAGATTGGGAATAACATGTGTTCCCATATGAACCCAAGCCGAATATCCTCCCACGACGATCCCTACCACTCACAGCTTCAAGATATGTCTGAGTCTCATCTACAGGTTGTTGCTCCTGAGACTGTCACTGAATGGTTTGTTGTAATTGATCCTATAAGGTATGTCAAGTTAACATGAATAGGAAGGAAGGGATCAATATTAAGAAATATATAAAATGCATTAAGTTGACATACATTCAGCTCTAGACAGCGGTTGTTGATGAATGTGACACCGTCATGCTTCTTCGTGTGAGTGTGCAGAAATAATTGAATAGGTGTAGGCTTGATGCCCAATGATTTCTCCTGCATAAATAAACTAGACTGTTAGATGTGAACTACAATTTATTGCAATTTCGGCAGAGGTTCGTCAACTTATATGATAATTGCCCCCTGTTGAACAAAGTAAATAACTCAACACAGCCATAAGTGGCACCAGACATTTATACCATTATCATTATCTATAATACAATAAAGCAAAATATTAACAAAATAAGTGTAAAGTGCAGAAACGTACAAGTCTATCTGCATGCTCCTGATGGGTTATTGAACCTCCCGTATGCACAGGAAGACTCTCTCGACCTGGGCCTCCACGTCTGTTGGTCGAGTTACGTCCTGAGATGGACATTGCCGCAGGTGATGCCCGATACTCTAGCCAACGACTCCAAGTTTCCTCCGAAATAAAACGAGGTCCTGCACCAGCCTTGTGTATCGCGGTATTGAAGTCGCGATATCGTGTATGAGCTTGCCGCTCCCATATTTTATATATGCTCCCATCTAAAGAAGAGTGCCAGAAAAATTCTTTCTGATTGAAGAATAAAAAATAAACAGTGTCAGTTAATGTACAACTATATATAAATCCTTGGACTATATATATAAATATAAAAATAAATTAAATATTTATTGTACCTCGAACTCTTGAAAGTAAAATTGTTTCGTTGCAGCAGATATATTCTTCTACGTATATCCCTCCGGTTCAATCCTTTCCTTAAAAGTGGAAGTCATATGTCTGGAAGTCATTCCAGATGGAACGAACCTAAAACAAGAGGTTATTGTAGTCTACAAATGAACCGAAGAACGTAAGGCTTAATCAATAGCAAATAGTGATTAATGTTATCGCACTTACTGGTCATTGATAACGGTAATAAACTTTCGCCCATCATCTCCTATAGATCTAGGCTGGCGAGCCTCTCCTCCATCCCCTAAAGAGGTATTGGATGATATATGAGTTGGCACAGGGGATGGTGTTGCATGAGGAGCAGGAGGTGATGACTCATCTGAAACTGGAGGATGTGTAGGAGGAGGAGGTGAGTCAGTGCGAGGAGCAGATTGTGACGATCCACCTTGACACACCTGTCTGCCGAACATCCCTCTAAACCTCGGCCACCCAACCTCACGCGCTCTCTTTGGTCCCATATTGTAACCTGAAATTCAATGTTGAACGAATTCTGTACAAATATAACAATTTTCAAGCAATCGTATACACAATATATTTATATATAAGGCAATGGCATTGAAGGTCAACAAACAATTTAAGAACAACAAATCAACTTCAACAATTATATAGTTATAATGTTTAATTCCATGTGACATGGGAGTCGGTAAAAGTAAATGAGTCCGCGATTTTTGGATTTCTTAGAAGGGTCATGGCATGTTCAAATGAAGCTTTGGAAACAGTCAGACTTCTTCCACCAGGTGACGGTCGTGCAACACCTTCTTTCAACAACGTGTTTATTATAGCCATACTTGCAGAGGAAACAGTTAATGTTTCGCCGCTCTTAGTGTGGATGACGAATTGTCCAGATGAACCACTAGCATGGGGAACATTTTCACCGAAAACTGACAACAAAAATTATTAACATTTGGAATCCGTTCTATTACAAAACCGTTAAACAAAGGAAAACAAGAGATGAATGCATACGTGATAGTGCTGACTCTGTATGAGGAATTGACGAATGTTCCACAATAACTGATTTGCCAAACTGATTATATGTCGTTGTGTCATCGCTCTGGCCTTTATTGGCACACATTTCTTCTTTGAGAGTACAGGAAGCTTAGAGCAACATCAAGCATAGACCATAAAATTATTATTATGTATAATAACTTCAACTACAGAAATGAGATGCACAGAATAAGGACACAGACATAATAACCATACTAAACACCTTGAAGTAGAAGATCGGTCATGGAAGGCATACGAGTTTGAGTGTATGAGGCAGCAATGTTTCCTGCAAGGGTGATTCCCTGGGTTTGGACAATTTTGCCACATTCCTCCCAACGGTAAGAATTATTACCGTCGGGAACCATTTGCCACTTTGACATTCCTTGAACAAGAATTGTAATGATTAAAAGGAATAATGTATTTGGTACATAAAATAGTCTTTTACAAACATAAATTAATCGCTTGCAGAACTTAATTGTAAATTATAATCTTCTTCCTCTTCGGAAGAATAAGAATCGAACTCCTCCTCAGATTCAGATCTATGACCCTCGTCAAACTCTGCAGATGAAATCAGCACAAGCGTTAGATGGATCGTTCAAAGGTTCATTATCGTCATACGTGACAGTTGCATTGATAAAAGCCACATCTTCTTGAAACGCTTCACTGTCCGTTCGCTGCTCTTCGGTCATATGTGATTCAAATACTCCTCTAGGCTTAACTTTGCAAACCGCCAACCAATCCGTCTTATCTCTTCGTACGCTTGGAAAAGGGACATAACACACCTGTTTTGCTTGCATAGCCAATATGAATGGTTCAAATTGTCTCAAACTTCTTCGGCAGTTGATTTCAACTATATTGTATCGGCTATGCACTTTCGTTCCTACATTTGGTGTCGGGTCATACCAGTCACATTTAAATATCACACATCTCTTAATTGGCAAAGTAGGGTACTCAACTTCAAGTATTTCAATTATTTTCCCATAATAGTCCATCAATTCTCCCTGTATCGAAACACCACTGTTTATTGTTGACATGCTATGTCCATGAGATTCTGTATGGTATTTGAATCCATTCACGAAATACACGGGATACGATTTAACGGTGTGCAGAGGTCCCTTTGTAACATCAACAATGATCTTGTTCTCAATTGGATTTTCGACAGCCTACATATAATTATGTAGCATTGGCAAGAGTACTATGTCATTAGAACATTTAAACATGGTTTTCAACTATAAGAATATTTTTAAGTGAAAGCTTACATATTGCTCGAACCATCGAGGAAATTGTTTTCCCACTTCTTTATTCATATCATCATGTGTGATACCCGACATTATCTCCTGTAACAATGCCTCGTATAATCTAAACACATTATAACATTTGTCAGTATAGAACAACGCACAATATGAAATGAGGAAATCGTTTGTTCAACTTACTGCACGAATAGAAGAACCTCCTGACAATTCAATAAAATGTATCCATGTGCAGCCTCAAGTTCTTCCGCTGTTAACATTCTCCTTGTTGCACGTCCATATATTCGTCCAGGATATGTAAAAATTGACAAGTTTCCATCCGCACCACTTGTTCCTCCACAGAACGTACTAGCCTCCTCAACTAAATAAGCATTACATATGGAGCCTTCAACTCTAGCTTTGTTCTTGACAATTTTTTTCAAATGATGCAAATATCTATATTACAGAATCAGGTTATTACAAAGGGTTCGATTGACCAAAGTAAGGGAGTTACCTCTCAAACGGATACATCCATTGATATTGAACTAGACCGGCTAGTTTTGCTTCATATGGTAAATGCACCGATAGATGCTCCATACAGTCAAAGAAGTTTGGAGAAAAAATCCCTTCTAACTTGCACAAAATTACTGGAATTTCATTCTCTAGTGTTTCCATTTCATCCAACTTTAGTTCAGATGATGTTAAGCTTTTGAAAAACAAGCTTAACTCTGTTATAGCTTCCCATACCTTAGAAGGTAGCAACTCCC
>JAOQMQ010000004.1:19759798-19771086 GCA_027563845.1 Erythroxylum subrotundum
TGGATTATCTCATAATGATGGTTGTATAATTGATCCTCAGACTTGAGATTACCAAGGTATCTAGTGTGGGAATTACTATGTTTTTATACTACTTATGAATCGTCCTAGGATAATTCAGTCGGTAGTAATTAGATACAGAATGAATAGTATGTAGATAGTTGAGTAAGTCAATATAGGATTCGCCACTCCAAAGTAATTAGAGAGAATATTCTACTGTTCTTGATTAGTAATGATTTATGGAATTCTCTGGCCATAGTGAATTGATATTTGAAAAGGAGTTTTCAAATTTCAATTATAAATCAATTACTAATTAGCAAGAACAAACATGATTGGATGATAAGAGTAGACACTATATCCATACTCTGTCCAATTAGAATATTAAATGACGAAAGGATTAAATTATACATTATAGCCATGTATGGACAGGTTAAGTCAATCACATTGACATTCCTGATATTTAGGTAATCATTACATGTTGCTAGACATCAATCATGATTTATGATTATGAATTATTTAATTAGAGAATTAAAGATAAATTTAAAGAAGTTTTAATTTTTCTAATTCTAATTCTAATTATAATTTATAATCGTTGCCTATTTATTAGGAACCTAATGGGTCATACATCGAAGAACAATTTGTGAAAGAAAAATCAATTTAATTAAGTTGGACTTAATTGTAAAGTTTGAGAAACTTTGGGGATTAAATGTGAGATATTTGATTTTATTAAAATTATATGAATTATAATTAGAATATGATTTTAACTATAATTAAAGAGATTTAATTTTAATAAAATATTGTTATGAATTTTTTCTATTTAAAGGGAAAAGCTTTTTATAAGCTAGCACTTTTTTCGTTCTTCCTCACAAATCAGTTTGAGAATTGCTCTATAGATACCATTAGAGGTTGGACACTTGAACAGCTCGTGCTTGATCAATCGGAAAAAGTGTCAAAGATTTTTCAATAAACAAGCGAACAAGGTACGATTTCTAAATCGTTTTATGTTTTATTCAAGTTTATTTAATTATCGGGATCTGCTCAGAATTTATAAAATTTTTTGTTTTCCGCTGCGCTCGTGATTCGATCACGGTTGGATTCCAACAGTAAGTAATTCTTTTTTGTAATTCTTTTTTATGTGAAATTATTGAGATGTACAAGCGCCCAAAGAAGAATGGATAACAAGAACATGGTAAACCACTATTCCTTGTCTACGTTATGTTAAAAAAAGCTATAATAAATTCTGAAAATTGGTCAATCAATCGGGACTAATCAAGCACAATGATGTTAAATTTATAAAGTTTATTAGTTTGGGAATTGGCCATATATGGATTGTGATTTAATTTATTTGTTCGATACTAAGAATGAGGAGGTTGTTCCTCAATAATAAGAAGGATTGTTGAAATGAGGCGAATTAAACGAACATCAAACAGTAGATTATAAATTTTCTTCTTTCTATTTTCACTTTCCTTTTCTAGTTAGTTATTCAAATGTATATGCAAGTATCTCTTATAATACATAACAATACCTTAGTTACATATCCCAGATTGAACGTGAAAGGTCAAGAAATAAAGAAATGCAAAAATACCTGATTTTGGTCTCCGTAACTTCAAACGAGCTTTTCGAACCTGAAACGAGCTCAAATCCACGACCGCCTCAAGAACTCCTCTTTGGGACGTGGGCAAGGTCTTTCTACAGTTTTCTCAAAACGTAAGCTCTCTTAATGGGTTAGAGAATCCTTATGCTTACGATTGATATATACGAGCAATTGCAGGAGACCTTAATCTTTATATATATAGCTTCCATATCGGGCTTCCCTATCACAAGCCGATATGGGTCCGTTCCATACTGATTGGGATCCATTTTTCACCCAAACTTTGACCCATTGATTTAGATCATTTATTGGGCCATTTTATTATCTTTATCTGGATCAAATTACGTAACTTAACCGATAAGATTTTGAAAAACCCAAAAAATGCAATTAATAGTTGTCCAACTTTATGGGAAAGGATAAAATTATCCAACATTCTCCCTTTTGGACAAGCATTAATTGCAGTTTTGACTCTAGTTTAAAAACAGTTTAAAAACTCAGTTAAGCCACGCTACTGAATTATTCGACTAGGTTTAAAAACAAAACATTTGATCCAAAGATAACAAAAGTCCATCATTCCGTCCTGTAAGGCTTTCAATACCGAAAAGTATCAAATGTATATGTCATGTGTGACACAGATCTAATACAATTACGTATACCTAATACCTTACTAACATGAATGGGAAAATGAAGTATGGCAAACTAGGATGATACCTTTATGATCTAATTATATCATCTTCGTTTGTAAGTCTCGATTTCTCCAACTTTATGCTAAACCACATATGCTAAATTACATTAGAGAAATCTTATTTTCTCTCACCGAATGCTAAACAGCATTAGAGAAAACTTGTTTGCTCTCACCAAATGCTAAACTTTAAGAGAAAACCTTTATGTTCTCTAATTGAATGCTAAATTGCATTAGAGAACCTTTATGGGATTAAAAACTTATATCCCCCTATGTCATGGCAAACTTCATGGATATCTGAACTAAAATTGTATGCGTCTAAATGATATAGACATAAGGTCAATCTGTATATGTGCCTAATGGTCTTTAAATGCTTAAGATCGACACAAATCTTAAGACTTTCATATGTATTATGACAATATACGATAACATGTATTACCGAGGATAAACAATGATCATCTTTATCGATGGACCATCATACTATCATAATACATCAAAATGTACAAATGTACATAGAGCAAACTTAATGATCCCCTAACTAATAGTGTCTAAGGACTTCAAAACACCCATACTGTATACTTGTGTGACTTGTGTCACAAACACAAGTGGGCAAAGTCCTTCGGTTAAAGGATCGACTAACATTTCCTCAGTCCTTAAATGCTCCAAATCTTAATGTCATATTTTCGTATCAACACCTTTATGACCTAATAATTGACCTTTAAATGCTAAGACCCTATGATATTCTTTGTTGTTATTAAACAACACAGCAAGAAGATTACCACAATACAACCAAATGGGTCTGGCCACTGAATCAACCACAGACAACTCATAAATCAAGTTTTTCAGCTAAGCCGTCTGTAAAGCAGCCCCATAGCATGCATTCTGCATACATAGTCGAGGAAGTTACCCTTGTTTACTTGACACACTTCCACGACATTGTACCATCTGCAAACTTAAAACTTTAACCTTAAGTGGACTTTCGATCATCCAGACAGATAACTAAAATCTGAATCTGAATTCCCTATAAGGTTTAGTCAGTTGCTGTGCTATATGTCAATATATAATCCTTAGTTCCTTTAAGTATCCCAACACTTGCTTGACTGCGTTTCGATGGTCTACACCTGGATTAACCAGATATTGACCAAACAGTGAAACAATCAACGCAATGTCCTACCTAGTACATAGCCAAGCATACATCAGCTACAACTATACTAGTATATGGAACATTCCTCATAATCTCTCTCTTTTCTTTATATACTATACCAAAGATTATCTCTTACTATAAGAGATAGGTGCTACGACAGGTTTACTGTAAACCGTATTAAACCTTTGTAACACATACTCAATGTATGCATTCTGTGAGAGGCCTGATGAGTGTTGAGATCTGTCCCGGTGAATTTGAACACTTAGGACAGAAGATGTTGCACCAAGGTCTTTCATGTCAAAGTTCTTGACAAAAAGTTACTTAACCTCATACAACATGGTCAAGTAATTTGACGTGAACAATATATTATCCACATTCAGTAATAGGAGGATAAATTTGCTCCATTTGACCTTATAGTACAAGCATCTTTTTAACTTTATTTTCCATGAAGCTGAAAGAGGTCACAACCTTATAAAAATGTAAAGTATCATTTTCGAAAGGTTTGATATAAATCATATATTGAACTACATAACGCACAAACCATGTCAATTCCATTTAGATCCTGAAATCCTTCAGGTTGTACCATATAGACCTCTTCGTAAAGGTCTTTATTCAAGAAAGTGGTTTTGATAGCCATCTGATGTAACTCTATATCATCATGAGCTACAAATGTCTTAAACACTCAAAATGTATCCTACGAGGATATGGGAGAAAAAGTAACATGAAGTCAACCTTTCTTTTTGAGTTAACCATTAGGCAACTGAGTGAGCCCATAAACCGCTGAACTTTATCTTGAAATCCTTTAGGTCTTAAACTTCATTTGCAACTGACGAGTTTGCAGTTTCACTGTAAATCAATTGGCTCTTAAACCTTACTATGCTTCATGGATTGCATCTCATCATTCATTGCTTTCCTACCACACATTCGCATTGGGTCCAGAAACAACTTTTGTAAAACTAACTGGATTTGTAACATGTCTAATAGTATAGTCCTATTCACCTGATAGACTATAAGATCAAATAGGATAGCAGGTTGTCTCACTCTAGTGGATTTACTTAACTGTATTAGATCTTGTACCCCCAAGAACCTCTGTGTGTGCAGGTATGTGTTCCTATTCTTGTACAAGCATGGTACAAAGACTTAAATCCACCGAATCTAACTGCATGAGTAGCGGGTATAAGATAACTGTAGTTACTGCCCTGCTATCATCTGAAGCGTAAAAGGGCCCACTATCATCATAGACATTGTATTCCAGAAACTTAGCTGTTTGTAATTCCACTATTCCGGTCCCTCCTTCTTTATAGTAAAAGCTGTAGCTTTAAAGTGGTCAGGATATCTTACTAAATAGCAATGAGCACAACAAGCGTGCAATTTTTCTTTATAAGGATTATACTACCTCAGTAAGGCAGCCCCATACACGAACGTGTACAAGGCTGAGTTTCTAAACTTTTAGATAATTAGGTAGAATAACCCTGTTTTGCATTAACTTCTTCAAGTCCTTTAGGGTGCAGTTATGCCTTTTGGTAACACATCATTTTTCTCAGAGCTACTCGACATTGTGAATTAAGTCACCATTTCAACTGATTCCAAATATCTGGCAAACGGACCTTTTAAAGTCCTGAAACACCATGTTTGTCATGATATTCTCCTCCACGGTCAAATTTGACTATCTTGATGAATTTTCTCAGTTGGTTCTCAACCTTCAGTCTTTAAGCAAAAACATATAACTATAAAGGGGATAATCATCAACGATTGTCATAATACATTTGGAATTACACAATGCAACTGTATAAGTTCTACCGATATCCGTATGTATCAGATTCAACAAGTTAGAAGAACAAGTTGACTCCAATATCCTTATTAGTTAACTTACCCTTGCATCAGTCAACACATGCTCCCAGATCATCATAATCTAGAATTGAGAAATGCTTTCCTTAATAAATCTCTCAACTCTAGCTCTGGAAATATGACTTAAACTTTTATGTCACACCATGTATAATTCTCATTCATCAAGGTTCTTTATTTCATAACTTTTTTAGCAAGATACGAAGAAGTATATATCTAATTTGGGGTAAGACACATTCCATACAAACTATATGACAAGAAATTTGTACCATTATGTTTTGTATTAAACAACAACTGTACAATAGAAGCATTAAATACAAAACATTAACCATCTTTGTCCAAAATTGATCAAAAGATCACCTATAAAATGTGTCGTGTAAAACTCAAATGAACCTTACTACAAGGTTTTGTACATACATTCCCCATATATATTACTTCTACTGCTTCATTGCTGTCAACCATCAGTTCCTCCTTCTTTTTAATTTGGCTTTATCCTGGATATGAACCCCTGCATTGTGGAAGCACCTTGATCAGATATTCCACTATCTAGTCACTAAGTACTTAATGCGACTATCGCAAATTATATTCATAAATTAATAAGCCAAGGACTTATCTGATAGTCTTAGTCTTTCCTTTTAAACCTCATACTACTAGTTTTTTATGTCATGCGAACCTTTACCAGCACTGAATCGATCAGTGTAAGCATGTGGAGAAGATTTGAACTTTCTACCTTTAAACTTAGCGGGCTTCATCTTTGTCTTCCCATTAGTTACTTCGAGGGCTATAGGAGTAACAAACTTGAGTTTCTCCTCATCAGCAATGCAATGGGCTATCAAAGCATTGAAGTCCTATTCCTCATCCAATGAGTAATATGTCATCACTAGATTACTAAACTCTGGAGGGAGTGTATTCAGAGTATGGTGAACGACGAAGACATAAGGAAGAGGAATATTCATCATCGTCAATCTACTGTTAAGATGAATCATTCTTGATATGTACTCAATTACTTCCCCTTCTCTTGTATATCTCATAGAGAATAATTCTTTCATCAAGTCACTTGTCTCAACATTAGGTGAGACTGTGTACCTCTGGGAGACATTATTAAGAAACTCCTTCCCTATGTCTATGTCTGAAAGTCCACTTAACAGATGGTTAGGTATGGATCTCTTAATGGTCATCAGATATAATCTGTTAGACTAATCCTAGGTTTCATAGGCTACTTTATAAACTCTCGAGCTCATGGATGTAGGTAGAGATGGCCTATCCTTTTGTATGGCCATATCAACCTCAGCTATCTCCATAGCATTTAATACATACTCCGTCTACTTCATTGTATTGAAACAGGTCAGCATTTCAATAGTGACACTAATTTTGTTGACCGAAAAGATGACTACAAAAAAAAATGTTTCAATAAGCACAATGTAGGACAACATCGATACTCAAAGCCATTAAAAAGTATCTTTACTGAAAACCCGATCACGCATATTATGAAACACCTTTGGGCTGAATACATAATATATGCAATTAGCCCTCCACATAAAAGCGATCAGAGTACAAACTATCAACTCTTATGACAATACCGCCTTTGGGTGAATAGATCACTTGAGCAACAACTTTCATCCATCTAATGCCTTTATGCTCATTTCACAATGTTATGTAAGGCCAACACCTTTGGTCAGAATAACCAAATATAAAATCATAGACATCCCCCAACAAACAAGTAGAACAATTCAAAATAGTGACTTAAAGGCCACTTTGGTGACTACATCCTCATTAACACTCAAAAAGTCCATAAACAAAAGGGATACATCTGTATGTTATCCTCACATTCTTGATGGACATATAGTATGTGACAATGTAACATAAATAAATGCAAAAATCCGAATGCATAGTCTCATTGTCACACGCTCGTGCTAAAGACATTTTCTGAAAACTTCATTTAAGACTTTTGTAAAAGAAAAATATCAGTAGAGTGACTATTGGGCGTCACCGAACAATGAACCGACCGCCCGAGACACAAGAACCTCATGTATCTCCCTTATAGCAAGTTCGTTGCACTAAAATTCACTCAAAAATGTCTTTAAAATGTCTTAATTCCTTTTTCTAGAGTTAAATTTAATTTATTATTAATGTAATAAATCTAGAAAAATGGAAAGCTTCACTTTGTGAATTCTCAGGCCTAGAAACTGACCCAAAACACCCCAGGTACCCTTACGGGAAATCTAAATTTTTTGTGTTTTTTAAAAATACTGTAGCAATCCGTACAACTAATGTTAGCATGACTTCAACCGATGTGTCAGTGCTGATGTTAACCGCGAGTGTCGTGGAGGGCGCATGCTGAGTACGCATCTGCGTCAGACAAGCTAAGGATGCATCTGAAGCATGTCTCGAACGTGTGACGATGCAAAGACGTGTTAGACACGCATCTGACCAGTATCGTTTCATGTGTCTGGCACGTGTGACACATACGCTTGTGTGAACAGTGCATCTGCGTGCACTGTTCGCTGTCGGTGATACACGCGCCCGATAGTGAGGCACACCTCACCGAAAAAAGGCAATTTCTTGTGATTTTTAGGTCAATTTTTTGAGCTCTCGACCTCGTTTTCATCCCTTTTCTCAAGGCTATACACATGTATACTACTTTCATGCAATAAAAAGCAAGAAAAACTAAGAAACAAAAGTTTAATATCCGAAAACTTTATGGAGAGAAAACCCAAAAATCTTCATTTTTAACCACCTGATCACGTCACCGCTCTGCTACTACGTGTGATATATAACAGTACCTTAGTTACGTATCTCGGATCAAACGTGAAAGGGTAAGAAACAAAGAAATGCAGAAATACCTGATTTCGGTCTCCGTAACTTCAAACGAGCTTTTAAAGGCCGAAACGAGTGCAAATCCACCGCTGCCTTCTCAGGAACTCCTCTCCGGGACACGAGTAAGGTCTTTCTACATTTTTCTCAAAATGTAAGCTCTCTTAACAAGTCAGAGAATCCTTATGCTTACGATTGATATATATGAGCAACTGTAGGAGACCTTAACCTTTATATAGATAGCTTCAATATCGAGCTTCCTTATCATAAGGACGATATAGGTCCGGTCTACACTGATTGAGATCTATTTTTTTCCTGAACTTTGACCCAATGATTTAGATCATTTATTGGGCCACATTATTTTCTTTATCTGGATCAAATTACATAACTTAGCTAATAAGATTTTGAAAAAACAAAAAAATGCAATTAATAGTTGTCCAACTTTATAGGAAAGGACAAAATTGTCTAACATCTCTATGACACTTCCATTATTGGTAGCCTTATAATTTTGATAATTCTTTTTTTTCCCATATTATTGAGGAAGTTAACAAAGGGAGGGAAAAAACTAAAAGCAATTGGATGTCATAATCTGTGATGAAATCGCAACTATCTAGTTTTCATTCTTTACTATAAGAATAACTTCTGAAGCTACGAGTTAGGGGTTAGATACATGCAATGGGACATCATTTTTTTTTTAAATATATACTTATACTAAGTTTCCAAACTAATGTCTTTATACTAATAAAATTCTGTTAGGATTATGATATCTTATGCTGCCATTAATTTCAGTAAATGATTATTAAATAGTTTCTAATTAGGAATAATGCCTTATTTGATTTTATGTAACCATTTGTGTGAAGATTTATTGTGGATGTTTTCCATGCTAAGTTTCCTCCTTAAAGTTGAGAAAACTTTATAGGATATACAAATGGTTTATCAAAACCTGCATCATTAAAGGATCACCTTCTTGTTGATTTTAAAAAAGGGCTATAAGAGGATAGTGAAGTTAATTTAAAAGAGATATTGTACATCAATATGCTTATATTAAAGTTGAATTCTTGTTGTGCTAATTGTAATAAAACACATATACTATCATTCATTGTTATTATGATTATATTAATACTCATTGATAGAAGTATGTGCACAAACTAAGTTCCATCATCGTTAATTTTTTCTGGTTCCCTTTCTATAAGTTTTAAGGCCTTCATTCATACCCTTGTATGATCTAGTCATAATTGAAAGGCATATTCCTTTTCCCTTGGTGATTAGAGTTTCTTAACATTCTTCCATTTATCAGGCCTTTTGATTTGAAATTACCATTTGACAAAAATGTGAATTCATCTTATCATTTATTTTATCCTACTTTACGTTGTTAAATATAATAAGACTTAGGGAAATGTAACACCCCTTATACGGAAACTACAACCATCATTATCATTACAAAACTCCCTAATGCTTAACATTATCATTTAACAGTAGTAAAATATTTTTACATTTACATGGTATTCTAAAAGAAAATATACAATTTCCTTTAACCATTATATGTACAATCATTTTTAACTAAAAACACCTTCCAAAAGTACTTTTTCTCTATCTGTTGGCCTTGTTCCCGACAGATGTTCCATGTACCTCACTCCTATGACTTGGACCTATAAGAATTAACACCCGTGCTAAGCTTAAAGGCTTAGTGGGGAAACACTTAGTTTGGATGACCACTCACAACGGTCATTCGCCAAGCACATACATTCTTGAACATCGCATAAATAATAATAATGATGGCATACTTAATCAAATAAATAATGCAAACATGCTTCAATATTTTTTTTTCATATACCATAAATTCACCTTCAAAACTCAAACATTGATATTCAACACCCAATGATACAAATTATCAATACAAATGCAAATGCTCATTCATATACCAATTATTTATATTGTCATACTGTATTTCTTATTTATATCTCTTTACTTTACTTTCTATGTCAGGCCTGCACATTTTCTATAGGTGTGGATAACGAGTGCTATAGATATCTGAAGATATCAAACTGTGGATACCCAAAGGTATTAAACTGTGGATACCTGAAGATATCAAACTATGGATACCTGAAGGTTCAAACTGTGGATACCCGAAGGTATTGAATTGTGGACACCAGTGGTGTTAAACTGTAGCAGCTGGACTGTAGGCATGCCTATCTATCCACAACAAAGACAATAGAGCAGGCATTATAACATTTCCTTTACCCATTTGCAAATTTCACAATTCATATATTAACAAATCATATGATATACATTTCAAGTCATAAAATCTATATGCAAGTTATAACTAATCACCATTAGAAGGGTGTCAAAATTAAACTTGTATAATCATACTATACACATATGAGCAATACATGCGACAACAAATCATTTATGTCATGTAAGTTTTCTTTAGAATGCATTATGCTCAATCTTAAATTCGAATGTTCAATCACCCAATTCACATATGGTAAGTCCTATTTCATTTATTTCTAGATGTTTGCAAATTTTTATACACATTAATAAAGGTTCAGATAAGATGCGGTAGAAATCGGAAACAAAAGCAATGCCACGGTCGTGACAGATACTCTCTCCATTCATACCACTATTTATTCCTTACAGGCTGTTTGGTACACTTAGAATTGAATTCATGTATGAATTGAATTGAATTACATTAATGAAATTAGAATTGAATTCAATTTTAACTGTTTGGAACAAATCCATTAATATTAGAATTGAATTCAATTACACTGTTTGGAACAAATCTAATAATATTAGAATTGAATTCAATTATTTCATATGATACATTTATCCCTGACTAAAAAATAATGTTATCAACTAATAAACATTCACGCTTACATATAACAACTTATAAACATCAATTTCATTATAAGTAATATGTTCAAAAAAGTTTATATATTTGATATAAATTGAAGTTTTGCATTTAAATCAAATATAAATCAGTTACATAATAAATCAAATATAAATTGAAGTTTATATATTTGAATTCAGTTATTTTTAATTATTAAATCAAATATAAATTGAAGTTTATATATTTTGCAGATAATTTAATAATATATAAAAATTACAGATAATTTATTTTTAATCAATTAAATTTATTTTAATCTCTTATATAATATTTAATAATAAATAACAAAATTATTTTATTTTATTAAAATAAGTAATTTAAAGTTAAAATT
>JAOQMQ010000004.1:19796886-19809930 GCA_027563845.1 Erythroxylum subrotundum
AGAATTATCAATATCATAATCATATTAAAACAATTCAAACATAACCACATATATAATTGATATTTCATATTTAGGTTCCTGAATATTAAACTCCTCGGATAATCAATGTTCAGAATTATCAATATCATAATCATATTAAAACAATTCAAACATAACCACATATATAATTGATATTTCATATTTAGGTTACTCACAGTATGCTCCAATTAGCTATTACCTTGACGAGCCAACAATGTCTAGATGTGGACGCTCAATTTATGCTTTTATATCATGCAATACACATATATTTACACATCACTAACTTGATTAATCAAATGGATGCTCAAGTATACATATGTATCTATGTTATATTCCAGACATGCTCAATTGACTTTCCGAGTATGTAACTTTATGCAAAGATCTTAATCCGTTCCTAAGCCATTAATTACACACTTATTCAAATTCCCATTCATACTACCTTCATGTTCTTCAATATTTATAGACCCATTTAGGTTCATCTTGGCCCTAGTCAACTCCAAAGGCACCAATTAAAGTGACTTATCATCATTTGGTTTAATAATTGCACAAAACTAAGCTCATCATCCAAAAGCACTGCCCACGGTCATGGGGAACCTTCCCACGATCGTGACAGAAGCTAAACATCCAAGCCATGATCGTGACAGAACCTAAAATGACCAGGCCAGGATCGTGCACTTGAGGGCCATAATCATGCCCTACATTCTTCCTTCACTTTGCTACGAATTTGTCAACCCTAAAGACATATCAAACACTTACAAATTTTGAAAATTCATACCTTTATTTATGAAAGTTCAATTCATGCAAATTCAACTTCCAAATTAGCTACGTAAATCTCATCAAAACTCTACTTATTTGGTTCTTCATCATTCACCACATATCATCATACCTTTAACCTTAACTTTTTCAAATTCTAAAACACATCAATAACATCCCTCTTTGATATAGCCTCACCCTCATTAACACTTCAAATCTCTACCTAAACCATTTCTATAATGTATTATTTCCATGCATTAAAAAAAACAATTCATTCATCAAAATCCAACACAACTCATCATCAACCCTATATGTATTATATCTCAATTTAATCATCATGAGTGTTATGATAAGATATATCACAACAGGGCAAGAAATCACTTACTTGTTTAACTTTACTTTTACCTTAACGCACAAGATATCCTAGCCCTCCAAACTTGCAAACATAAAGCATATTCCAAGAACAAGATGAAAACACAAAGGGGCTTCAATAATAAGATGAAGACAACTAGAATTTGGAGTGGTGAGGTGTAGGATGTTGGGAAAAAATTCAAGGGTTATGGAACTTGTGTAAGTGTGTCACTGGTGAGGGATAAAAGGAGAAAACATAAGACCAAAACATGAAAGGTGGTCTTGCAAGTGTAAGAGACATGGGTGAGGTATGTGGTGAAGAAGATGGACACTTGGCATAACACTTTTTATGCTAAGAGCCATGTTTTGTGTCTTTATCTTACACTCCCAATTGTCACTCCATAACTAGTCCACTTTTCATTTAATCACTAGGCCATGTGTCATTCAACTATATTACCATTTTTTACTCATGGATTCAAGCCATTTGTCACTCTATTATTAATGTCATATGTCACCATTTCATAGGCTCATTCAACTTAAATTCCCATGCATCATTTTTTTCGTTTAACATAATTCCTAGACTAGATGCACATATCACCTTATCAATCACTCTATTGTAACATTAAATTCCTAATTGACTAATTATAATCCATGACGCAAAATTCAAGACATAATCAACATACAATTACATTGTAATCATTTAAGATCTTTCATACCCCGAGATATGTCAATTGAGTGCATATACTATTTTTCAATGTCCCTAAATCATGATTCATGCATATATGTGAATGTGATGTATGCAAGTGAAATGCACTTCATTTATTCTCACATGATATTACTTAATCTAACAGTTAAATCCTTAAGTATAAAAATGGTTAATACAATAAAGTTGGAGAATGGATATTTGATTTGTGACTTTTAAGGATTCTTATTATTTTATATATGAAAAATGATATAAATAATGTGAATAGTTGAGCATTAAATAATTTCATTCTGTTGACTTATACTAATAAAAAAATTAAAGTTAAAAAGTATTGTTGGTAGCCATGTAATCAGGGATATTTATGATAAGGTATTTATTCTTGCATAAAGAGGATATGTGACTTTTTAAACAAGCTTTTAATTCCTCCCGTATTGTTTAAATTTGGTGTTTTGTTTTATTTCAATAAGGGGTATGAATATGTTCGACTATTACATTTTTCTCATATATTTTAATTTTATGCATAAAGTTGAATTTTGTGAATTAATTTACAGTTTGAAGAATTGTGAAGTAAATTGAGTTAGTTTATAAACGGATAAAAGTAGTTAGTTGCCTGACAATCTGATCACTTTTATAATTAAATGAGTGGTAGAGAATCTTGATTGATATATTCTATTTTTTTAAAATAATTTTCTCGAATGGCATGCTATTTGAGTTAAAAGAATCGAATTGATTTCCTTAAAGAGAAGCAAATGCTTAAGTGTGGGAAAATTTGACATGTGGTAAATATTATTTTTAGTATGATTTTGAGAGCATTGTGCTTGTATTTTAAGCATTTTTATAAGATTTGATGCTTTAAATGATTTATATTTTATTTCATATATTTTTTCAATCTATCAAAATAAAAAAAAGAATAAATTTAGAGAAGATTTGAGTCAATTTATAGAAACTTTGTAAGATTAAAAGAAAATTTCAGAATATGGTAGCTAGATAGTAACATGTTACCAACCAGTTCTAACATGCCCCATTCTATTTGTTAAAGAGATTTTTGCTAGGGAATTTGACACCAGGGTTTTGTATTAGGGCCATGCAATGTGTAAAAATCAGGGTTTTGTATTACTAAATGAGATGTGAATAAAAAATAAGAGAGCTTATTAGCATTTTAGTTTTGAAGCAAAAGAGCTCCTTATGAGCCTAATTAAGTAGTTAGAGATCAAAATGAAAGACAGTCTTTAGAAAAGAAAAAGAAATTCCTAAATATTCAATAACAACCTAAAGATTTAAGAATCATAATGATGTTTTCTTTATCTTTTGTTCCTTCTCATTTTTGTGTGGATTTCCCTTGTTATATAATAAGCTAATTGGGATATGGATTTAATTGGGATGACACTAGGTTTGATGTTTTGAACTATTACTTTAATTTAATGAACTTTCTAATTTTCTTAAGAATATTCGTGTTTTATGTTTTTTATTTAAAGGAACAAGAGTTGAAGATTTAATACTTGGATTTATACATTAAGATCGAGAGATGAATTGTATATTTAGATCATAACATGAATAATAAGGGTTGAATGAGTTGCTCAAAAGACAACTATGTGATCCTTTTAGGTTAGGATAAAACATATCATAAGAGTTCACGAATTAAATTAATACGCTCTTAGGTTATTTTAATTATAAAAAAAATTTTGTCAAGTCAATTTAGGAATAGGGATTGTATTGCTCAAGAAAGAATATAATTATAACTTAGGAATTCTTACCTTTCCAAGGAACTAATAATAATCACTAAATTATAGTAAAGTCAAAGCATAGAAAGCTCTAAGTAATATCTTACCTGGATTTAGTTTATTTATGAGTAGTTTTAATCCTGATCTTTAATTTAATTTGGTACTTCAAAATATTTTATTTATTTCTTTTCAATCAATCACTTGTTCATTAAAGGTAACTGAAAGAAAAAGAGTTATTACTAGTAGCCATAGTCTCTATGGGATTGAAACTCGACTCACCTAGGCTATATTATAGAAAATGATATGTACAATTTCCCTTAATGATTCTCTGGTATTGTTTTGTGTAATTTGTTTTATTTGTTTCATATAAATCACATCAATACCTCAAATAGGACCTGTGTTCTTCAATGATGTGTCTATATAGGCTCATATTTATACCTTTAAGACTTGTGTTCTTAAGATAAGCCCTCAGACATATGGCTTAAGGTGTTACTAACCTAAGATAAGCTAAATATTGAATTATGACTCAAAGTCGTGTTGGTTGCAATTTATTATTGAAAATTCTAGAAAGAGTTTTTAAGCAACATGGCACTAATATAGACCTATATTTTAAAACCTTATTTAGAATGATTTGGTATAGAATATTCTAAATATAGCTATTAAGCAATATAAAACTAAAAGAAATTGTGTTCTAAATCTATATTGGTGGTGATTTGTTACAAGAAAATGTTAAAGAGAGCTATTAAGCAATATAGACCAATACAAAACTAGGTTACAAACTTGTGTTGGTGATGATTTTATCATTAAAAATTCTAGCTTTACTTGAGAACATCAAGCTTTAATTAAGAACATCAAGATTTCAAGATCCATAGAATGATTTATTATGTTTTGTTTTCTTTCTTGTTTACTAATGAATTTCTTTATTAAAGTATAAACTAAATCTATAGCCAGGGTTAGGGATATAATTTATGTGGGATATTTAAACTAAATGCATGATTAGTTATTACTTGGGTTGAATTTTTTCTCCTTGACATTGACTTTTAAGTTTACATTTAGCCATCACAGATTCAATTTTAGGGGTTGTACAAAGGACTGAAAGAAAAAGTATAATCTATGCACTAAGAGAATAAACACTATAAATCTGGAGATAGAGATATCTTAGACTACTGTGATAACTACTAACATAACTATCTTATTGAATTTGATTACTTGTGTATTAAAAGGTGGTAATTGCTTAATTAGATATACATATATACCTTAAAAGATGACATAGATATCTTAGGTTTATTTTTATTTCAATCTTGATAAATAATCTTGTCTAATAATTGAAAATCCTCAGAAATGAACCCCAAAATCCTAACATTTTATTACATTAATCTCTTTTTGATAAGTATTCACCTTACTTTAGCTAGTTAAGTAATTTAATTTCATGAAATTTTATTTGATTTAATGTCATTACTTTGCTATGATTAATAAACTTAGTAATTAATTAGTCTTCAAGGCAATGATAATTTGGAATACTCTAGATTTAAACTTACTACATTCAATTCTATACACTTACAGATTTGAGTGATCAAAATTTTGACATTGTTATAAGAGAACTATTTTAGTTACTATTTTGTTAATTTTAGCTTTCTTTCAATCTTATCTTCCTTCATTATTTTTCAGGTAGTTGATGAGAGATAGGAGATCAAGAAGTATAAACTTTTAGAATACACTTTATATTGACCTCGAAATCAAGCAACATATAGGCAAAAAAACTTAACAAGAAGATGAGTGATAACTGCAAATCATAAACATACTAAAAACATTGAGAAATATTGTGGAAATAACAATGTCATTGTTTTTGTTGAGGAGTAGCGACCACTGAGAATTGCCATGAGGGATATTAACAAACCTATCATTAGTGCTAGTCCTTTATATATCAGTTTAAGTTAGAGGGAAGGAATAATGAGTTTAAACAAGTTCATCTTCATTTGCTATCGATCTTTTGTGGATTACTTAGGGAAGATATGATCGTTTTTGTTAAGGAATTTTATTATGTGATCCAGACACTTTCTTTGAATGGTCTTATGGAAGATGTGCTATGAATGATATGTTTCCTCTATTGCAAGAGAGGTCAAGAAAAGATATGTTTTCGCTTTAATTAATATAGATTGTTTTGAGAATTTTGACCAAGTATATAATGCCTTTATGTACAATTCTTTCCTTATTAAGTTTAGGATGCCAATTAAACGTTTTGCATAAAAAGAGGGAGAAGCATTCCATGAAACTTGGGAGAGATATAGGGCTTTGCCTAGCCAATGTCTATTCCATTAGTATTCCTTACAATTAGTTATATGATTTTTCTATAAAGGTCTTGCTTTCACATGTCAAAGCTTAATTGATACTATCACAAGAGTGATTATCTCTATAAAAACCATTAAGGAATTCAAAGAAATTATTGAAACCTTATCCAGGAATTCTTTAATTAAGGATGTTAGGGGAAAAATTAAAAGCTTCTCTTTATAAGGCTTAAAATTTTTTAAAGGAATGAAGATGTTAAATTGAGATATGTACAATAGGAAGGCATTTTACAAGTGTAGTTTGTAGATGAGTCCTTCCTATGTATGTATGAGTATGTAGCCTACCTCAAATTACTATGAATATGAAAATTGCAATGCTACTATGTGGGAAAATCAATCATCAAGGATGATCCTTCTTTTAATAATTACAATCTTTATTAGAGAAGTCACTCAAGTTTCTTTTAAAAGGGATAAGGATCTAGAGCAGGTAGACCTATGGGACTAATAACAAAGATCTTTATTTCCACCGTCTTTACAAGATAAGGGGATGGAAGAGATGCTCTAGTAATATATGTATTCTATTAGTGTGAAATTGGATAACTTGGGGAAACTTAAAACTCATATAGATCGACTTAATAAGGTAATGCAATTAAACTCACATCAACTCACAATTTGAAGGAGCAAGTGATCAGTTACCTAGATGGTAGGTAAAAGAACGCTTCTTAATAATACAAAGGTAAACCAAAAAGAAAGAGTGTTAGCCATAACATTGAGAGGTGGCAAAATACTTGATGTTGCAACTACTAAAGAAAAGGAAATGCAAAAGTAGGACAAACTTAAGAAAAAGGATGAGGAGGTGGAGGTGAAAATTCAAAACACGTATGCCACTCTCATCTAAATCTAGTGTTAATCTAGAGCAAGAGCCATAATTCTCTGCCAATCCTATGTGTCACCCATTTTATACCCTCAAAGCTTGAAACAAAAAAAGAAGGATAAGGATAATTTCAATAAATTCGGGTATTTTATAAGATTTGCACATGAACATCCCATTTGTAAAAGCATTAGCCTAAATCTCCTATCTAAAGTTTTTGAAGGAAATCATTTCTAACAAATAAACTTAAAGAGTATGTTATGGTACCTTTAACTAATGGTATAGTACAATTTTGCAAAAACAAACTACCTTCAAACTTAAAGTATACCTTTATCTATTTTTAGTAAGTTTAGAATAGGAAAAATCAAGCCTATGACTCTATCACTCCAACTAGTTGATAGGTCCACTAGGTGCCGAATTAGGGTAGTGGAAGACTTACACATTAAAGTAGGATAGCTTTTATATATATATATAATAGACGTGAAGTATGAAAATGAGATTCCCATCAACTTAGAGAGGCCATTTATGGCTATTAGAGGGGCATTAATTGATGTGCCAATGTGTAAGTTGACAATTAGGGTGGGGAATGGGAAGGAAGAACCACCATTGACATAGGATAGAAATTTTTTATTCTACTGTGTATGAAGACTTGCCTAAAGTTGCTTATGTTGCCTCTAGAAACATGTTTAGCTTTAGGACTTCATAAAAAAAGAGGAGGATTCTAACCTTATTAGTTATAGTTTTAGGTTGGAATGAGAGGGATATAGATTCTAGTTTTCTTGTGTTTTTAAAGAATTAAGAGAATGAAAGCCCAAGTCCATGCCATCTACACAAGAAGAATTTAAAACTTCATTTAAAGTAGTTTTATACTCTAATTTTCTCATGTTTTTAAAGACTTAGGAAAAGGAAAGCCTAATTCCCTGCTATCTACATAAGAACCTAAAATTTATTTAAAGTAGTTGCCTTCTCACTTATACATATTTAGGAGAAAATAATACTTATCCTATTATTATCTCTTCTTTTCTAAGTTTCATATAGGAATTTAAACTACTTAAGGTCCTACGAGAGCACAAGACGGTGATTGCATGGACTATATAGGATATTTATGGGATTAGCCCATTATTTCAATCCTATCAAATCTTTATGAAGAATAAACGCAAGCTTATTACAGAGAACCAACAATGACTTAATCTTAATATAAAGAAATTATACGCTCTGAGGCAATTAAACTCCTAAATCCATAAATCATATACTTATTTTTAATAGTTCTTGGGTTAGTCTTGTTCAGGATATCCTAATCAGACCTCATAAACAAAATAATACGGTTACCACATAGATAAGCTTGTATTATTCCACCTACTCTTCCATGTAAAAAGCTCCAAAGGTGGATCATGCAATCTTCAGATGTTACACGACAAAACTTTTTGAGGCAAAGGTTTACTTCCAGGTCATGCATTGTAAAAACTTACATCGATACAAGACTAACTTGGACTTCTTAGAGAGAAGATATGAGAGAGTCTTACCCCAGGCTACAATTTTGCACACTTGAACAGAATATTTAATGGTCATAAAGTTCAGATGCCCGCAAAATGTAGTGGGCAGTTTATAATTTCATACTTAACAAGGCTGCAATTGACATAAATGGAACAGTCTCTCTTAAGCCAAATGATCAGGTCAAGAGCAAGGTCGAGACAATAAGTGTAATTATCAAGTACTTTGGCGTCCAACTAAGGTAACCTCTTGGGTTGGTCTTGCAGAGACTTCAAGCACTTGGAGCATGCCTGTTGCTAGCCTTCTTGTTAAATCCTCAACTGAGACCTTCACTACATCTCTTCTCATGCCAATATCAGCAGCATACCTACTAGCACAATAAACTCCAACGGCTGTTGCTGCCATGCCATACACATTGGTAGTGACAAGGCGCAGTGGTGTAGACAAAACTGCTGCAAGAGGACCCCCAACAATGGATACTGCCTGGCCACTCTGTCCCATAGTTCCCTGCTCCAAAACAAGGAGCCCCGTCTTGCAGTAGATTGCAAAATCCTCGCAATTATTCTTGAAGACATTGTAACAGCCAAATCCATTTTCAAGCAGGTAGTTTGCTCGATGGACCACAATGTCATCTGGATCTGAGACTGCAAGAGTGCATGTTCCGCCACGTGCTTTGGCAAGAAAGAGAGCAGGGCTGACAGCATACTCAAATCTATACAAGAAACCTCCAGCAAGGAAGCATTTCAGACATGAGAGAACCACCCCATGGCCTCCTTCCTGCATTGTGCAGGTGGGGCAAGGAGCTTGGGAGTTGGCTGGTCCTGAGCTTAACAGGAGTACATCTAGCACTGTACCTGTTCCTACTTCTTGTCCCCTTCTGGTGAAGTGTATGACTTTATCATCTCCAATATAGATTCCTAATAATGTTCATATACAAAAGACAACTGCATGATTCGATGTAGTGTGAGAATTTAGTAGTTATGACCATCTGATTCTTTGATACTATAAGAAGAAAATATCTGTAAGAACACGAGATCAGATCATAAACGCAGTTGACATATGGTTTATGTAATCATGTTCCAGAATAAAAGAACCGAAATGACCACTACACAAGTCTACTGGCGAGGCACAGCCTCTTAAGTTAGTAACAGTTTCCCACAACGAAAAGAATAAATCACCAATTTTCAAACTACTCATATCAACATGAGGCATTTAGGACTAGACAACCTGAATTTTATAGCAGTCCTAAGACAAAGGGATGCAGAAACCTTAAGAACCTAACGAAAAACACGGTGCTAAGACATGCTAACAAGGTGCAGCCAGTAAAACTTCCCTTCCATTTGACAGAAAAAAAATCCGTATCTCCTTCTGATAAATGCCTCGATTGTCATTAAATTGTCGTCTAAATATATTTAGCCACCAGAAAAGAAGATGTTGCAAATATGAGTTATAACAGCAGATAAGAAAAACCCCATTCCACCGACAATCAGACCAAAATTTTGTTTTTCCTTGCCGCCACAAGGAAAACGACGGTTGCTTGTTTGATTCCCAGTTCCTAGCCAGATGTATTAAAGAATATGCAACAATCCCCTCTCAATTATCTTTTAGTTTAATCTATTTCAATATAGAAAACCAATAAGCATTTATTTAAAACTTGGAAACCAAGATTAAAAAAACAAAAAATTAGATAACAACAAAGAAAAGGAAGAATAAAAGAGGTACCATGATGAGCATATGTATAGGCAGTCCTCCAGGAGTATATATGATCGCCAGGTTTCAAGCTACCCCTGTCAATCCTGCGCTTTAAACATATTCAATTTTAATTAATGAAGAAAAAAAAAAGATAACAGCGAAGCCCCTAATCCTATCATAAAATAACATTACTTGTTTGATAAAAGCCCCATCTCTCTCGTCTGTTCTTCTGCTCTCCAAAGAAGAAGATATTGAATTCTGGCGTCTGAGCCTTCTTAGAGATGGAGATGGTGGGAGAGAGAGACGAATCTGGTTACTTTTGAGGTAAATAACCAAAGTACCCCTTCGGACGGTTCCTAGATCAATTTCTTATTGCTTAAGGAAAAGGGGACAAGGAGAAGACCGAAGTTGCACGTGGCTCTTTCAGGTTTAATATATATATATATATATATATAAGCATTAAGTCCAAGATAATTTTATATAATTTTATTTATATAATAATTTAGCATGGTAATTTTATTTATTTATTCTTTAATCTGCATCATTTTTTTATTTAAAAGTTTATCGAAAACAACCTTTTTATTTTGTAAAAATAAAGCTACATATTATTAAAAATTTTCAGACACCACTTTATTGCGAAAATTTGAACGGTGTAATGACAATAACGATGACACGACGTTGATGATGTATTTCATTTTATTGACATTTAAACTCGTTTTGATGAGTTATTTTATTAGCATAGTGAATTTCTGCAATTCTTTTATTTCTCTTTCTCTCTCTTTGTTATTTGACGTTGGCCAGTGAAAAGCTGATACAATCCTTTCTGCGTCGATATAATCGGGGATAGAAATATTAGAGCTAAGAAGAAAGAAGAAGCAATCCTTTCTGCCTGGCTCCGTCCCTGCCGTTGAGAGTTCTCCACTTTCAACAAGATGCGTGGATGGCCCCGTTTCTACTATGCTTATATACAACTATGTCGTTTGCTATTTACGACATTTGTTATTATTATCCGTTTGAGCATAAGTAATACTACAACGTCTCCGTCTTGTTTGAGCATAAGCAATACTGCGGAGCATGGATGTAAAACAGGAGAGACCACGTCAGAATTCAATACCCTACGTTTTAGTTGCGAAACGTGAAAGGTATGGTATGGTGATTTTGTTGTCCGCTGGTAACTACAATGTATAAGCCACCATAAAATAGAGTTTATAACTTCTGTGAAACGCGTTTTTTATCGCTACTCTGACGGTAAGATTTTAGCTTCAAATACACAAAATCTCCCCCCTTAGAAGTCTGCTTTGTGCGACGTCTGTACTATCTGCTTCAATTGATTTCACGCTCTTCGTAAGTGAAATTGTAAAATGATTAGCATAGCCTCCTAGCTAATGAGAACTTGATCAACCGCTAAAACTGACGAATCTCCCGTAAAGTAAGGAGTGTACATCGGAGGTTGAAAACCATATACTGCTTGAAATGGTGTAACGTTCATCGACGAGTGGAATGTGGTGTTATACCACCGTTTCGCAAGCGACAACCATCGACTCCAGTTGGTGGGGCAGTCCGAAGTTATAAACTACAGGTATGTTTCGATAGTATGGTTGAGTACTTCAATTTGGCCATTACTTTGAGGATGACAAGTCGTTGAAAACTGAAGTTTCACACCTTGCAGTTGAAATAATTCGCGCCAGAAATTACTGATGAAGACAACATCTCTGTATACTTTTTCATTCTATCAATAACTGAAAAAATGACAGTATAACCTTTCGATGCCGGCAAGCCATCCACGAAATCCATACTGATATCGATCCATACCTGATGAGGAATGGGCAGAGGTTGAAGTAAATCTAGAGAAGCCACTGTTTCATTTTTATTATGTTGGCACACTTCACATTTTCTCACAAATTCTCTAACATATTTCTGCAATCTGCGTCAAAAAAACGCTTAACCTCTTACAAGTTCCTAACCATCCCGAATGTCCTCCATATGTAGTGGCATGCGATATCTTAATCAATTTCTTGTTGTAGAAGAATCGAATTCCCACCACAATACGTCCCTTCCACCTCAAAATGTTATCCGTCCAAGAGTAAACTGCTCCTTTGTATTCTCCATTCTATATCTGCTGTATCAATTTTTTTGGTAGTGATATCACTTTTCCAACTCACTTTAATTTCTGACACTATCTCTGTATTTAGTTGTGAGATAGATAAAACAATTGTACTGTCACTCTCGATAGAGAGTCTGGAACAACCTTAGCCTTCTAAACAGAGTATTATAACAGAGCAACAAAATTCAAGGGAATGATCACTGTTTCATTGAATATTTGTAACTCAGTACAATGAGATCTAGAGAAGTGAGCAGAAGGAACAAAGAAGCAGAATAGTACTGATAGTACTAATTTAGGAAAGAAGAGGAAATTGTCAGATCATTCATTTCATACCCGTACAATCATTCCTTTATTCTATTTATACTAGGTTCAGTTTAGCTCGAAATCCTTCAAGACCACTGATGGCCGTTTAACACGTGTAGAGTGACGATTAATCAAAGAATCATTCCTGTTGGTAGTAGGGTCCAATGATGCAGCATGAGCAACGACAAAGGGTGCTGATTCAGAGTTTGTTACAGAGTCTAATGCTGAATTTTCACTTCCCTTTTTTCGTCTTACAAAAAATCAAAACCCAAAAGTACGAACAACCAACTCTATTGAAAAGGAGTAGTGATGCATTAATCCATTAAGTATTTTAAGATATGATGATCTGTTCGTATGATAAAATGTCTTCCCATCATAATCGTTAAGATATGTGTTATGATATCTTGTGCATTATTTGTAATTGGACAAATTTGATTCTTTGAGGATACTCTGATGAAGATTCTACTTTATGTGGGATTTTTTGAAGATGATGTTTATTTGGGATGAAAATCCTAGTCATGATAGGATTTAATTGGAATCAAATAATCATATCTTGACTAAGATAAGATGTAGAGTTTTGGTAATTTTTGGACTCTTCTTGAGAACGTATTTTAGTGATAATGACTATCTAAGGTAGCTAAATTTTCGGAGATTTCATTCATCATTTTGTAGCTGCATTTTTGTTGTGTTTAAGTGATTTTTGGTGTTGTAGTGTTGTCGTTTTTGGGTGGAAAAACGATAGGCATATTATG
>JAOQMQ010000004.1:19833579-19851396 GCA_027563845.1 Erythroxylum subrotundum
AGAAATGATCATCAATCATGCATGAAAAAGAAAGATTTCCTTTTTAAAACTGTCAAACAGAAAGTCAGTCAAAGCTAATTCACGTAGAGAAACGTAGTTGATAAATTAATTATAGTTTTAGTTTGTTAGCATTAAAATATTCTTATTGAAAATTTGTAATTAAATTGGACAAAAAGAAAAGATATGCTTGTGCGAGATATGTACCATCGTTTGATTTTTATTTTTGTCTCAAGAGAGGGACTCGTTTTGTGTTCGATAGGTATGGATTAAGGGTGTTACTCTTAAGGGGGACGAGATCAATGTTACGAGTACTTTACTAGTACCGACAATACAATTGGTTCTAGTACGGTACTATACTATTACTCATCCATACCTAATAACATTTCAAGAAATTTTTAAAATAATAAAATTATTCCTCAATATTATGTTATATAATTTATAATTTTAAATCAACAAAGTTTTTAAAAACCTTAATAATAGACATTTAAAATACCAACAATCTATTTATTTTTATTAATATTACTTTTTGCATATTTCACATATAAACAACAATCACTATTAATATTAAATAAATTCATTTAATAATCATATTAATATAAAACTAAGGATAATACAAAGTATTTAAAATATTATATTTTATAACATAATAAAGAATAATTACATCAAAACATCAAATAGAAAAAATAATAAAGTTTTATGAATCCATAAGTATTACATCAAAAGTTCGTACTGAGGAGCATAAGGAGTCCAAAAAAAAAATTATACCTACTTTGCAATATTTTCTGAAGTGCTTTGTAAGTAGAATCATTATCAATAATGAACTAAATAATATTTTTAACCCAAATTCATTTACAAATTTATCAAATATTTGAAATAGAGTATCAATATTTTTAACAAGGCCAGATACATCAATAAACTTTAAAAATATTGTCTCATTAGCAGAATCAACTAAAATTTGATAATATGATCATCTCTTCTATTTGTCTAACCATCACACATTATTAAATACCTATAAGTCGTCGAAGTCATTCTTCTTTCAACCAAATAACTATTTATTTCATAAAAAGAGCTGCTTAGAAGTTTACCTTTATTGTCATCAATTGAAGAAGCCTTATTTCCTGGACTATAAAAGGCAATAATATCCATCATAATCTGGTAATAATAAGATTGGGTGGCATTGAATGATACACATGAATTATACCACTATCTAACAATTGTCATGTCCACATTATAAGTCGTTTCTCTATATTATAAGGCACTATGAATTGAAGGCTAAGCTCCAGGACTAATTATTCATGGTAAAAAAAAGTTAGAAACCTATCTTCTTCTTTTTCTCACATCACGTGTAACATTTCCTTTTTGATGGATAGGAATAACACCATCTTCAAATCTCCAGTATCATCTTGACTACCAGAAAATGAACTTCCACTAAAATTTTGTAGTTTAGTCTTTATCTTCTATTTTTCTCATGCTCAAACTCTTCAAACAAAGTCTTCATTTGTCATTTTATATCATGAATGACTTTCTTATAAGGTTTCACATCACCTTTATTCCTAGCTAAATGATTCTTTAATCTAGTTATTGCCCTACTTTTCAAATGCTTGTTACAATATAAACAAATGTTATGGTTCTTTATCACAGGAATCAATATAGCGTGAGCCCAAGTTGGATCATGAAATCTTCCTTGAATGACTAAATTATCACGGCCACTTAAAATTCCCTCCATTTATTGGTAAAAATAATTAAAGACATATGTCAAAATTAAATTAATAAATTAATATTAAATAATAAATTTTTTGTATATAAAATCATTACATAACTACAAAAATTCAATAGTCGATTATAAGCATGTCTAGATAGACACTATCTTACGTCTTTCTTTATGATAACACATATTGCAAACATGAATTCATTATACTAAATAAAAAAAATTACTTTAACATTTACAATTTCACATTATGTTTGAACATTTACAATTTCACATTATATTGAGTAATGAGTATACTCTCGTAAATCAAGACATATCTTAAAAGTCACTTTAAAGGAATATGAAATAAGAAAAGTTCAAATGAACTATTTTTTTACTATGTATTTAACTTCTCACAAGATAGGAAGGATAATGAATGTATAATGAATATGAACTTGTAAGTTTGTTATCATGTTATAAATATTCTTTTCCAAATTTAATTTTTGTATTTATAATATTATTTTCTAATGGCAACAATGAACAATATAAGAATGCAAAAGTTTTATTTACTTAACATAGTTGCACATATTAAATGATTTAATTATATATTAAATCTTTTGTTTAAATAGTTAATCATGTATTATATACTTTAATCAAACACTAATTAGTAAATTGTAAGTCACATATAAATCAATTAACAATGTAACAATTTAATAAATTAATAAATTAATTTTGATCTCATTTTTATGATTATTGGAATAACGAATAATTTGATAAATCAAATAAATAAAAATTTATTTCTTCATGAATTCATAATGTCTAATTGTTTATAGACATATATAAATTCAACAACATAATCTATTTCATAATTTTCCCATAAATTTAGTTTACTTTTCCCATAAATTTATCTTAATTTTCCTTTACAAAATAATTCCAATAAATAAAATCTTTAAAAAAATTTAGCCAGCAACAAAGCTCAATAAGACTATGCAGTGAAATATATCCAATTCCAAATTTTCAAGCCCTGATTATATATAATAAATCTTTCACAATTTACATAATTCAGTGACACACAAAACTGACCACGAACCAACTCATATGTAGAAATTATAGAAACAAACTTAAAAGACAAAAAATATATGAAGAGAAATCAAATTATTAGGGCTTATGATAGTGTTGGGTTGTGGATTAAAACTTCAATGGGTACGAATCGATGGGTTAAACATAAGGCAGGTTATGTGAACTGTGGGGAGACAGGAGACAGAGATGGAGTTGGTGACATCACGGTGGAGCTGTCAGGTGTTAAGGGTGAAGTTGTTAACAGTGCATGCAATAGTGCAAAAGTAAGAGAGCAACGAGAGATTAATAGATCAAACAAGAAGAGACCGAGAGACTAGGGAGGCTGCTTGGTGTTGGTGGAGAAAATATGATAATCTAGATTTGGAGGTAGACGATAACTAAAGTTGGTATTAGTTAGTGTTTTTTCAATTTAGTCCACAATTTTCTAAAATTTTATATTCACCTTTGGTAAAAATTGGTATTTTAGGTACCCGTTAGTACCGACCGGTATCTTGAGTTGGTACAATACATGAGTATCATTTTTTGACTAGTATAGAATGGTACTCATATTGTTGGATAGGATGGGAGCATGGTCTAGTAGTCTAATCTTTTATGCAACCAATTCAATCAAGCCCCAACATTTGTATTAGTTTAATATTAACCATTAAATAACATTTCTAAAGTAGTTCATGATTTGGATTTCTTTTCTTTTTGTTAATTCAATTATGCTATGATGATAGTACATGTCTTATGTGTAAAATACAAGTTTTTATTTTTATTTAGTATGATGTGCAAAACAGATAACCATGCCCTTGTTTTTTTCTAGTTGATTGAAGAAAAATTATAAGGTCTCTTGCTAAGTTTTGATAGCTTAAAGTAATTTAGTCTATTTAGTCCAAAATTGAAAAGATTCAAATACTAGAAGTTATGATAGTTATTTGGTCAAATAATTCATGCGTATGAGTATCGGTTAAGAAGTATAAGATTTAAAAATTTTGGATAGCTAATACATAATTGACATATGTTCTTTTTAAAAAATAGTATAAGAGGACAATTAGCTAAAATATAGGGCAATATACTGGAAGTTAGAGCAGAATGTGGAAGTTAAGAAATGATGGAAGATAGTTAACAAGAAAATGGTTAAGTAGGCTAGAAGTTAAGCAATTATAGGAGGCAAAATTTTAAAACATTAAAGTTAAGGAAATAATGATATGTAGTTAGCCAAAATATAATGAAATGGGCAATTATAATTAAAAAAAAACTGTTTGAGGCTGGGAAAACTATAATTTCACCATCACTATGACAAGAGAGAGGACACTAAACAATCAACACACTCAAAATACTACAAAACATAATCCCCAGACCAACATAATACAACAAACTACTCTCTACAGAGATCATTTTTTTATTTTCTAGCTCTATTTACTTTGTGAATTCACCTTTGTTTTATCAAGTTCTCTTGTGTAGCTAATGATTCCCTCTTACAATAATTAATTAATTTCTTTATTTCAAATTTCGTTTCAATATGTCTTAGCATTTTGGTAGCTTAATACTCCGCTCTCTAAGTTTTTCGAAGCCCACTTATATCATCATTAGAAGTCAGGTACAGATTTTAGGAGAATTCCTCCATAGCATGCCCACTTTCCAAATTAACATTAAATAATTGGGCACACCCAGTAGGACCGATGCTAAGAACATGAAATAGAAAATAAATCACTTTGCCTCTAGCCCTGGAGGAAGAAGCCCCTATAGCCATAGGGAGTGAAAGCTTTGTATCATAAATGATAGAAAATCTTGAGAATGTTGCCTTACCTTTAGTTGATTTCCCTATAGGCTGGTACCCAAAATTTTCACATGGAATGACATTTTTTGCACAAATGAAGTTTTTGAGTTGAAATCTAACACGACCACCATGATTGACGCAATCAAAATATTGATAGAGAAAGTTAAAAAATTATTTGTTGCTCTGATACAATTTATTAGGTAGAATTTTCTTGCTTTAGCAAAGCAAATCTTTAAAGGACTCAAAGGGCATCTTACTTCTAATGTAACGGAAGTTAGAGAATGCAACCACCTTTTAGCTACTTCTTGTGTAGATGAAAGATTTGTTCCTCCACACAAGAGAGATGATATTCCTGTGGCACCTCCTCCCATTAATCTAGGTAATGTATAACATACAATCATCAAATTCTATACAAATAAGGATTTGATGGGGAGGCTAAAGCTAACGGACCAAAATATGGTTTGAGAGGTAACATTACAACTGTAAATTGTAATCATATTATTCACGCACCAAAAATGAGATTACAAATTGATATAAAAGCAGTTAGAGAACTAGTTCAATGATTATACAGGTCTGGTTTAAAATGATTTGGCTTTTCAGAATTTCATAAACATTATCTAGAATAGATTAATCAAGAAAATCCTTGTCCTTATGGTTACAAAATTCCTAAATTCATTTTTTTATGGTGAAAATGATCAATCTACTATTAGGCACATTGCTAAATTCATTATAAAATATAGAGAATTAACCAATTATGAAAACTTCAACTACTTTAAGCTTAGGATGTTCCCAAATTCTTTAATAGGGACCAGCTTTTGATGATATGCTTTGTTACCTAAGAATTATATTTTTTCGAGGAATGAAATGGAAAGATTGTTTAACACTTAGTTTTTTAATACTGAGCCTGAAGTTAGAATAGTAGAGTTGTCAAAAGCAACTCAGAAGAGTGGCGAGAATGATGATATTTTCATCACTCATTTTAAGAGAGTTAGAAGTAGATGTCACATCACACTTTTAGAATTTGAATATGTAAAATTAGCTCAAAAAGGGCTAGACATTGAATTGTAAAAGAAATTTCAAGGTGCAAACTTTCATGATTTTTATGAATTGTCAGCAAAAGTCTCTGAATATGAAAAGCTCCTTAGGGAAGAAGGTCACCTTAAGAACAATTCATTGCGCATATATGTTATTAAGATTAATTCTTATGATTTGATAGTAGTTGAAGTCAACATCCCTATAACTTGTGTTTGTCCCTCCTTGGAACAAAAATACCTAGAAGTTCAGTAAAAGAAAATGCAAGCTCCACCAACCCAAGTTCAGTAAACCTTTAACATTTCTAAAATGGAGGAAATTTTTGATTATTTATTGCTAGAAAAGTTTATTACTTTTTCCCTGAAGCATATGATTCCAACAAAAGAGGAACTCAAAGATAGAGACTATTACAAACATCATAATATTTGGAGCCACTCGACAAACTTATGTTAGGGGTTTAAGAATGTGATTTAAGACCATATCAATAAAGGGATTTTGAGGTTTGCTGAAGTTGACTAGACTATGTTGATAGATGAAGACAGTTCTTACCAGTGGCAATTGTTAACGCCACTGAATGCAATTTGTGCCTATTGATATACGTAAAAAAGAAGTTAAAAATTATGAAAAAAAAATTGACGTCAACATTAAATTAAGGAACAGGACTGGGTTTTTATTTCTAAATATAATACCAACTTCAGAAATTAGGGCTAGGAATAACAGAAGTTAGAGATCTTAGAAAAATCATCAAGGTAAATTTCACTAAAGCGTATAAGTAAAGAAATGAATCTCAAATTCCTTGTTATCAGTGCAGGCAACCCAAATTTGTGCTACCACCATGAGTGCCACCATCTCGAAATTGGCAATAAGTAACATATCCAAAGAATCTGATACCTTTAACTCGAACTAAAAAAAGATGGCTTCAATGTTAGAGATCCATCGCTAAAGTTAAGAAAAATAAACCACCATTAGTAGAAGAGACACCTTTAAGAAAATCAATTCAAGTGAAACCTGTTTTCTATTAATAAATTACTACAAAACTTAACGACAAAAAGGGAAAGGTAGAATTCATCATTGAAAAGCAGGATAACAAAAGGATGAATCCTTGATTTCATAGGAAGTTAACTCGCTTTGAGAGCCAATAAGAGGATTCCAGTGAGTTCATTATAATTGTGGACATTCTTATTCAAGTTCTATATACTATTTCATCTATAAAGCTTGCAATGTTGTTTCGCAAATCTAGTACAAAGGGGGCAAAACCCTCTCTTGTGAAAGGTGAATGCAGGGTGTTAGTATTGGTAACAAGACCAGGAATTCTCGAGAAGCTGGTTCTAGAAAATTTATTTGAGGATATAACACAACATGTAAGACCTCTATATATTAAGGCTCATATCAACGAAATATCATCTTCAAAAGTTTTGGTGGATACTAGGTTGGCAATAAATGCTGTGTTGATTAAAATGATTATAGCTTTAGGAAAAGACGACACTGACTTAATCCTAACCAAGGTATACGTTGCTTCATTCATCGCTAAAACTATTAGTGCATGGGGAATTCTCCCTATAAATATTACAGTGGGAAGGAAGGCTCGTTAATTGCATTCTTTTTTGTTAACACACATAACAACTACAAGTCTTATTAGGCAAGATTAAATCCACTCCAATTATTGCATTGTCATCTCTTCATTACTTTTTACTTTTATGGAAAGGAGATGAACTAGAAATCAATTGGGATAATTTAAAATTGTTCTGAACTAAAGTTGATACAATGGAGACAAAATTATACAGAGATTATGTAAAGGTAATTAAAATTCAAAAGTCATAATAGTACAAGGAATGCTGAGGAAAAATTGAAAAAAATGCTAAAAATTTCATAAACCAACCACCATCATGCCTATTCCTAGGTCGATGAAAGTTTCTATTATAGAGGAGCCTAATGAGTGAATTATCATAAGAAGAATGGGTAGTAGCCACAACTATGAAAATCATGTATCAAATGTAGGATATTTTAGAGAATTCAGAAGAAATAAATGGATGTGATAATGTAGAACTAGTTTATAAAGTAGATGAGAAACTACAAATGATTGATGATGGTGTAAAAAAGTTAAAATATGCTCCAAAGAAGTTTGACGATTATAAAGATCATAATCAAGAATAATTAAAATAAGTGAATTTGAGCAATCTAAGATAATTCCATAGAGTCTTTATTAACAAAAGCTTGGACTTGAAGACAAAGTTCAAACTAGTGGAACTTCTATAAGAGTTCGAAGACTGCTTTGCTTGAGACTCTACTAAGATGTCAGGGATAAGTAGAGCATTGGTAAAACAAAAACTTTCAAAAAATCCATAATTCCACCATCATTGTCAAACCTCCTAGGTGATGGTCAAAAGAATTTGAGTTGAAGGTCAAAGAAGAAACTAAAAAATTATTTAAGGCTAGTTTTATTGGACAAACCAGGTACATTGAGTGGTTGGCTAATGTTGTGCATGTAGTCAAGACAAATGGAAAAATAAGAATTTTTATAGACTTTATGGATTGAGATGCAGCCACTCCTATGGATATTTATATTATATCGATTGCAAATTCTTTAATCGATGCAATGGCTGGAAATTCTTTATTCTCTTTCATTGATTATTTTTAGGTCATAACTAAAAATAATATTTCTAAAAGACTTTTAGATTTCTAGTATCAATTAGGATATTTGAGTGAATTGTAATGCCTTTTAGGTTAAAGAATGTAGGTACTATATATCATAGAGCTATGAATTCCATTTTTCATGACTGGATAAGACGTACAAAGGAATTTTACATAAATGATAATATAGTGAAGTCAAAAGAGAGCATAAATCATACTCAGGATTTATGAGAAGTTTTTCATCGAATGTGAATGTATAATTTGAAGTTAAATCCCTTAAAATATGTTTTCAAAGTAAGAGCAAGGAACTTCTTGGAGTTTTTAATTCACAATAAAGGAATTGAATTTGATAAGAATAAATGAAAACTATCTTTGAAGCAAAATCACCTTAAAATAAGAAGGAGATTTAGAGATTTTTGGGCCAAGTAAACTATGCGAGAAGATTTATTGCTAATTTAATAGGTAAAATAAAAGAATCCTTAAACTTGCTAAAGGTGAAGAATTTAGAGGAAGTTTGTTGGGAGGAAAGACACCAGGCGGCTTTCGATAGTATCAAGGAATATTTAACTAAACCTCTAGTGTTGGTGCCTGCTAGAAAAGGAATTCCATAAAGTTGAATATCTCCACAGAAGAAGAATCCATCGGGTGCTTATTAGCTCGGAGTAATAAGCCTGGACATAAACGAGCTATTTATTATCTAAGCAGAACTCTGACACCAATTAGAAAAGAAATACTTACCCGCTATAAAGTTATGTTTGGCATTATATTTCTCTTGTTCAAAATTAAGGATTTACTTGTTGCAAGATAAGTCGTTGTGGTTTCACATACTGATTTATTAAAATACATGTTGCACAAGCCAATCTTCTCAAGAAATATTGGGAAATGACTTACGACACTCATAGACTTTAACTTGATAAATTATCCTAAAAAGTTTATAAAAGGTCAAGCATTAGCTGACGTTTTATTAAGCCCCCCTTTAATCAAAGTACAAGTGGATGAGGGACAATTAATTCTCAATTGTGAAAAGAAGCCATAGGAATTGAAATTTGATGGGTTTAGTGCAGAGAAGTCTAACAATGTCATAATTGTAATTACACCAAATCGAACAAAAACTCTTTTTCCCCTCAAATTGGACTTCCCATATATAAATAATCAAGGAAAATATAAAGGTTTACTGATTCGACTAGACCTTCCAGTTGATCACAAAGCTAAAAAAATTTAATTAAAGGAGATTCACAGTTAGTGTTACGCCTAAGGAAATATAAGTGTATTGGTGTAGCTTATCACCTAATTACATTACTGGTGCCCAATTACAATAATTCTTTACTGGGATAAAATTTCAACATATTTTGAAAGGTGAAAATTAGGAAGCGAATGAACTTTCACATATAGCATCCGGATTGAAAATGTTAGAAGACTTAATCTATAAGTGTATTATGGTACAATGAAGATCTCACCTATCCATTTATAAGAGAGGAACTTTATGAGACGTCTTTAATATTGATAAAGAAGTCACCCACGATTGGAAGTTATAAATTAAAAAATTTCTAGAAAACCCTAACAAGAAAGTGTTGTTTAAGCTTAAGCAATAAGCACTTAATTTTTGTGTCAATTGAAGGAATTTTATTCTTTCAAGTAAACAATGGACTTTTTTTTAGATGTTTTGGCATGCTTGAAGCATTAATAGTAATGTGGCAATTTCATAAAGAGGTACATGAAGCACATCAATCTGGAATAAAAATGAGGTGGATTATACGTCGACATGGATATTGTTGGCTAGCCATCCTTAAAGATTGCTTATCATATGTTAGAGGTTGTAAACATTGTCAGAAGTATGGAAGAATTCAGAGATCCTTGCATCTGAGTTACATTATATAGTTAAACCATAGGCATCTAAAGGATAGGTAATTGATCTCATTGGGAATATATATCCACCACCCTCAAAGGCCGTAGTTTTTTTTGTGGATGTAGACTTATTTCTTAAATAGGTGGTGGCGTAACTTTTAAAGAAAGTTGATCAAATAGATGTAGTTAAATTCATCAAAGAGCAGATTATTCATCAGCTTGGAATTCCCCAATCAATCACAAACGATCGAGGAACTATGTTTATAAGTCAAGAAGTTAAATCTTTTGCTAAAGATTATAGGATAAAATTATTCAGTTAGAACTTATATTATGCTTAGGCTAATGGCCAAGCTGAAGCATCTAACAAGTTAGTTATTAAAATTTTTAAGAAATTGTTAGAATATAATCCAATAGAATGGCTCAAAATTCTAACTAAAACCATATGAAAATGTCATACATCTAAGCATATTCCCATAAGGGTTAGCCCATTTGCCTTAACATAAGAATACAATGCTATCCTTCTTATGGAATTGGTGGTTCCATCCCTGAGAGTAGCTAAGCAAAATGATCTAGGGACTTCCAAGTATTTAAAACTGATGGTAATAGAGTCAGACGATTTAAATGAAATGTGACTTCAGGCCTTGAATAATATGATACAAAATTCTATGATAAAAGAATTTGCAGACGAGAATTCTAGGAAGGGGAATTAGTATGGAAATTAAGCCTAACCCTTGAGATAAAAGATAAAGAATGGGGTAAATAGTCGCCTTAGAATTTATAGAGTTTTAAGTGGAAATGCCTATTGGTTATCTAGTTTAGAAAGTGAACCTCATAGGCATTTTATTAATAGAAAGTATTTAAAACCTTGTGTACCTACATTATTTAAAATGCATAAGGATCAAATAATGATAGTGAATTCTTAAAATAAAATAAATTTAGATTAATATCCAAAAATCAAAGTTTAAATTCCCATTAAAAAATAACAAGAGTTAATAAGAATAGAGAAGTTCACAACTAGTCTAAGTCAAAGGACTGAATTTCACCCTATTGATTAATGTATGACACTTAGTCCTCCTTGGTTTTTTGTACCTACTGCTTCCAAAAGTGAATTTCAACTTTTTATAGCACCAGCGATTTTCCCAACTTTATAGTGGTCTACTTAACTTCATGAAATTCCTTATATAGCTTTTGTCCATCTTATTTGAGGGCTTCTTATTTCTCTTTGATTAGCTCGATGGCTCATTCATGCTTAATAACTTCATTTTCTAAGGAATCAAATTCATTTTTAGCTCTTAAATTTTAGTTAAAAGATTCTTAACTTTAGTTTCTTCCACATCGTAGTCCATTATACGCTAATGCGAGAGACACCATTTTCAAGTACATAACTTAATTGTGGCAAGATTTTGCAAAGGAAGCAAATAATTTCTCATCTTTGCTTAGAATTCCCCTAATAATGGATGACTGAGTTGTAGACCCAACTTATGACATCATACTTAAAAAGGAACTACCTTGAATTTCAGTTAGGAATTTCAACTCTTGCTATATGGTCAATCTTTAAGAATCTTTAACTCTCGATAGTTCTTCAGAGTTGATCACTAGTGTGGCACTAGAATGAAGGTCAGAAAAAAGATCTAAGAAGCTTAAGTCAAAGACTTTTTATAAGGTTATCGTTGTAGACCATACATCCTTTGTTTGCAAGTTATAAAAGAATTTGTTAATAGACTATTAGGTCATTGTACAAAATAAAGGAATTCTTGTCTTACCTCCATTGAAGAAACCTTAGTGACTTTTTGGTTAGGAGAAGCCTTGATCTTTCTAGATTCTAGTTCTAAAGGAAAATAGGGAGCAGGGAGGCTAGATATTGTATATTTTGTAAATAAGAAAAAAGATAGATTAATAGGAATTCATAATAGAAATAAAGTTAAAAGTAATAAAAGGATGTTTCATATTATCACTAACTTCGTCAACAACCTTTTCAGGGGTAGAAGAAGTCCGTTCTAGAGGAAGAGTGCTTTCAGTAAAAGGTTTGGTGGTTACTGATTCTTTGATCAATTTAGAGGAGTAATTGGATTTCTTCATAGAAATTCGTAGAGCTGGGGTTTTGACTTTTTTAAAACTAAAAGTCACTGGCAACTTCTCTTTGAGTTTTCTTTTAGAACGAGGATTAGGAGCTACTTCTTTATGAAAAGAAGGCTACCTTTCATCTTTGTTTTCAGTATCTAAGATTTCAAAGTCTATAAATAAATAAAAGTTAAGATAAGTTTTAAAATTAAAATTTTGTGACTATAGTGAAATACCTTTGAGAAGTGTAGAATCAGTTTAAGGGACTAACCTCTAAAGCTTTTTAAGCCACCAGAAGTGGTAAGCTTCAATGTCAACTATACTAGCAGCAACAATCTTACATTTCAAAATGTGACAAAGATAAAAAAAATTCCTAGAGGAATTTACCATTGACAACACTTGCTTCAAAAGGAATTCCTAATTGATAGTCCAAGAAATGTACAATATGAGCAATTCCTAGAGATAGATCGAGTAGCCTACTCGATAAGTAAGGGAGATGCATTTTAAAACCTTGGTTGTAATAGAAGGGTCAAGTTTTAGGGCTTTATCACCACCAAAAATGGAAACTATAGAGTTGGTATAAATAAGGAAAAGCTTTTGGTAGACAACCAAAAAAGAGGACTCAAAATTTATGAAGATTTTTAGGCAGTAAGGCTTTTTGGAGAAGTCTTTAAAAGGATTCAACTATTTCATAAATCAATACTTTAGTGACAACAAAATACCAAAGATGTCTTTATAAGACTTGCTACAAAAACTGGTATATCACCGAAGGTCGAGAAAATTAGGAAATCTAAGGTCAGAAGAAGGTAAACCTTTTCTTTCCTTAAGCTCAGGGAAATAAGAAAAAGTCCAAAGCTAGACAAACCACACACAGAGGTTTGGGAACTATAAAGGAAGGTTAGAAAGACATCTCGTTAAATTTCTATATAGAAATATCAAGAAAATAGAGCTTAAAACAAAAACAAAAAAACTTACCAGAAGCTATTGCTTTGCAAGAAGGAAGAAATTCCAAGGTGGGTTTATTATTAATAGGAAAAAAATAAATCATTTTAGAAAAACCTAATTGAATTTAACATGTTCTTCTTAAGATACATAACTTCTTAAAGAAGCATAGTTATTTATCAATTGAGAATAAGAAGAACATTTTAAAATGCCAGACTCCGAGGTAGTAGTTTCTTCAACCAAATAAACAACGTCCTCTATGAAAATAGGCAATCTAGTCAAAAAGAAGACCTCTTTCAAAGAAATAGATGCATACCCAAACAGAAAGATAAATGAGTTACAAGAAGGACCCCAAAATTCAAAATTGTAGACATAAGATTAGGTTGATAATATATAGAATTCATAGAAAGATCTATCAGTTACAGAAGGCTTTACTTCTTCTAGGCTAAGTGATAAGATGGGTATATCCTATTTACCCATTTAGTTTAATGGTCTACATTCCTAGGTCAAGTTTTTAAGGATTCAGGGGCCTGAAACAAAGCAAATTCTATATGGAAATTTTACTTACTTATTTCTCCTAAATAAGGAACCGATGGATGAGAAGCATCCATAGGAAGAGTATTATCAATAATATGAGAAAGACTGTATTCGAGGTTGAAGTGAGGATAGCCTTCAAAAGTGCTAAAAACATAAGTTCAAAAGTTAGAATTAATGGGCCAAAAAGAACATTAAAGCACAAGAATTCTTTACCTAATTCTTATAAAAGGTGGAGGGGGCTCAGATGGAATAAATAACACTTCAAGTTTAGCAACTTGCAAAAAAAGTGGAATGAGGAAAATTGCATAGATTTTTAAAAAATCTTGGAATTAGACACATACGTTAGCGGTGTTTAAGAGGAAGAAGTGTGGTGAGAAGAAGCCATACTCATAAAAGCCACAACAGAAGAGTGTGGAAGTCAGAAAAGAGAATAAAAATTATCTAAAAGTTAAAGCCAAACTGAAAAGTGAAAGAACTACAATGAGTGTTTACAGTGTAGAAATGGTCAAATCATATTAGAATAGTAAAAGGTGGTAATTTAAAGAGATTTACTATCTTCTATAATAAATATGGAAGTAAGGATTTCAAATTTGAAAGATCTCAGTGTAATCTTTAGATCTGTCATTTCTTATCTATAAAAGAGTGTTTAAGATTTAAAAAACCCCCAATAAATGATGTTACTTAGCTTAACTCATGAATTCAGCCTAGAGCCCTACAAATTTTTAGAATGGAATTCAAAGTCCAATTAGGAAATTAAGAGATTTTTATATCATATGCTTGGTTTGCTCAACCAAACATATGTGGGAGGCAATTGTTGATAGTCTAAAATAATTTAGCCTAAAAGCGAAAATGGCTAAATACTAAAATTTATGAAAATCATTTGGCTAGAGAATTCAAGCAAATGGAAATTAGTTGAGAAGTTCAGGATTCAGGAATTCCAGACTGTTGATAAATAATTGACATATGTTCTTTTAAAAAATAATACAAAAGAACAATTAGCTAAAATATAAAGGAATGGACTAGAACTTAGAGCTAAATGTGGAAGTTGATAAAATAATGAAAGATAGTTAACAAGAATATGGTCAAGTGGGATGGAAGTTAAGTAGTTACAGGAGACAAAATTCCAAAACGTAGAAGTTAAGGAAATAATGGTAGATAGTTAGCTAAAATGTAGAGAAGTGAGTAGTTATAGCAAAAAGCCACTTGATGTTGAGAAGAGTATAAATTCTCTAGCACCATAATAAGGGAGAAGACGCTCAAAAACCAACATACTCAAAATATTACAAAACACAATCTCCAAACTAACATAATACAACAAAATCACTTTCTAGAGAGATCAATAAAGGTTTTCCAAACACATTTGTTATTTTTTAGCTTTATTTACTTTACCAATGCAGCTTTATTATATCAAATTCTCTCGTGTTATGTAGCTAGCGATTCTCTTTTGCAACAATCGATTACTTTATTCATTTCAAATTTTATTTCAACATATCTCAGTATTTTGTTAGCTTAGAACTCTACTCTTTAATTTTTCCGAAACCTACTTATTTCATTGATAGAAGTCAAGTACAAATTCTAAGAGAATTCCTCAAAAGCATACCCGCATTTTAGATTAAAATCAAACTAAGTCTAATATCACATCAAACACAAGTCATACAGTGATTTTTTTTTTTTAATCAACGTGGAAGATTCTATAAGGAGTCTTACTTTAAAAAATGTGCCTTTATAGTTTTATAAAAATTATTAATCAATTATTTTAAAATTTGGTAAGAATAGTTTCTATCATTGTATTTTTCATTTTATTATTATTTTTAATTAATTCTAGTTGATCAAAATAACTTGGGTTAATTTTTGTCATGTTGAAAATGTCACTATTAAATTAATTAACTGATAAATATCATTTATTGAACAAAATAATAATTAGAGACTATTTATTGGATTCCTGATCTTCCTTTTCTGAAAACATATAGAGCACGAAGAATTTATCAAGCTATAAATTGAATCCAACGACTATTTTTATTGAAATATTCAAATTATAAGAATTAAATCTTAAATTAAGATTTACATTTCTATAATGATAACTTTTCGTATCATAAAAATATGGATATTTTACACTTCTATGCCTCTTGTGGCTAAGCAACTAAAAGAGCACAAGTTTCGTCAAGAAAAGAACACAAACGACAGCTTTTGCAAATACTTTCAAATGGCTATGTAGGTCCATAAAAGTAAGCATGACTTCGTTTTTTTTTTTTTTTTTTTGAAACAAAGCATGACTTCGTTAAATCCGTAAATTTAGCAGCAACGTGGTCACATTAATAATGATCAGGCAACACTCGTAGCTATCATAATCATTCACAATAAAATCATGAACTTGGTTGTCAATATCTTAATGATGCATATGCTGCCAGAAACAAGTAATGGTAAAAAGCCATAGACCTTTAGTGTGTTGTTTCGTGATCCGTTTAGTGCCTAACATTAAAGCATTGCAATCCAATGCTTTATTAAGTCTGTTTTCTTTTAATAATTCCAGTAGTTTATCATTTAAGAAAAGTTTCCTTGTTTGTTTGATATTATAAGAAAAGGGTGAAGGCATTAATACGTGTCGTAAAGAGAGAATCCAAACTGGAATGTTCATTAAATGCAGTGGTCTTTAGCATGTTTTGAACATTTGCTAGTTGTAAATATGTACATTAATTATAAATAATTATTCAAGAAATTGAATTAGAGCAGGGCGTATAGGCCCTGAAGTCAAAAACATATCCCTTCACCAATAAAAATCAATTCAACTATTCAATAATTTATAGTGAGATAGGACTTCTTAAGTTAAATATCTATGTTATATAAGCAAATGGTCATACACAAACATGTAATTCTAATTCAGATGAAGGTTCCAAAATTTTCACTTTTATTTTGCTAAACCTTCGGATACAAAAAGTCTTATCTAAAAAATAATTTCCTTTTAATGTCGTGTTTTTAAAGCCTGGTCAGCACCTATTTACAAATGGTGAATAAATAGGGAGTCTTATTGCCTTATTCCTTTGAATCTTTGAATATCAGATAAGCTTAATTTACCATTGATGAGTATGCTAAAGGATATGGAAGCGATGTATTCCTCTTTCCAAGAGTTGAAGTTGAATAAAGAAAGGAATCTGAAAGTATCCAAAGAGTCAAGTATAAAGTTTTAATTAACCATATCAAGTATAAAGTTCTATTGTCTCTAAAGTTTTAACCAAAAAATCAAAATTATATCATCATTGTATATAGGTGTGTCTATCTCTACTTATTACGTTAGGGGATTCTCTCGATCCAATCCCTCATTTTGTGGCTTTCATATTCAACCATTTTAAACCCTATTATTTGTATTATTTTATCCAATCATGTTTTTATGAAAAGAAAAGAAAAAGGATAGGAAAGGGAAAAAAAAAAGAAAAGAAATAAAAGTTGGTAAGGTTAATTTAAAAAATTGTTGTGAAGCCTGTTTGACATTTTTACTAGTGTTTCCTTACCTTATTTGAATTCCTCTTTTCTTATTTAACCTGTGATTTAATCTTTTCTTTCCTTGATCCTTAGTTCATTAGGTTTCTAGGAATTTAGTAAGTTGAAGTTTTTTTTCGTGTTTGTTTAGTTGTTTAAAGAAAAATGAAAAAAAGTACCCATGCCTATTAATAAACAAAGATGTAAAAAAAAACTCCTTCATAATGTGTAAAAACACCCCTTAAATACTAGGCTACAAATTAGAATTTTAGTGGCTAATAGATCTTGGGACATAATCATGTTGGAGGCTATGTTATTACAACTTAAATTTTCAACAGTTACACGAGCCAGCTTACAATTATATGTTAAGCCATTTTCTTTATTCTTAAAAGTTACATAGGTTGTAACACTGTCATATCTAAAGACATGTTCATATCCATTTTTTAAACTTAACTTGAATCAAACTAATTAATAGTTGGTCTTTTCATAGGTTTAATAAGCCCCTCAAAATAGTTCTCTAACCATCCTTTAAAACTTGATCAACATACATGTCTTGAATTAACTCATCCAAAGTCTCTTTAACCTTCTTATTCCTAACTTTTATAACTAGTCTACTAGGTATAAGCAATGGATCTTTTGAAGTTTGGCTAGTTGCTCTTGTATCATATTGCATAAGCATTATGGGAATAACCAACATGCCATTTCATGGTAAGAAAATGGATAAGGTTGAAATTAATGATAACGTATTGTATTTTTGACATCAACG
>JAOQMQ010000004.1:19863843-19876983 GCA_027563845.1 Erythroxylum subrotundum
GGAAAATGTTAGGAAAAGGAATTATAGGCCAACTACTAGAAATTCATGAATATGACACCATACCAAAAGAGAATTGAGAGCTCTTTCACTATTGATTCCTAGAAAGTGATGTAGGGCCATAGCAGCATGCTCCTGCAAAAGAGTAGTACAAAACAAGAATTCGGTTTCTACATAAACATTCAGTCCAACAAGGTGATGCTGGGCATATCAGTCACATGAACAAGCGTTAATGAATGATTCGAAACATGAGCTGATACCGTGATCTGCTTATATACATGGTGGATTGAAAAGCCTCTTGCATGGATGTAGCTACCTCCCTGTTGAAGAGGTAAAATATGCATCAGATAATCGGGAAACGTAGAAAAAAGTTATCATCTTGCAAATGAGAAAATGCAATTTATTACATAGAGAATATGGAATGAACTTGAGCTTCAAGAACAGGCCATAGTTAAACTTGTCAACAGAACAAGATGACAATATTTAAGTGGTAAAACGATGCAATTTAACCGGTCAGAAATTGAGCAATAGAAACCAAAGAACTCAGATTACAAGTAAAATATATCTGATAATCAAGCTTACCTCATCAGGAGAAAAGAAAGCAAGTGCATCTGGTTCGGTAGATCCAGCTGGATGCAACGAGACCACAGCTCTAAAGACAGCGGGAAGCAACAACTCTATCACTGCAACCATATTTGTGGTAAGTGCACTCTGTGAACCTGTTCTTAGCTTATTCAAACTGTTGAATGTATGCTCTTTTGGCGCTTCCATTGGATTCTCATTTCCTGATGTTGATAGCAAAGAAGCTCTCTTGGACCAAGCCTGCCGTTCGTAGGTGAAAATTTTCATATTAGGGAATTCCTTCTCCAAACGCATTAGAACATCAGATAGTGTTTTGCAATCACCAGGATCCTCTTGATGAGTCACACTAAGCAATTGCGAACCAGAATGCTTCTTGGACCCTGGTTCATTACTTTCACCATCTACTACTGCATCATCAAGATGAGGAAAGAATCGCCTTTTCTGATCTGTGAAGGCCTTTAGAGCTAACCTAGAAAATTCCAATATACAATTCCACAAATGGGCAAAAATTTTACGCATAGAAAATAGACAGATCACAGAGAAAGAACAAAGGCAATCGGGATTGAAGTATGCAAATAATTTCAAGACAACAATCAACCTGGTCCTATCAACAGCAGAAGCACCAGCTTGACCAGCAAGTTGTCGTTTCCAAGCATAGGCCACAACAGCTCCATCAGGACACACCACCGGCATATGCAAACCCCATGAATTACTTCTCGATCGCAGAGATTCATTGAGAACTCCAGATTCTTCTAGTTGTCTTCCTAACGAAACCACCAACATTCAGACTTCAATTAACACAAAGACACTCAACCACCAATCCAACATAGACACATTCAGAAATCTGTTATTTCAGCGGTCCATCTAAAAATCTTTATAGTAAATGCAAAGAGAACTCATATCTACCAATAGAGCGGAGGTCTTGGAGGTGTTGGCGCATTGAAGCGTCTTCTTTTAAGAAGAGCTGTACGGGCTTAGAGCTCTGGTGAGGATGCGACACGATGAACAGTGCTTCGAGGATGCGGTCAGCTCCCAATCTCACGTCGGCGATGAGGCGCGCGGCTTGTGCCAGCCTGTCCATGGCCACTGCCACCTGTTTCGGGGGCGCATCGGCTGCGTTTGGATTTGGGACCTGAGTTTCCGGCTGCAGTTGATGTTGTTGTTGTGATTGGGGGTTGAACTTGACGTCCATAACGATGCCGTTTCAACTGAATATCGTGCCTTTTTCGGCTTCTTCACAGTTAGATTAAATTGGGATTGCAGAGTAGAGCAGGTGGATTTAGATCGAACAAACGAAGAGACGTGGTAGACGGTTCTTCGATCGGGTTTCTGGTCGGATCTTTGGGCCTTTGGTATGGACTTGATACAGTGCTCCATTAATCCGTCGGTTTCTGGTCGGATCTTTGGGCCTTTGGTATGGACTTGATACAGTGCTCCATTAATCCGTCAGAGTTAATGTTTTAAAAAAAAAAAACTAATTGTGACACCATTTAGGTAAAATTGACAGTAAAATAATAGTAAAATAATTATGAAAGTTCATTGGCATTTTAGTGGCATGTTTTGGTGAGGACATAATGCAAATTAGCCATGTTAGTAAAAACTAACGTTTTGAACTAAATTATTAAGGTTTTAAAAGGTTAGTCTCTCAATTAAAAAATTTAAAAGTTTGAGCACTAAATTAAAAAAATATCAAAAGTTGAGTACTTTAGGATTGGTTACTCCATCAAATTTTCTTATTTGACTTGTAATTACTATTGCCATTAGAAAATCTTTCTTTGTCTTTATTTGGCTGCAATTCCACCAATTTACCAGTCACTACAATAGTATTAAAGAGGTTGTTGGCACCTTGCCTCTGTAGCTTGATTTATTCCTAATATTGAAATTCCAATAGAAAATTGATAATCTTTTCCTCTTTTGACATATTGCATATATCCAACATAAGGGAACTTAATGCCTTTACATAGTTACATATTGCTCCGTTGTGTCATTACTTCTACAAGGCTTCTCTCCTATTACTTAGGAAGTGTTATACAACAAGAATTACTCATTGAATTTTTTGACTAGTTCCTCCCAAGTATCTATTTAAAGACAATCATCATTCATACTGTCATTCATTAGAGTATACCATCATAAATTGGTACCATTAACTAAGTACATGTTGACCAACATGAATTTATCTATTTTAACAATTTTATAGTATGAAAATATTATTGTATATCCTAAAAAAGTTTTCTAGTGTCATGACATCTCATACACCATCAAAATACTTCAATTCTAGGGCTTTCAATCTTGTTTAATTTACACCATTATTTTAGATAATATTTGTTCAAATAAGTATAAAACCTCTTCCATTATTACCAAACGGCTATTGGCTTCCTTAGCTAGATCATCTAACCATTTTTTGGATGTTTTCTAATGTCACATTTATACCTTCTAACTAAGTAATCACAAAATTCCTTCCTCTTTTGGGATTGACCCAAAAAAATGTTCCAAATGAGGCACCCCTTTTCTCAAATATTTCCTATTGTTTTCTCTCATCATTTGCCACTAAAATTGAATTGAATCTAAGCTTCAATACCATTTGTCATAGGGTTCAAATTAAAGCTAGAATTTGGTCCTCAATTTCATTGTGATTGCACCTTAATTCACTAAGAGCTCGTTTGTTCCTACTTTTATTTTTGGTTTTATGTTTTCATATTCAAATTTAGTAAAAAAAAAACCTATTTATTTGAACTTTTTTTTGGTTTTTCCTGGTTTTCATAACTTATCAAAACTATAAAAATTAGTTTTTATTTTTTGTCATAAATTAATTTGTCATCAACTAAATATATATTATTTAATTATTTAATATGAGTAACTAATAAAAATTATATTTAATATCATTAATTATTTAAAATTATAATTACTTTAAATTTTATTTAAAATATTTTGAATTTAATAATTATTTAATAAATATAATTTAAATTTAAAATATCTTGGAATACATAAAATTCAAATAAAATTAATTTTAATAACAAAGTTATAAATTGTAATAAATATTACTTTACAAATAAACTTTTTACTAGTTAAATTATTTATTTTAATAAAATATAATAAATTTTATTAATATTTTTAGGAAATATCATACAAAAGAATAAAATAAAATTTTTTACTTAATTAATTCATAAAATTGATTTATTTTTATGTTTATTTAATATTTAATTATTATCTGTAATAAAATATAATTTATTTTGATAGTACCAATCAAACTTCTTTTGTTTTTTTAAATAAGAACCAAAAACACAAAAAAAAAAACAAAAGTGAAACTAAATGACTTAATTTGTATTCGTTTTAGTGAGACTTGCTATCAAACACCATGAGTGCATTTTAACTAGACCTTTATCAAACAACTTATAGTTGTACTTTCATTCAAACACTTCTATGATCAATAATATTTAGTATTTTCAGGATATAACAAAGCAAAACCCAATAAAAAAGTCAAGAGGAACTTTTATTATGGCTAAAGGTGTGATTTGCATATCAATATTTTACAAAAAAGTCTAAATAAATCCTTACCCTTATCTTTGGTACTCCTTTACATCCTAATGTTATTAAAATTGTACTCGTTGCACTTTAAAAGCGGTAATAGAGATAATGATAGAGTTTTATTTAGACTCTTTGTAAAATGTTAAGGTGAAAATCACACCTTTAGCAAATGTTTAAAGAAATCATTTTTAATATCACATCAATACTTGATATGCCTAAAATTTCTAATTGTAATATAACATAGACTAAATTTATGACTCATATACTAAAAGCTACCAAAAACTTAACTAAGTTAGGATTTAAGATGCTACCATAGCCATTTTGAAAACACTAAGGTGTAACGTAATATTGTAGATAATAGTAGGAACTAGCATAGACCTTTTTAATAAATGTTAGGGGGAAATTTGTACCTGTTGCCCTTTTATTAATATAGGAAGACAAGATGCAACAATTATGAGGACTTACATGCCTAGTTTTTTCCCTACACACTTGTCAATTATATACACAAAAGGAACAACAATATTGGACACATCTAATTGACGAATCGGCCAATTAGAGTTAACTGCAATGGATAAAATGAGGCGAACAGTAGCAAGTTTGATGACCGAACTAAACGTCTCAATATAATCTACACCTAGTCGTTGGTGGAACCCCTTCGCCACGAGTCGAGCCTTAAAGCGATCAATCGACCCATCAGTCTTGGTTTTGATACGAAAAATTCATTTGCAACCTATCACATTAGAAGCTTGTGATCGTGGTACCAAATCCCATGTACCATTAGATATTAAGGCATCAATTTCCTCAGACATTGCTTGTCGCCAGACTTGTAGTTTGGTTGCCTCAGTGTAAGACATTGGAGTTGTGAGAACAGTGGAAACAGCTTGGTAAGCTTTGGGTTTCAGATGACCAGTTTTTGATCTAGTGACCATAGGATGATGGTTTTGTACAAGGAAGACATTTGGAACATTAGTTGTCGTCGACGGCAAAGTATGAGATATTGGTGATTCTGGCGTTGTAGTAATGGGCAAAGGTGATTATGGTAGAGGGGATGAATGTGTACCATGCATCAAGGGCAATGGGAACGCCGTAGATGATAAGGGTGCAGCACAGGGCAAGGGTAGGAGTGGGGTGGATGACGATGGTGAAGTAGTAGGCTTTATAGGCTGGCCAAGAGAAAAATAAGGTGGAGGTGGGGCGCGGAGAATGGAAGATTTATCATCACTTTCTTTGAATGGAAAAACATGTTCATCAAACAAAATATGGCGTGAGTAAAAAATCTTATTGGTGGATAATGACAAGCATTTATACCTTTTGTGAAGTAGACAATAACGAAGAAAGACACATTTTGTGAGACGAGGTTCAAGTTTATTCTTAGTATAAGGAAGAAGCCAAGGATAACAACAACTGCCAAAAATTCGTAACGACTCATATTTTGGACTACGTTGAAAAATTATTTGATAAGGGGATTTATGGTTTAGGTTGGAACTTGGTAAACGATTTATGGTAATGTGTCTGTGATTTCGTTCAGCACACTCATTTTGTTCAGGAGTGTGTGGGCAAGAGCTACGTTGAATAATTGCATTTTCAGCTAAATAATAATGTAAGGCTTGATATCATATTGAAAACATTTTATTGATCTTTCAAAAAAAATTTCAACAATATCCCGAAATTTGACAAAGCAATTAAGGACATCAGACTTTCGACGAAGAAAATAAATCCATGTGTATTTGGTAAAATGATCAAAAAAGATGACATAGTACAAAGAACCACCAGAAGAAGAAGCAATTGGTGCAAGCCCCCATAAATTTGAACATATTAATTCTAATGGTGCTTTGGCAGTATAAGTCGAATCAAGAAACCGGAAACTTATGAGATTTACTGACAAAGCAGGTTTCACATAAAGATTTATTCACTGGAGAACAAATGAGTAACTTATTCAAGGACAAAACTTTAGTAACAGTCTTAGAACAAGCATGGCCTAAACGGGCATGTCAAGTAGATAAAGAAACAGAATGACTGGCAGGAGAAATTGCATCAGATGCAAGCTAATAAAGTCCATCTTTAATGTATCCCCGGTGGAGCAGCTGCTTCGTTTTGAGGTCCTTAATGGTAAAACAAGATGGGAAAAATTCAATGGAAACATCATTAACAGTAGTAAACTTAAGCACATAAATCAAATTGGTGTTAGACTGAGGAACATGAAGAATATTATTCAAAGAAAAACGACAAGAATCAAGTGTTATATGATTAGAACCAATATAAGTAATGGGTAAGCTTTTACCATCAGTGAGAGTAACTTCATTAGTGCCTGAATATTCAGAATGAATGCTCAGATTTTCCAATTCAGAAGTTAAGTGACGAGTTGATCCAGAATCGACGACCCACGGCTTAGAAGCATTTGGAGAAGAAGTGTAATTGGATGTTGGTTTAGAATTGTAATCACTGGTGTTGTTGAATTTGGGACTTGGGCATTGTCTTGAGGTGTGACCTTGCCCACCACAATTATAGCAGGTTAGAGACGAAGGATCCTTGTTTGTGGAAGTGGAGCAACCACGGCCAGAAGTAGATTGAGAACCTCCACGTCTATTACCACAGCCTCTGCCTCGATTTTCGCTAGTGGTAGTGTGATGAGTAAAGTGTGCCACAGCAGGAGGGTTAAGAGAATGAATTGAACTTTGAAGCTGCAATTCTTCAGAGAGAAGCAAGCCAAACAGATTGTCAAACGAAACAGTAGTTAACTGAGATTCAATGTTGCAAGTGAAGGGTCTGTAATCAGAACCGAGACCCCGCAAAATGTGATCAACAAGATCATCTTCAGTGATAGGAGCACCGAGAGCAGACAATTGATCATAAATTCGCTTAGCACGATCCATATAGGTGGTGATTTGATCATTACCTCAAGATAAAACATGAAGAGTATTTTTGAGAGTTCGAATCTGTGCTCTAAAACCAGAAGCATAAGTGGTTTGTAAACGTGACCAGGTAGCAGAAGCAGTAGTAACTCCAACAACTTGAGAAAGAACTGCCTCAGAAAGAGAGCCCAAAATCCAACTCAACACAATTTGGTCGTTCAGATACCAAGAGGTATATTCAAGATTCACAGCATTGTTGATCTCTTTAGGAGGTGGTGATTTTGACCCATCAATATAGTGTAATAACTGATGAACAGAAAGGACAAGAATGACTTGAGTTTTCCAGAGAAGATAATTTGAAGAGGTGAGTTTGATGGTAATTTGATAATGTGCTGAGGAGGGCTGAGAGACATGAGAGATGAGGACCTAGTTGTCATGACGTGAGAAAGAGAGAAACAAAGAACGAATGCAGAGAAAGAAGGGAAAAAAAAAAAAAACAAGGACAGAAAATTGGGTATTTAAACCTTAATTTTTGGCTCTGATACCATGAAGATTAAGTGCAGAAGATGAGAAAAGACTTGCACACTTTTGCATTAATCTTTGAACTATTTATAGGATACAGAGTGAAATCCCCATAGATGAGGGATTGATGCAATCAGATTCGAAATACAAAAAGAGACTATACAATTTGAATACATCAGAAAATATCTGCAGGTAGATAAGATACATGAGCAGATTACAGATCTTCCTTAATAATGCTTTCACTTCAGCCGTCTTATAAAGGAGTTGATTCTATGGACACTTCGATAATGGTTTCATTATGGGCAGAAAACTTTCCTTCACTGTCATCTGCTTGAAGGTAAGGATTGAATATCTTAATCACTTGCTCATAGACAGGCTTCTTGGAATCTACAGCCTGTTAAATAGAGTAAAACAAGCCTTATTACTCAGACCCTATAACAGATATATGTAAACAATATACAAATCGCAAGATTGACTTACGAGTTCCACCACCATTTCGGGCGACATCCACGACCAGTCTTTGAATTCAGGCTTTTCGGAGCCATCACCCAACAGGTTTATCTCTTCGTCCTTTCCAATAAACTTAAAAAGAAACCTGGTGTTCAAGACATGGAAGAACAAGGCTTAAAGCTTTCGAACAATTTGATCTTTCTTACAAGTACAGCAACACCACAAATACTACTGACTCAGTAACGGCGTTAGATAGGAAAAAGGAAACTATGTGGTTGAAATTATTATCACTTACTAGCCCTTTCAAGTGTAGCATATCATCACGTTGTTAAATATGGTTATGGCATATCACCACCTTGTTAAATATAGTTAAGGACCAGTAATAGGTATCTGATGGAGTTTTCTGTGGAAAATAAACATTGATAGAGAAGATGGAAACATAAGATGCACTGAAAGTGACATGGAAGACAAATGCATTTTGAATGTCGAATGAAAATATCACAGTAATCATACATGTGTAGTTCAAGTGAAAACAGAGATAAGTGCATAACCACATTAATATCCACACACATCTTACCCATTGCAGCAAGAACAATAACCAAAACAAATTATTTACTTCAAACATGGCATCATCATAGTGAACAGTGCAAACTGATCGCAAGAAGTTGCAGCTAGCTAACAACTGATCTAAGCACAATAAAAGGTGCAATCATAGCCATAAACAGGAAGACCAAACGACCGAATTTACTTAAAGAAAGAACCAGAAACCTAAAACATTCGAATATGGAATGAAGCGATATTAATCTCACCACTTTTGAGCTTGACCTTTATAATTAGTGCCCCACCGGCTGTTAATTATTTCTCTAGCTTGAATCGGGAAATCGTAACTCAGCCAAAAGGGAGCCTATCCAAGTTAAAAATCAATACTTGCAAATCAAGCATGTAAAATTCAATTAACCCATCAAAAATCACAAAACTAAAACCATACCTCGGCCAAAAATTCGGCCGAAGTAACCCCAGTTTCTTCCCTTAATTCTCTTATCGCCGCGTGTCTCAGATCCTCACCCTCGTCAGCTCCACCCTGTAACAAACAACACAACACGCAACTTTCGTTTTACCTCAAAAAAAAACCAGACACTGTAACTACTTCATTGAAACGACGACCAACGCTTTGGATGTAGACTCGCACCTGAGGCATCTGCCAAGTGTCCCGTCTGTTTATCCTCAACGCTGTAAATATCTGCAAAGAATCCCTAAAAATTGAATGTGGTGTCCTGTCGAAATTAAATTAGGCAATGGTTTGAAAGAAACCTTCTTAGAGGGGTTGACGAGACAAATTCCAACGTTCCTTCGATACCCATGAGGAGGAGTTTCCATGGATAAGGTACAAGACGAAGAAGAAGAAGAAGTAGCGACGAATTTTCAAGTTAAGCGTCACCACCACCAATGGCAAATTCGCAAGTTCGCCAAATGTTGAGTCATGATTTGGGCCTCCGATTTGACAAATAATAGGATATTCCACGCAACACACCATCCCGCGTCGTTTTAACTAATTTTACTTGGGCGCCAAGTCACAGGTCTCTTTCCGTATCTCCCTACATAACGTTCCATTAGAGATCAGATATTCTCTTGGTTTACTTACTTTCAATTCCGGAAATGTTATTTTTCAAAAAATAAAATTCCGGAAATGTCTTCACCGCCTTTGTTTATTTACTAGTAAGTCCCTTTTAAGGGAGATTTGAACTCAGCGTCTCTCTCTCTCTCTTTATATATTAGATAGGAACCCTTCCCTGTTCGCAATGCTATTAGCTTGCAAGTTTTCTGCCTTGAGACAGTTGACGTCAACTCATCGGAGTCTTATCAACAATGATGGAAGTGGCCTCCGGGGCATTGATACCGGCGGTTCTTTTCGACGGCGAGCAGGAGATTAACATCGGTGACGTTGTTGTTTCTCCTTCAACGAGCTTCAAAAGTTTCCAATCGATCATCGGCGAGAGAATTGGAATCTCTCCTTTCCAGTTATCAGTTTATGTAGTAAACCAAAAGAGGCGTGGCTCGAGAATTCCCATCACCAGCAGTACCAATTTTTCGGCGATTTATCGCGACAAGGACTGTTTCTTTCTCGTGTTTCTTAAGCGATCGAGGCGCGATAAGAGGAGAAAGAGCCACGAGATAACGGAAACTAACGGGAGCAGGTTCGATCCGCCATCTAATGTTATCCTTTTGAGGAGGGACGGTATTGATACCGTTGATATAAATGGAAGTGGGCTCTCCGTTTCGGAGTTAAGTCGGTTCGGGTACGAGAAACGGATGAGGGAGCTGCAGTTGGAGAAAGAGAGGTACTTGATGAGCATGGCTTTGGGTCAGGGCATTGAGGGCACTGGTGCTTTTTGCGCCGAGTGTTTCAAAGCTCGACAAACGGGAAGAGATGGTGGGTTTCATTGGTGTGTGAATGACAAGGTGACTTTTGGGTTCAGGTCACCGGCAGGTCCAATTGCTCGACCCGTTAAGGGGTCCAAATAAAAGCTAGCAACTATTTTCAATGGAGGAATTAGAAGTTGGAACAGGTGACAATTTGATATGGTGTGGAGTGGCGCGTATACGGGAAAACTGACGGCAAGTCGATACCCTATTCAGTATAAGTTTGTTTATACTATAGCATATGACGATTGAGATTTGATGATATTAGCAGCCCATGTGGAGCTGGTGCCTCGTGGTATGTCAGGCACTTCGGTGCTTTTCGAGTGATTATGGGAATTGACAGTAATATAGGTTGGTTTTTAATTGGAGCCCAACTCTTGGGCTGTTCTTTCTATTTGTCTGTTTTGATCTTTTGGTTAACCATGTACTTCCCAACGGAAAAGTTGCAATGCCTATAAAAACATTCGAATGAAGAAAAGGGTACGATTTTGCAGAGACGTTAAATTCGCCGAGTATGGAAACGTCCGCTTTCAATTCAATGTAGATTGAGCAACTTTCAATTAATAATTAGATGTTACAAAATTAGGAAATAAATCCATAAAGTAATAAGAAAATTTAAAGGAAAATAAGTGTATATGTTATCCTTTTTGCATTTTATTCTAATTATATGTAGTTGAATTTTCATTTTAAATATATCATACAAGAAACATAAAACATTTTATTGTGTAATAAGTTTTAATTAAAATAATTTCAAGTAAGTAATCAACATGTTTGTTTCGATTTTTATTAAAACATGAATAGCAACTTGACTTGGTTCAGTCTGATTAAATGTCAATGGATCAAGTTTGAGTTTATTTTTAAGGATTAACTTAAAACCTGATTCGAAAGGTCTGAAATTTCTCTCCCAAAATAATGTCGTTTTGTATAATTGTCCAAAACGATGTCATTTTGAATTATATGTTTAAGAGATTAAAGATCAAAATAACATTATTTTGGTCAATTATACTAAAAAACATAGTTTTAAAGCAACCTAACTAGACTTTAGGGCAACTTTGAACCGGTTATTGGGAGGGTTAATTTGAGTCGGGCTAAAAAAGGTTCGATTCACCCGTTGCCATCTTTTCTTTTAAGTCTTTACAAGATTTGTCATTCCTTTATCAATTTCTTGTATTTTCTAGAAATTATTTTGATATATTAACATTTAAACAAATTAGGTTGAAAAAGATTGGTGTGATTTGCTTTCTAGTTTATGTATTAATTTTTGAATTTTGTATAATTAACACATTTATTAATTCTAGAATGTGGTATATTTTGGGCGAATTATATTGTATTAGACCATTGATGTAGAATGAATTTAGAGTGAGTGTTTTAGATCAATCTTAGGCCCATTGGTCTATAAAATAATTAGCTAGAGTGTCATGAGTGTTCTTGGCAAAGATACTATAGTGATCAAGTTAGTGAAATTGAGGGTGTTAAGTATGTAGAGAAATATCTTATTAAGATTGATTATAACAATTGCAATAACTTATTGATTGATATATAATGTGCATGGCATACCTGTAGCTAGCATTGGCAAGTATGGATCAATCTTACAAAGACTACAAGTACTAGTTGTGGCCTCTTTTTTATTATCTAATCGTCGAATAAGATGATAGTTTGATTTAAAACTAGACAAAACTAGAGCTTAATACAATAATGAATAAAGACAAACATAACACAAAGATTAATCCAATATCAAATAACTAGTACTTAGGTAATGAATCTCCCTAAGATCTCTTAAGTATTAACCTTTTATCATCCAATTCAACTATTGATCAATGGACGGTGTAAATTCCTATCTTATGACTATTAATAACTAATTCTCAGTTAATCAACTAAAACGTCTTTCAAATTAAAACCCTTAAGATTGCATTACTCAATTTGTGAATTTCTCTATTAGGTTTGACCCTGATCAAAGGATTTATATCGATCCATCTCTAGGTTTGTATACAACTGCTTCCAATTATGGTAGATCTATTCATGCAAGATGATTTCTCAATCTCAATCATACGAAATCAAACATTGAACTAATATTCTAGACATATTAATTTAAGAATAGAAACGCATAATTAAATTTCAAAGAATCATTCAATCAAATTGCATTAAGTAAAGGACCAGATTATAACATCCATCCTAACTGAGGGTTCATCCTACCAGAATGAAATAAACTTAGTTCCATAACATAGAAAACAAAACAAACATCAAAATTTTAGAAAAATTATGAGGAAGAAAAGAATCCATAGATATGTATATCCCTCTTTTCTCTAATGAAATGGCCTTGAATGGTTGATGAAAGGTTGCTCTCTATTGGATCTCTTGAAGTAATCTTCATGTTTTTCTTATCTTAGGTTTATAATCATGTCTCTAATGTTGGAGTTATGTAAATATAGTGCCCTAGAAAGCAAGTGTATTTACATGTAACTTAATTTTCTTCTAGTTACAGTTTTTTTAATGAAAATATTTATTATTAATGAAACAAAAGAGTTTCGTTTTATTTGTGTAAGCATTATCTATCTAGTCAAAAGGTACCAAGATTCTTTTGTAAGTAATATACATATACATAGTGTAGCAACCCACTCCCACAAGACTCGAACCTGACATCGATGGTGATATCTGAGTCCGAGCCTGCGAAAGTGGCATGCTAGAGCACTCCATTAATCACAAGTCCGTAAACTTTTTTTTTTTGAAACCATAAAAGCATATGCAGAAAACCGTTTCCAAATTGGACCGAATAATTTCAATTGACGGTCGA
>JAOQMQ010000004.1:19877083-19889014 GCA_027563845.1 Erythroxylum subrotundum
CTTAAATTCATAAATTTCTTTCTCATTTAATGTCGTTTTAATATTTCTAATTTTCATCAAAAGTTCGGGGTCCAACAAATTTAGCAAGATCATGAGTGTTTATGGTATTAGGAAGATGTTGGAAACATGAAAAATGGGTTAAGGATTTTGGGGAAGCCCCATGTCCGTTAAGCAGACATAGAAGTCCGTTTAACGGACACATTCGGGTCAAATTGGCCTCCTTAGCTCAAGTCATGTCCGTCTAACGGACATGTATGTCCGTTTAACGGACACATTCTGTTGAAATAGTGTTTTAAGTTAAGCCATATCTATCAAACGGACAAGGGTGTTCGTTTAACGGACACATTCGGGTAAAATAGTGCACTTGAGTTGCTTCATGTCCGTCAAACGGACAGGGGTGTCCGTTTAACGGACACTCTCGGATGAAAATACAGATTTGTCAATTCATGTCCGTTTAACGGACATGCATAGGAAAGATGATGAATTTTGGTATTTTTGGAGACCAAATCAGGTTTTGTGGTATTCATGAAGGTTGTAGCTCTTGAAGTATTCTTTTCAATGACACAAGAATGAAAGCAATTCAAGTTAGTAGAAAAGTCAAATTGGAATTAAGGTTTTAAGTTTTTCAAGGTATGATCGCAAGTAGCGAATTAAGTCCAAGTATCTGATTGTTTTTGTATGGGCGCACTATCGAACAATTGTCAGTGAATTTCGAGACGTTATAAGATTGAAGATGTATGAATAAGGTTTAGTAAGATTCAGTGATGGAGAAAAAAAAATTTGAACGGCTAATTAGGGTTTAATGGAATAACCCTTCAAGGTAAGTTGATCTCGATTCAAGCTTAAGGTAAAAATGAACATGATTCACGTTTATGGTTCAAGAGTTGGGTTCTGGAGACGGGATCTAACAAATCTTGTAAACCAAGACTTTAGTTGCATTTTGAGCAATTTATTGTTCATATATCTTTTGGATTTGGGATTTCTTTTGAAACATTGATGTATTTGGGGGCTTGAAACGCCCACTAAAGCTTTGTAAAACTACAATCTTTTGATGCTGATGGTTTATGATTTTGTTTTCTCCCATGATTCTCAAGGTTTCATAAGGAAAAAATTTGTGTACTGACTTCAGGGAAATTTCTGGGTTGATCTGGACTGATTTAGGCAAAGTTGTCTTCTAGAAAGTTGTAGGTCTTTCTTTTATCTTTCCAACAGTATATAGCACGAAATTTTTAGAAATCTAAGTCGAAAGTTATGGTCCTTATTTAGAGAGTGATTTAGAATCGTCTTAGTTTGACCTCTGCATCGTCTTAGTTTGACTTCTGTATCGTCTTAGTTTGACTTCTGCATCGTCTTAGTTTGACTTCTGTATCGTCTTAGTTTGACTTCTGTATCATCTTATTTTGACCTCTGCATCGTCTTAGTTTGACCTCTGCATTGTCTTAGTTTGACTTCTGTATCGTCTTAGTTTGACTTCTGTATCGTCTTAGTTTGATTTCTGTATTGTCTTAGTTTGACCTACATCGTCTTAGTTTGACCATCTGCTTCGTCTTAGTTCTGCTTTGTCTTAGTTTTGCTTCATCTTAGTTCTGCTTCGCCTTAGTTCTATTTCGTCTTAGTTATGTTTCGTCTTAGTTTTGCTTCGTCTTAGATTTACTTCATCTTAGTTTGACCTTCTGCATCGTCGTAGTTTGTATCGTCATCTTCTATTCCACTTTTGATCCTTTAGAAGGTAGAATTTGTCTTCGAGGTCTTCATGAAAGTTGTAGATCTATAAGTCTTCTTTCAAACTGTCTAAAAACAAAGTCAATCTGACATTTTTGGTGAGAGTTATGGCAATTGCGCCAAGATAGGTACAAATTGATTGATGGTATAAACATGTTCGATTCTTTCGGGTATAACTTCCTCTTTCGACCTCCAAATGAAGTGATTCTTAAAGCAACGATTTTCTAACATCTTTTACTGTCTCTCCATGAAAATTTGTATCTTTCTGAGTTGTTTGAGAAAGTTTGCATTAGAGTAAGTGAGAGGTCGGTTGGGAGAGCATGATTGGGTTATGAACACGCTTTAGCTTGTTAAGTATATCTTGAGTTGTAGAACTCCGATTGAGAAGATTCTTGCTTCAAAACAAACTAGAGACTTAGAGCTACCACTTCATTGAAGAAGTCTAGTTGTAATTTGGGTGATTAACTAGTGTGAGCACACCAACCTTGTGGAATGATAGCAAATAACCCTGCAGGGTAATAAGCACAAGGTTTATGACTCCAATTGTTGGGCTTCGAAAACGGAGTCCAACATTTATTATGGTTTATCATCATTAAATAGAGTTATGAACTTACCATTAAATGGTTTAATGGTTATCTTTTAATGTTAGCATGTAACCTATTAGCATTCATTAGACTAAAGAAGAAAGATGTACATTGGATGGACCATCTTCCTTCTTTCTTCTTACAAAAACCGAAATTGGTAATTCAATTTTAGGTTATGGTCTTTTCATATAGCCATTTTAAAGATAAATGAAGAGAGTCTCATTTATTGGTTACTTTATGACTGATTAATAAAAGAAGTGATGCATTGGATGCCTCTCTTTTCTTCCATTCCAGCATAACCGAATTTGATAGTGTAAGAAAGAGTTCTTGCATGTTTTTAACACACTCTCTCCTTTCATGCAAGGGTGAACCGAAATTACCAAGTGAAAGATTCTCATTTTTGGTTCATCTTCTTCTAAGGAAATCTCCTCCAAACATTTCTTCTCCTTTCCTACCAAAGGATTTTGTTAACCTAGTTGTCCTTGAAGAACAAGAGGTAAATCAAATTGGTTGAGGATACAACAACAAGGAGAAGATAGATTGCCAAAGGAAAATATTCAAAAGCAAAGGATTTGGATACAAGAAGAAGGAGAGGATAGCGCAGCAAGGAATTAAAGCTGTAGTAAAGGAGTCGGTAATACTCTTTATCTTGTTTATGTTTTTTATTATCCTTATATCATATCATGTATGGATTGGCATGATGATTTAGATATGTTGCTTCCGCTGCAAAAATGATTTTTTAAAAGTTTTAAAATCTACCGTTTCTCCAAATAGAACATGCTTTCTTTTTACGATCCAACATCTAACTCTAACTACTTTCGAGTTTAGTCACTTCCTTTCATCTCCCCTTCCTAATTACCTTTTATATTGCAAAATTAGGGTTTTTGGATTATACACAATCGTGTGTGTGACTGTATATCTCAAAAACACTTCAATATTATGACTTTACATGTTCTCAGTAGCTTACACGGGCATGGGACATGATCGTATAAATTACTTACATGGGCGTGTATTCCCACATGAGCAAAAACATCATCTTTAAAGTTTTACATGTTTACAATCCCTTGCACCGTCCCTTTACCCAGTTGTATATGTCACTCACACGGTCGTGTACATCTTTGCACAGGTGTGTATCTCCAAAACAACTTCAATTCTTTTGTTTTATGCCACGATTTCCTCTTAATTCTCCTCCTTTTGATCCATAAAGGTAATTGAGACCTGAAAACACACTTAAAACAAAATAAGCACCATAAATAACATAAAACTCTCAAATAATAAGCAAAACACACTTATATGGGCAAAAAAATACTACATTAATCATTTATTAAGCATTCCCACATTTAAGATTTTACTTGTCCTAAAAAAAAACATAATCTAGATCATCAATTTTAAAAGCATCCATCCCTTATTAACGTTAACTTATCTATCCACACCTTAAATCATCATATCATATTAATCAAATTAACATACAATTAGATTTAAGTTATCCTAGAACCAACTTTTATAAGTCAATATCAATAGCAATTATATTGATAATCTTTTTAAAATCGAAAGCAAAAATTATACACCTCAGCAAGGATTCACTCAATGCACTGAAAGTGTTTAGGGTTAAAGTAAAGAAAACTCTCAAATCATTATATAAAAGGATTCTTAACCGTAAGCTTGTAATAAAATCACATCTCCATCACTTATAAGTCAACAAGAAACAAAAATCAAAAGCTTTTTTAAATAAGATGTAATGAGGCTAGGGTAAAGGTATGGTAGGGATAACTAAAAAAGGTAATAACATTGAAGGAAATTAAAATAAACAAGATTCAATAAAACTTATTTCTTCATAGCATACGTCCTTCAAACAATAAATTCATTGGTATAACTCTTCTTACTCTCCCAACAAATATGACAACTTTTCTCTCTTTTTTCTTTAATATGCTCACAACAAATAATTTTCAACTTTCGAACTTCTTTGAGCAACTTTAGAGAGATTATGAAATTATACAAATAAAGTGCTTGAGAAGAACCAAATTTCACAATCACTATGTACCAATAATCATAGAAATGTTAGACTTTTACTTTAACATTCTTAATATAACCTAAGTTGTAAGCAATCAAGTAAATGCAAATTCCTTTAGGGTTTAAAACTAATGAAAGGTATTCAAGAAAAATAGGGTCAAGGCTATCAATGTGGTTATAATCAATCAAGAAAATGGTGAAGTATCAAAAGTGGATACTCCTAAGGATAAAAATAGATTGGATCATAATAAAAAAAAATTAGGCTAAAACAAAGAGTTGAATCTAAGTGCCTTTATCATTTTATTACCTCTAGTTTAAAAAATATGGTCTCAAAAGGAATAATAAGAACAAATTCTAAAATCATCCAACTATGCATGATAACACACACTAAAGGCTAAAAGAGCATAAAATAATGATGTATTTGCTCTTAGGCTCAAGTTGATACATAAGCTTCATGTGTGCAAATAATATGCAATTTTCATTCAAATTAACTATCTCAATGATTACTAAAATATGTCTTATAAATTAAGTTTATTCTAACTTTCATCATTTTGCTTACTAGTTTACTTTGATAATCAATAATAATCTAAAGTGTTTCGAACATATTTTAACTAAATCAGGATGTTAGTGTAACGCCGGACTTTCTAAGCCCTTTGGTGTTGTACTGTATTTGGATATACTACTATATATTGATATATACATGGTTGTATATGAGTTCAAAGATGTATTTAAGTCATTTGGGTGTATATGTAAATAATTTATAATGTTATATGCCCTTCCATTGGTAATGCAGAATCTTGGAGATTTTCGACATATGAGTTTTTAAGTGGATAAAACCGAGTCCATTGGATGGATATGACAATGGAGGTTAAATTAAATGTATTCTAATGCCTTAGAGGTGATTAGACATGATTTATAGACTTATTAGACTCTTAGAAAGCTAAATTGGAAAAGTTGAAGTACATCAGGTTTGATTAGCTTGATGGCTAGGGAGATGACAGGGGACCTTGAGGATACTATGAGACGTCTGTACCCCCATTTATTTTTGTTCTTGCCTTAGGAGTTTTGAGGGCGAAACTCTTTTGAGGAGGGGAGGACTTGTAACGCCTGACTTTCTGAGCCCTTTAGTGTTGTACTATATTTGGAGATACTAATGTATATTGATATATACATGGTTGTATATGAGTTCAAAGATGTATTTAAGTCATTTGGGTGTATATGTAAATAATTTATAATGTTATATGCCCTTCCATTGGTAATACGGAATCTTGGAGATTTCCGACATATGAGTTTTTAAGTGGATAAAACTAAGTCCATTGGATGGATATGACCATGGTGGTTAAATTAAATGTGTTCTAATGCCTTAGAGGTGATTAGACATGATTTATAGACTTATTAGATACTTAGAAAGCTCAATTCTTAGAGGAACAATATGTAATTTTATAAAGTTAAGGGGCTTAATTATAATATTCAAAAGTCAAAGGACCAAAATGAAAATAAAAGTTAGTTTTCCAATCGATATTTGATTTATACATATGATGTTTTTATGCTTTTGTGTACTAGAACTGGAACCTATGTTCACCGGATGAGTGAGTTAATAGGCTAGGCCTATATGGTTCCTAATCGGTATACATTGAGTCATAAGTTGGGCCTATGTGTTTTCTATATGACTTCATAGGTTATCTACACCGTCTTAGTATGAATCGAATTCTATCTGTGATATATGTTTTTTCTGCTCATTGAGTACCTAGTGTACTCACTCCCTCCGCTTTCCAACCATGCAGGTTAATTTAGTGAGCTTGAAGATCTATGGGGATCGTGCGGCTTTTTTATTTTTGCAACGTATTTCCGCACGTGGGTAGCCTCCTGTTTTGTACTTTATTTGTCTAGTGGCTCATAAACTGCGTTTATATAGAAACGTTTTATGATTTTGTGAGTTAACCTTTGATTGCCATGTGTTTTGTAAAAGATTTTATGTATAAGCTTTTGATACTGTGGTTGAGATTGCCTTGAATTGAGATTGCCTTGAGTGGACTAGAGAGTCCTAAAGTTGTGATTAGGTGTGAATATAGAAGTGTGTTTGAAATTATTTACAGCTTTTGGGATTTTTAAAATACAGCTGTTATGCTGTCTAAATTTTTCAAAAAAGAAAAGAAAATGAAAAATAGATATTCAGTTAGCCTTGCATAGTCGGATTAAGGATACCGGGAGTGTCCTTAGCCAAGTTATGGGCGGTTGTCATGAGCCTGATGTGATACCGGGTCATGACAAAGGATACATAAAAATGTTATGTTATTTACCATTTAAATTGTATTTTGTAACTACATGTAAAAGTGGCATTAAAGTACATGCATGATTAGTTTGTAGTGGTTGGAATACTCAAGCGCACATGATTCACTTTATCTTAGGCCATGATACACAAGAAGCAAGGGGAAAGTGACCCCTCCCCCGTATTTCTCCCTTATAAATTGAACACACACAGAAAATGGAAAACAAAATAAAATTTATGAATCCTTATCACCGTGAAAGTGTTATTTGGGAACGTTTATTTTTACTAGCTAAAATGATATTGTCACCGTCTAAAACGTTTTATTCAAGTTACCAACCTCTGGACAAGAGTAATTAACAACTAATAACAAGATATTATCAAGATTTAACAACATTTTCATTTAAGTTGAAAAAATATGTATCAACGGACATACAATAGTTTATCAAGAAAGTTAAAAGGTAAATGTCAATTAAAACACTGAAAATTCATGTCTATTTCATTTCAGTTATTTCAATTGCCAACCACTACAAACAATTTCATCATCAAACTATATACTTAAAACATGACTTTTCATCATTCCTATTTCATCAACTTACACATTTCAACCTAAACTACCCACTCCTATGATCCTATTTGTCTTCTTTAATCCACAATAGAAAAAAGAATAAAAAAGATGGTAGATGCTATACGAAAACAAAAAAAGGCATGTGTTTTATTCCCTTGAAAGAGAGACGTAAATACAGGAATTACTCTAACAATGAAAGAAGGCAAATAGATGCATCAAAAGCATGGCTGAAAATTTATGAAATAAATGAGGCTATATGTGAAACATAAGTTAATAAAACAGAAAATTAAACTAGTTTTGAGAATCTATGATATATATGTGCAGTATTCACAAACATTACTTTCTGAGAATTTAGCCCTAAAGTTTTGTATGTACTGCTAATCCAAATGACTTGTTGAACTTAAAACTCTTTCTGGTAAAACTAGGTAAGCTTTTTCTTTCCTTTTTTGTTCTTTACTTACAAAGATCAATGTTACAAAGATCAACAAAACCTAATCCTTCACCCAATCGAAACAAAACACAAACATAACTCCATCAACAAAACTCCTCACTCAATCGAAACCCATCAACAAAAACGCATCACCCATGGGAAAGAACAGGAATAACTTACCCAGAAGAGAGGATAGATGGTAAAAGGCTGGGTTGACTTGAAGAGAGGGTGAAGTTTTTAGAGAAGAGAATCGCGAGGTAGAGAGAGTGAAAATGAAGAAGAAGTGAACGCAGGAGTGAACTGTGAAGGATAAAATAAAAAAGTTTCTAGAAGAAGGTGAAAACGAAAAAGAAACGCTGGTGTGAAGGATAAAAAAATTATGAACAAATGACTTTATTCTCGGAATAGATAAAGACAAGTGGGGATGGTCTTTAGCTATTCCTGAAAGTTAAGGAATATCTAATCACAGGATTAGGTATTCTGTGTATTTTTTAAAAAACAAACAAAGGCATAATTAAGTTTTAAGAATACACCAAGAATAGAATACTTATTCTATTGAACTAAACTTGTCATTAGTCTTTATTATTCTTATTTTATTATAAAAGTCCAAGGGAAGATGTTGAAATTTTTAATTCATATTGGGCACTTATTAATTACTAATTTTAAAGTTAAAGAGAATAAGGATTAAAATTTGATCGGCTATAAAAATAATAAAATGGCTCAACAAAAGATTTGATAAAATGGGCTAAAGTTCAATTAAAAAAACAAGCCTTATTAATGTGAGTCTAATATTTATTAGTCTTATGATGGGGACCCAATAAAGTTAATATAAATAACTGTGAGATCTCCTAGTGCCTGCTTAAGCAAATTTATAGAAATTAGAAATCCCCTAATCATCCCCTAATCTATTAGGAATTTTGTGCTTTAAAAAAGGCATAGAAAGACCTTGCTCGTATCATTTCAAGTGACTATCGTTAATGACAATCAAAAGTTTTAGTTGCTTGCTCAACGGTCGAGGAGCATGTTAAAGACTTCAACAACTTGCTCCTACGAACATAGATACCAAAACAAGTACATCAAATTTATGATTGATTTTAAGCCAAAAAATAGAATTCTTGTTATGTCGTTAATTTTGGAACGGAGCCTCTCTTACCAAAGATGATGTCCAGAAAATGCAGTGGGAGATTTTGGAGGCAAAAGTTGGGAATTGTATAAACTGCTGGGGGATTTCTTTGAAAATGTGTTCACTTGAAAGATAGCATACTTTAGATGGGTCTCCGAACGACATTATAATGCTTCGATCAGTCAACTTATTGTTCGCTGTGGCGATTCTCTCAGGGATCACTATTTTGCTGAAGTAAACGTAAACAATATTCCCACAATTCTTAGTTTTGGAGAGGCTATAGCGAAAAGCAATAGATCGCGTGAAAATGTTTTTGATGGGAGGCAGATTGAAGCTCCCTTTTCAAGTACAACTAGCAATGAAATGGGGGCAGATGTAATTAATTTGACAATACGATTAGCTCAGACAACTCAAGAGACCTTTGTTAATTTCTCAGAAGCAGTTGAGAAAGATTACAGTAGAACCGCTGTTCTTGATGGAATAGTCCTTCCTCTGACCAGCTATATAATAAATCATGGGAAGTTTGTCATTGAATAGGTGGACATGTTTCTGTATTTACTCAACTAACTACTTTCTGGATTATCTTCAATATTCTTTCTTTGGTTCTGTACTTGCTAGCTGTAGGAGAAGATGTGATTACAAGTTAAGTTTATGATAATTTTCTGATTGCAAAATGATTGCTTTACTTCTCCCGTTAGAATTACCCGATGGACATTCTGTTTATTTTGCTGACCGACTGATTAGTAGCTGTTCCTCCCAATCATCCTATAATGCTTCAAGCTTATTGTTTTCATTATTCGCCTCTCAGTTCTGTCGTGTGTTGTCAGTTTCTTCACTTCTGTTTTAATAAGATTTTATCCTCATTTTACATACTTGCAGTTATCAAACAACACTTAAGCAGCTCGTCGAAGATTTGAAGCAAATAAAGTGATCCAGAGGCTCAGGTAGATTATACAAGTAAGCAGCTCCTCGAAGATTTGAAGCAAATGAAGTGATCCAGAGGCTCAGGTAGCAACTCTAACTACGTGTATTATGCAAGCCCTTCAGGTTAACCTAGATGGGAAATCCAAATCCAAGCAATACAAAGACCCTGTGCTGACCCAATTATTCTTATGAGCAACATTCACTATATTGTGAGATCTGTACGAACGCTTGGTTTACATAAAACATGTTATAAATTACATATCCTTAATAAGTGGCATTGTGCAAATCCTAAGATGTAGAACTGTTGGGATAGTGCAACAGCATGCTAACAGCACAAGAGGATTTCCTGGGCAAAGGTTTTGTTTCTTTCAGCGCAGACTCTTCACTAAATTCTTCTTAAATTTGTAATCAATGTCAATGCATTGAATTGGGATTTAGCAAAAAAGTATTAGGTTATTTCGGTTGTATTAGGTTATTAGAATGTTTCATAATAATCAACGAGCAATTCACGTGCCGTGAATTTGACTTTTTAATGGTTGGTGATAAGAAAGTAGCCATACTTTTAGATCTCCTCAGCGCTCTTCTAAACCTTCAGAACATAATTTCCCCTTCTCCTGCTCAACCATTTATGTGTTCTAGTGGTTACAACAAACAATAAATATCTGGTTGCTGCCAAACTTGTCGTTTGTTTATTTAGTGAAACAATCAAGCAATATTTTCGTTGGATGTGCAGATTTCGCGGTGTCTAATATCTGTTGGATCAAGCACAGGTGATTCAGGTATTAGAGGAATTTCGAGAGCAATGGTTATGGACAAGTTTAAGACCTTCAATATGCAATTGGAGAAGCTTCATCAAAGACAATCTCAATGGATAGTTCCTGACAGTGACACGCGAGACACTTTTGAGTCTCACTGTCGATAGAGTCGCATTACCTGCGTACAGATCCTTCTCATCTCAAAAAGACAAAAACACCTTCTTCTTCTAATTTTCTTATCTGTAAGATAAACGCCGCGGATGCTATTCGCTTGCATTTTTAGTGCAGATCAATGATTGAGAATGGAAAAAAGAAAAACACCCCAGACTTGCGTCAACTACATTCCAGAAGATTTTAAGTGCATTCTGAACGAGTTTTTTTAGGGTAAGACATGCACTGAACAGAAAGATAAAATCATGTTCTTTTATCTAATATCACTGAAATACGTTCTTTGTACATTATGAAGTTGAAAAAGAGTGGGTTCATGCAATCATGCTCTTTGTTTTCAAACTTTCATAATGCACTCGATATAAAAACTTGACACGATAGAAGATAATTTGATATCGTTTCCTTATTAATACCATACAAATTGACCGCTGTGATTCAAAATTCACGACATTGTAACAGTATGGCCCTTTGTTTTATATTGAACCCCGATCCAGTGGATTCGTACTTTGACTTGTATTAATTTTTCTAATAGAAGGTCACTGGACAAAGTTATTTTAACGATTTAATAGGGGATTTTATATTTTCAAAGTGCCACTAACTACATCAATCAATTCTCGAGGAACAATCTTAAGTGGGAAATACTCAATTCGAGTCTTTTTGTTTTTTAAAGAAAAGTAAGGTCACTGATTGTGGGTTAACTCGAATGGCTGGGATTAATATAGTTAGGTAAACGTGGAATGCTGCCAGCGCTATGGACTTGGGACCTAAGATTCCCATGACATTAGGATAAAAAGTGGGATCATATGATGGCTTCCCAGATTGGACATCAGTAAAGTCATTGTCTGGTAGAGAAAAACAAAGTGCTTGGAGCTGTATATATTTGGATCCAACTGCTGGTAAACTTCCAAAGTGGATTTGGATATGCGAAAGCAACAATGCAATCAAATCGGAAACAGTTGAATCAGGAGAAGGACACACGTATATGTCCTCGAAAACGTCAATGCATGCATATTGATAATTATTTATAGATATTGTTCTATTTTCTATTTTCATTTATTCTCAATTAACATTGACAATTTTCATGCTTGCAAAACTGAAATCACGAGGATTTATTTTATCTTTTATCTTTTATCTTTTACTTTTCAGCTTTCTAGTTTTTAGTTTTTGAGCTTTATTTTTAAAAACAGACATAAAAATATGTTTACATGTTATTATTCGTGTAATTACATTTTGTTGTTAATAATAATTAAATATAATTTACAGAAAAAATAGTTGTAGGAATTAACTAAGTAAATAATTTTATTTAATATTAATAAAATTATTATATTTTATTAAAATAAATAATTGAATAAGTAAAATATTTATAAATTAATATTTATTT
>JAOQMQ010000004.1:19909557-19920777 GCA_027563845.1 Erythroxylum subrotundum
AATAATTACATATTAAATAAAACTTAAATATAAATTATTTTTAATTAATTAAATTTATTTTAATCTCTTATATAATGTTCATTTTTATTTAAATTTCATATATTGTGATGATATTTTAATTTTAATTATATTTATTAATAATTATTAAATTATTTATATTTAATTTAATTAAAGAATTAGATAAAATTATTAAATTAAATTAAATTATTTATAATTTTAATTAATTAAATATAATATTAAATTAAATTATTCATAATTTTTATTAATTATTAATATATTTCAAAATTTATTAATATATATTTAATTAATAGTAGATCTGATTATAAAAAAAAACTACCATTTCTGATTTTCATAAATTTTAAAAACAGAAAGAAATCAAAACAAAAAGTAGAAATTATAAATAATTCTTTTTACTAAATTTGAAAAAAATCATAAAATAAAAACAAACAAACAAACAAACGGTCCCAAATTAATTTCCAAAAATGAATGACCTTTAATTATGGGCAACTATAATTCATACCATCTTTTAAAGAAGTCACATGAGATCTAAATTGAATGAGTTATTATAATTATCTGATTATCATTTAATTTCTCTAATGATAACGATGCGTGTTTACATGTTGCACTTTCCGTAACGAACAATCACTGCAAGAAAATTATAAATTACTAATGGACTAAATTTTGTAGTAAATTAGTGACGGAATAAATAAATTTGTCCGTAAGTTACTGACAAAATATATCACTTCATCGATAAAAATTTAGCAACGGTTAATGTTTCCATCAGCAAATTTAGCGACAGAAACATATATATCCGTCAATAATTTTAGCGACGGACATACGATTTATCGTCAGCAAATTCACCAACGAAATAATAGGATTCCATCCGCAAAGTAGCGACAAAATTTTATAAATCTATCGGTAAATTTTTTTTAACTTATCGAGGGAAATCCAAATTTCCGTCGCTAATGGTACCGACGGATATACAAGCTTCCGTCGCTAAATTTACCAACGGTTATTTCTCCAACTTGCCTTTCTGTCGGTAATTTTTGTCACCAAATTTGTTTCCCAATAGAAAAGTTTTATTTTCCGTTAGTAATTTCCATCGCAAAAACATTTTTTTCTTGAAGGGAATGCTTCTCACACCATAAATTCGAAACCAAAATATATTTTTTAATTTAAAATCTTAAGATATTAATTATGGTTCTTTTTTTTAATCTATTTCCAATGCAGAATTTGTTTACCTTTTAACACTCCTCAATGCATCGTCTTTAACCCAAATTGAAGGTGAACAGTTGATGAGTAGTTAACCCTTAAGTATTGGGTTTAGCATCCAAAGGCACATAGGTTTTCTAACTTATATAAATGGCAAAATTGATGCATGAGCACGTTTGGAAATCCTAAATGGAAAATTTGTTCCGTGACGGGCGTAAGACTTATGAAATTGATGCCTTTGCGTATGTCACGCAGGATTGGAACGAATTTGTGGTCTTTAATTTGCTTGTTAGGCTACTGCTTTAGGCTATTTTCCCGGAGTTCATTCTACAGGTCTATTCATTCTACAGGTCTACTTAAAAAAAAAAAGATGTTAAAAGTGTTTAACCTTTGTGGCAACTATCTTATTTTATATTAGAAGTTGTATATATGAGAATATTACAATGAATGCAACCGGAGAAAATAAGAGAAGCAAGTTGACATTGTAAGTCATAATATGCTAAAGGGATGAGCGATCTATATCGTCATAAATACGATTGATTACAATTTCTTGAATTTACGTAATTGACAAACTAATGAAGTCATAATTGAAGTTGAACCTAATAGGTCATTATATGCATCATTTGGTCCCCTAGAACTAGAGCTAAATATTAAGTTACGTTGGGGCTAACCGTGAGTTGATTGTTGATAGCCTATGGAGTATTGGAGCATTAGGCTAAAAGCTTGCTTTTTCAGAAAAATTTTAAACACTCCAACAAATTAGGCTATAGGCTACAAAAAAACGTAGCTAATTTGTCCAAAAACGTCATGCATTGTGTTCATGACATTATGAAATATCATTCAAAATATCGCCAATTTCTCATCACAAAATAATTTAGACGACGATTTTTTTGAATTGTAGACAAAGTAAAGTAAAATTATTAGCTACTAATTATTTTCATACCAAAAATATGTAAACAAGATCAATTCTGATGAAGTAATTTTGAAGAGAAACCTTAACCAACTACAAAAATTAGAGCTAACTAGATAATAAAGAACATGTATGTCTTTTGGTTACGAAATTTCTTTACCTGATCACTGAAGAAATGCTCTGACGGGTGAAATAAGTAAGAACTATTTAGTCCATTTACAGTATGTGGAGCGTGAGAAGCAACAAATGTATTATCATGGTAGCTGCAATTACCAGAGAATTGATAATAATCATATATTAAGTTCCAGGAAGATAAATATTTACCCACTACAAGTAAACCCTAAATTTAACTTGAATCTTCAACTTGAGAGAGTTAGTAAGAGAAATCAACTTCCTCTATCTCTGATGATGACCCCCTGAGCCAAAAATGTTCCCTGCTCGTCCTTACTCGGTCACTTTCCACCCTCCAAGCCTTCCATGTGACCAACACTCAGAATGTCCCCATTACCCACAACCACACCTTAAGCTTGTCATCCTCAATCAAACCTACCCCTTAACAAGTCATAATATTACGTAATCAAATAGATATACAAATTAAAAACCTAGAAAGAGGCACACCATAAAACCCAGAAACAGATGGAGACGTCACCTTGTGTTTTTTAGCAGTCTGCAAAAGAGGAGTCCGCAAAAGGGTTTCTATTTTATGTCCATATTTGACCTTGTTTTATTGTGTGAAACATAGGCTGCAAAATGAAAAGATAACCTATTCACCAGAATTTTTTTGGCTATAAAAAATAATTAGTAGCTAAAAATAATAACATTGCACTACAAAAGGGATCTCTGTTAGCCCTATCAAGAAAAGGGAAGGAACACTCTAGTCAATCAAAAGGGTATCCTTGTTGACTCGACTAAAAATGTCTAAGTTAATATCATGAACGAGGCAATATAGTCAACTCATATTACCTAAAATCTGTTGGAATCTAATCGTGATCAAATCACAGACGCAGCTGAAAATAAAAATTTTTACAGATTCCGAATAGATCTCGATAATTGATTAAACTTAAATAAAACATCATTCAATTTAGAAATCGTACCTTGTTCGCTTTTCGTTGAAAAATCTTTGAAACTTTTTCAGATTGATCAATTATGAGCTGTCCAATTATCCAGCCTCTGATGGTATTCACAGAGCAATTCACAAACTACTTTGAGAGGAAGAAGACAAAAAGTGCTAGCTTCTAATAAAAAGCTCTTCCCTTTAAATAGAAAAATCATGACAGTTTTTTATTAAAATTAAATCTCTTTAATTATAATTATAATTATAATCTAATCTAATTATAATTAATTTAATTTTAATAAAATCAAATATCTCATAGTTGATTCCCAAAGTTTCTCAAACTTTATAATTAAGTCCAACTTAATTAAATTGATTTTTCTTTCACAAATTGCTCTTTAATGTGTGACCCATTAGATTCCTAATAATTTGGCAATGATTATAAATTCTAATTCTAATTCACAATTAGAATTAGATAACTTAAAACTTCTTTTAATTTATCTTTAATTCTCTAATTAAATAATTCATAATCATAAATCATGATTGACGCCTAGCAACATGTCATGATTACCTAAATATCAGGAATGTCAAAGTGATTTACTTAACCTGTCCATGCATAGCTATAATGTATAATTTAATCCTTTTGTCATTAAATATTCTAATTAGATAGAGAATGGATTCAGTGTCTACTCTTATCATCCAATCATGTTCATTCTTGCTAGTTAGTAATTAATTTATAATTGAAATTTAAAAACTCATTTTTCAAATATCAATTCACTCTGGCTAGAGAATTTCATAAATCATTACTAATCAAGAATAATAGAATATTCTCTCTAATTACTTTAGAATGACGAATCCTATATTGACTTACTCAACTATCGACATTTAATTCATATTGTATTCAATTACTACCGACTAAACTATCCTAAGATGATTCATAAGTAATATCAAAATACCATAATTCTCATACTAGATAACTTGGTAATCTCAAGTCTGAGGTTCAATTATACAACCATCATTATGAGATAATCTATAGACACATAAGAAATATTCCATTAGGAATTCTCATAATCGGGTCAATTCAGTGACTTATTCTCTAATAATCACCCATACATTAGTTTAAGTATCTCTATAATTTATAAGATCAATTACTTTCTTCATAAGAAAGAAACATAATGTGTGCTAGTTTTACCGTTTCAACAATATCCAGTCTTGATGAAATTACAACTAGGAATATTTAGGAATAACACTTAAGTATAAACTAAATCTTATAATCATGATCTCATCATAATTTCGATTACATAGTAATTATTCCAAAGATTTTATCTTTAGTATTAAAACATAAAATATTAATTAAATTAATACATAAAGATAAATAAAGCCTTTTCATTAATTAAAATATAATGTTATATATTAATTTGCATCCAATTGATTGGCTGCAAAGGCATAAACTAACAAGATCACCCTCTGTAAATTGACAAATCACATAAACAAGTCTTCTATCCCCAATAAGACATGAAGACAATATTTTCATCTTTGGCTCTAGTGGGGTTGGTTCATAGATTTGTCATAGCATGATGCTTCCTAAGGATAGGGAGTTCTTCACAAAAGGGACTTGGGAAACATTATGAACCCCTATAAAGCATAATATGATTCAAGTGAGATTCTTTTGGGGCTAAACTTTCCTTTCCTTCTTTTTTGTGTGTTGTTATTTTGTTTTTATTTATTTTTATATTTTTAACAAACTTATTATTATAGGCCTTAAGCTATTTAATGGCTTGCATCGAAAAAATAATCTTAGATATAAAGAGGTCTATAGCAACAAATAATCAATTAATATAATACAATGTAAAGTTGAGATCTCTTAGCTCTAATGGAGAAAAAGAAGGAAATAACATAAATGAAACAAACATAATAAGCACTTAAGGTCAACTTCTAAAGTCTTAATGCAACAAATAACATATTAAAGATGTAGTTGATGCCCAGGCGAACAGAAAATATAGGCGTCAAGTTTGTCGTGACTTTTTAGAGAATAAGACCTTCAAGTTGTTGAATTATGATAATATGGTCGACTCCTTTATTAAAGGCTTCAACAACTTTAGCAACTTGTTGAGCTTGAGGAATTTAAACATGAACATTAAGGATCTCTATCTTCAGGGCATGACATTTAAGGTGAATGTTACAGAGGGAGCTACCAAATATAACAACATTAAAGATAGGTTTACAACTATGCTTTAAGATTAAAAAATATTTCAAATTTTATCTCAATAAGTCTATTTAGTAAAATTAACATAAAAGTAATTTTTTTATATGACAAATTTTAAAAAGATATTTTTATATTTAAAAATATTAATACATATGCATTAATTTAATTTTTTAATTTACAAATTTGACACTTTTCAGTATTTTGGCATGTCGACAAATATGACTTGAAATTTTTCATTACAATTTAGTGGTTAAATCCAATATGATACATAAAAATTTGGTGCCGATTTTTTACCAACACTAATACGAAATTCAATACACTATGAGAAAACCGTAGGGATTTAGTAGTTTCGCAAACTCTTCAATTTACGGCAGTCGTTTCTAGCACATTCAAAAATAAAAAATTAAATGCAATAAAATAAATCAACACCAATATTTGTTAACGTAGTTTGGCACACCTTGCTTATGTCTGCGAGACCTTCACCCAGCTTAATTCTTTCACTAATGACAATAGTTTTATACAAGACTTTACCAAGTCGACACCACTCAACCTTTGATACTATCCCTCATTCTCACTACTTGTGAAAGAATTTCACACTCAATAGTACGACCGTCTCGTACTAACCTCAACAGAGGATTTTTTCAAACAATGTTTAATGATAACGTTATGAAATAAACAACGCAAGTGATTAAATAATAACTAATATAAACAAAGACAACACTTGAGATAAAAAGCATCTCCCCTAAATATGTCGCTTCATTAAATAATAAGATATATCCTAACAATCTCCCCCTTTTTGGCTTTTTTGTCACAAATAAGAAACTTCCCTTGAATTACAAAATTAAATATATTTAAGTATTGAAGTCACAATACTCCTCCTCAATCCAACATCAAGTTTCAAAGAACATCCATTAAAATTTTCAAGTTCAAGAAACATCCAAATAAACAATAATGAACAATTATCCAATCATCCAAATTTCTCCCCCTTTGGATAAAAAGATGCTAAAAAGCAAGACTTAAGTCACAAAGATACCTTAAAATTTCCCATTGAATTGAACAGCCACATAAAATAATATGATATCTCCCGCTTGGGATAAAACAATGCCAAAACGAAAAATGCCTTCAATGCGATCAATCTCAACAAATAAAGAAGCATAAAAATCAGTAGTAAGTGCAGCGAAAGAATTATAAGCGCGTAGTGAAATAACAGAAATTCAAGATGACAATTTACTACCAGTTAATACATATGCCAACATATCATTGCTCACTTCAATTCCATCTTTATAAGATTGATCAAATTCGTAAACCCCATCATCAAGCATAGCCTCATCTACACATCAATCAATTGACCTTAAAAAACCCATAAATAAAGACTCAAAAAGCTTAAACGATAACTCCTTCGAACGTCTTTTTTGTTTTTTTTTGTTTTTAATAAATAACATCAAACTATACTTAAAAATTGTTAAGCACACAGTCCCTTTGCCCCTCAAAGAAATTCAAACTTGGGCTTATTCCTCGTCACATTATCTCGGTCATCAACTGTCTGGTTGATTTCTTCATCTGAAGTAACTAACTTATCCTCAGTCTGAACAGTTTTTTCAAAAGCAGTAACTAACTATGAATTTAGACAATTTCTTATTTTTTCTTCACTACGTCTTTATGCTTGTCCTTGACCTTTTCTAACCCAAAAGTGCTTCGGTAATTTGAGTTGCTGCTAGAAATTTAATGGAGAGTGTCTAGATTTTCGATTTTGACCCCTTTGAAATATCATTTGTAACAATTTGTAACATTTCGGTCTTATGTGCCCGATTGCTCCACAAAAGTGACATATAGGTATGAACCTCCGATTTTCCTTTGAGATTTCTCCTTGGACAGATCTAGTCGCACCAATTTTCTCATCATTCGACTTGGAACATTCACTTCTATAGCCAATGTCTTGAAGATCTCCTTTAGTCTTACCAATTTCTAACAACTTTTTTAGCTTTTTGTTACCTCCATTTATTATTCTTATTTCCTTTTTCGTACTGACCAGCTTCAACTTTGTTTCATTAAGCTCATCTATTGTAGATAACAACTTCTTCTCAAGGTCTTGAATGGTGTTCTTCATGGTAGACTTTTCTTTCTTCAACTTCTCATTTTTCTTACATATTGGACCCATTTAGCATACATTAACTCATAGGCTTCATAAATACCTTCCTTTTTATCATCTGAAGTACTGCCATCACTATCATAATCTGAGATTAAGCTTTGAGCTTATTCGTCTGCATTTTTCATGGAATTTTTGAATTTACTCATGTTTTTGTCATCAGTTACTTCCTTCTTGGTTGCTGCTAAGTAAGCAACTAGACTTTTACTGTATAAAGTAACCAATGCAACACTATTCACAGCTTCTTCTTCACTACCATACTTACTTACGGATTCATTCTCACTCTAAGTGCTTGTATAGGACTTCTCTTTTCTCTTCTTCAAGGTGTTAGCACATTCTGCTTACACATGTCCGAAGCCTTGACACTCATGACATTGAATTTTCTTCACTTTTCTTTTACCCTTTTGAGTTTTCCCTTGTTATTTAAAATTACTATTTGATGAGCTCTCACCGTTTTGCCTAAAATCGTATCTATCCTTCTTCACTTTCTTTAACCACTTACTGAAATTTCTTATCAATAACTCCATATCCTCATTCTCATTGCATTCATCTTCGAAGTCAATCACGATTTTACCAATCTTGGCTTGCAATGCTAATCCTTTGTTCTTCTTTTGATTGTCCCTCAACAAATTCATCTCAAAGTTAACAAGAATCTCAGTTACCTTATCCAAAGACAATTCAGTGATATTATGGGCTTCTTCGATGGACACAATTTTTGGCATGAACCTCGGAGGCAACAATCTCAATGTCTTCTTAACTAGTTTGGTTAGAGTACTTCTTCTCGAGTTGATGTGCTTGATTTGCTATGTCACGCAGTCTCTTATGGAAGTCTCCAATGGTTTCACTCTCATCCATGTCTCCAACGGTGGCCTGATGATTGATGCCCCTTCTCTTATAGCCATAATTGCAAAACAAAGATCTGCACTGACTTGATGTATCAAGTTCTGATTCGGTAACCCGCTCTGATACCAATTGAGAACACGTTAGGGGTGTAGTTGTAAAATCTCATTACCTGCGGGGAGGTTAGAATAGTAATATGAGTGATTAATGAGAGATAAGAAATGCATTTTTTATACTCATGCATAATATTTCTTACACATACACGTGAATAGTGAATTTTTCTGCACATGAAAATAATTGTACATACATTCATGAATAATTCCAAGTCTAATTGGATTGAGTTGTGCTATTTTTGATAATTTTGAATTTGTTATATTGAAAATATTATTGGTTAGTGTGATTGTAGTATTTGTGAATTTTGGTGAAATTAGGAGTGAATTTCGAAAATTATGGATTTTTATGAAAAAATTGGGGAGCAAGGAATCAAAAGCGATATTTGGAGATGAATGGATTGTAAAGATGGGAGTTAAAGAGATTAGTTCAAAAGAAACTTGGTTAGAGCTTAGACCTTAGCAAAGTGACAAGTGTGAAGTTGCTTTTTATACTTTTGTTTGAAAAGTAAGTTAATGTTCTTTGAGAGTTAAAAGACTAAGTTATATGTCTAAGTTACCTTCTTCGTAAACACCTTCTTCGAATTTCCTCCCAATACACAGAGTTTTCCATCAAACTCCTTCTAAGAGATTTCTTTGCTTTTCCTTTTCCCATACCAATCTCACCTTGTAAGTTGTTTCTTCTGCCCTAAGAAAAACCAGAAGCTGGTCTTTTTATACAGTGGAATACGTTATTTGCTTGGAGTTTAGGGCTTGAAGATAATTGAAGATTTTGGAGTTTTCAACAAGTAGTGAATAAATCCTTTAGAGTTGGGGATTTATGAAATAAATTCGATGAATTACTGTCAGTTGCATAATCATGGCATTTTCTTGTATATATATTCATGAACACTGTGTTAATGGGATGAAAATATGGATATAGTGTTATTTAGTTTTGACGGATTTTAGTGATCAGGTGATGGAAAAAATGATTTTTTTGAGTTGAAAAGTAGTTGTAAAATGATGGTCTGAGATATGAATGAGTGTATGAATGAAAGTTGACAAGAAAATAGAGAATGCGAATAAAAGTAGAAAATACAGAATTTTAAAAATGGTGGTAGAATGCGTATAGGATGAAACATTGATTTTTTTGGATTTCGATGGAACTTGGTTAAAATTGCATTTTTAGGAGTAGTATGAATTGTGATGAACGAGTTGATTGAAATGTAGCAAAAAGATTGGTAATAAAAAAAATTGAAGTCTGGAAATTTCTAGGAATGAATAGTAAGAGAGTTGAATTTTTAATTTAAACTTCTATGAATTTTTTGTACTGATCTAGATAGATTTTGACAAAATGGTCTTCATGGAAGTTGTAGATCTTTCTTAAGCTTTCCATTGATATAAAGTTTGCAAATTTTGGAGTTCTGGATCAAAAGTTCTAGATTTTTAAAGTTGTGTTTCGGTGGAGAAGAAGAAGTGGAATTGCACCGTCGTGCTTATGGGTTTTTAGGCAATTTGCACCGTCGTGACTCTGAGGAACAACAAAAACGCATTATTTTAAGGATAATGGGTTTGCACCGTCATGCTTATGGTTCGACTTTGAGAGTTGATAACTGATGAATATCTGAAAAGTTTCTGGATTTGAATTTGGTTGCTTTTATATTGAGAGTAATTGTAAACTACTTGTGGATGGAATGTATATATCTATATATATGTTCTGATCTGGATTGGAGTTGGTTTGGATGAAAATCTAAAAAAAAAGAAATTTACAATTGAGAGAGAGATAATGTGGAGTTTCGAATTTTTGGTGTTAGATTGATAAATTTGAATCTGGATGTGTAGAGATTGTATTTGAAATTAGAAATGCTGAATAGATAAGTTGGAAAGAATTGGAAAGGCTAGAAATGACAAAAATTTATGGAGGAACTGAAAAAGGATTGTTGAAGAAGATGGTAGAAAAGCACCGTCGTGCAAATATAAAACCGAAAAGTCATGATCGTGCAAAAGCATGATAGCGACTTCCGGGTTTTGGCAAAGTCGCGATCGTGCCATCTAACTATTTTGAAAGGATTTTTGCTGAACATCCTTCAATCTTTTGCTATAACTTCTTCACCCGATGTCCAAATGACTTAATTCTTAGACCAATAGATTCATAAGACATTGAGTTACATCTCCACTAAAAATCATGGCCTTCTAAATTGATTTGGTTGGTGAATTTAAGATGGAAATGTAACTATGCTGAAGTATGATAATTGATAGGATTAGTTTACTGAACATACTTCAATGTTTTGATTATATCTGGATCTATAGGATTCCAAATAAGATAATTTTTTATTTGGAGTAAACTAGAGAAATAGGGCTACAAAGCATATGAAAAGGTCAAATTATGATTCAGTCTCTATGATGTTCAATTTCTGGATGGAATTTGTATATAGTAAACTGTTTTTGAATAAGAACAGTCGAAACATGTTTAAGGTATATCTTCCAAATTACTAAATCAAATTGAGTGATTTTGGTGTCAATAGAAACATAAGACATAGAGGAATACTTTTCTAGAAGAGAGTATGACCAAATTACTTCAGTTACACTTTCTAATTAAATGTGAATAGTAGACTCGAAAGTGTAACTTGGAAAAATCTGAAGTAAGTCAATGAGAAATGAATTGTAAATTTAATGGTTTTAGTGAGGCTGATAATTTGCATTTTGTCATGTTAATTCTCTATGTTTTATGTTCTTTTGGTAGAATTTTGTGATGTTCTGCTTGTG
>JAOQMQ010000004.1:19960625-19972103 GCA_027563845.1 Erythroxylum subrotundum
GTGTGTGTGTGTGTGTGTGTGTGTGTGTGTGTGTGTGTGTGTGTGTGTGTGTGTGTGTGTGTGTGTGTGTGTGTCTGTGTGTGTGTGTCTGTGTCTGTGTCTGTGTCTGTGTCTGTGTCTGTGTCTATATATATTATTTTAGAAGTTTTTTGGAGAGCTTAGAGAGAAAGAGCTAAAAAGTGTGAGATTAGTTATAATTGTTTTGTGAATTGTTCTTGAGTGAGATAACTCAAAACCTTTATCACTTGTACATTGCTATTTGATTTAATGAATTTATTATCAGTTTGTCCTTTGGTTTTACCTTTACACTAGAGGCTTTCTATATTAAATTTTGTGTGCAACTTTTCTTTGAGTCATCGTTATCGTTTGAGTGGTTTTAACTAGCCAATTAAGAATTTTTACATGTATTCGTACTAGTAAGTGCATCTTTGATGCTTTCATCGATTCTCCCAATAGGCCATATTGGTTGAATGATCTCATTAATCTTGTGAGTGTTATTGCTTGGAGTCCAACACAAAGCATTCTAGAATTTTGAAGGAAGTTTCTTTTTGTTGGGATTAGAATTCATTGAAATTATGTAACAACAGAGCATGAATCAATTAAAAATTTTAGTATTGAGTGATTTTTTTTTCATTTAGTTTATCTTTTAAGTGCATTACAAATACAAGTTTGTAGAAGGTTTTAAAGTTTAAAATTAATCTAACTGATTGCCAATTGCTAAAGTAATATGCTCTAAAGGAATTGAGATATATTTTATGACCATTAGAAAATAAAAAAGGGAAAATATATATGATAAAGATTAAAACGCCTCGATTTATTCTAATATTTTGAAAAATAAAATCAAAATCGTACCCTAAGAAGGATAAATAGTTGTTCCAAAAAGTTAATTATGAATTTCTTTTATACTGTTCATAAACTAAAAGGCTTCCTAAGTAAAAGAAAACAATCACTTTTTGCAAAGATTGGTGAAAGGAAAAGAAATAAAGTGACGATAACAAATTTCATGAGCTTAAGATATGGCAAAGTGAATTTCTTCCAACATTAATTATTTAGGTTCAATTTTATGTATGGGTAGGGAAGTCAAATCATTTAAACTTAGGCAAAAGAGTAAAAAAGACTCAAACATTTACATCAAAATTCAAATTGAACCCTATTGTTTGAACTCGTTGAAAAAGAATCCTAAGGTTTTCTAAACATACAAAAACAAACTTGATGAACCATTTTCGTTAACCCTTTGTTAAAAAACACACAATTGATATATTTTATTATTTTTGTGGGCCCACACCACATATTTATCCTACTTGATTAGCCTTTGAAAGTAAGCAACTTATCTACTTCTTCACTAACCAATTTTCTTTGCAAGCAAGAATGTTCTTTTTTTCTTTTTTTTTTCTTTTTTTCTGTCCTTCAACCAATCTTTTAGAAGCTAGCTTCATATTTTTATGTTTTTCTTTAAATTGTTCAACTTTTATAGTTCTCTTACAGAAGTTTGAAGATGTAATGGCGAAGTAAGGGGTTCCTTTTCTGTGTAGCAAAAATGCCAACACTATTAGGAACACACAAGTTGATTACCTTATTCTTATTGTTATTGTCCTTAGTGTCATTGTCACGACGAGTGAGATCTCTTAATCACTCTTTAAATGACCACATGCTCAGGATGATCGCCTTCTAAGATAACCTTCAAGATCCAAATGGAAAGCTATCGTCTTGGAATCAGAACAATGATATGCCCTACAGCTAAGTTAGTGTCATTAGCAACTCGATGACCAACTAGGTCTCTAACCTCACTCTGTATAGGTTTTCTCTCTCAGGTCAGATTGAACATAGTCTCTTGCAGCTCCAGTTCCTCCAAATGCTTTCACTTTCCATAAACAACTTCACTAATTCCATTTACCTTAATGTAATGATCCAACCTGCTTCAAAATCTAACTAAGATTTGTTCCTGTGAAAAAAATATAACGGGCAAGGAATGAGCTGTTAACTCAATAAGAGGCAACTAAAATGTACCCATCATGTAATATATAATATATATAAATTCAAAAGAAACATATATGGCATCGCATCGTAATTCATATCACAATTCGCATTTATTATGCTTATTTATTATTCTTAATCCATGCTTCTATCCTAAAATTTTTATTTAATTCTTTTCTTAATCTTTTAGGGCCCCGCTTAACCTAGTAGACTTATATCTAATGGTCTGCTAGTAAATAGACCAATCAGGACACTTCCCATTCCTAGAAATATCCTGGGCATTCCCATTTCTGGAATACCGAATCTCATTAAATAAATCATACAAGAAATTTCCCCTCTTGGAAGTATCCTGGGTATCCTCACAGTTGGAATACTAAAATAAATTACTAAAGATATCCCCACTTTTGGAATATCCCGACACCTATCTAATAATCAATCTCAATCTTACCGTTTAAATATCAAGACCATCAGATATAAATCTACCTAGGCAAGCCACTAACTACAATTTCATTTTATTCTCTTAATATTCCATAAATTCAACATCATCATGTCACATCATCTTCTTTCTTCATTGCATAGTTCCATTATTAAGATAAATCACAAATCACATAGATTGTATATAACACAATATTTTCAAGTCATTTAATCCTATATTCCTTCGTATTTATGGCCAACACCTAAATAATAAAATAATTAAACTAAGTAAAATAAAAATAAACTCTAAAAATTTCTAATTTATTAAACTACCCTAACTCTTCCAAAATTTCAAAATTGCCATTAATTTTTTTTTTCTCCCATGTTTCTCTCTCCTACCCTCTTCCCTCTCTCTCCCTCTCCCCTCCCCTCCCCTCTTCTTCTTCTCTCTCTTTCTTTCTTTCCTTTTTTTTTCCCCCCTCTTTTCTCTTCTTCTTTTCCTCTCCTTCTCCATTCCACGTTGCCATCCTCTCAAATTCTAGCTTTCCAGAAAATTTTCCAGATTTTTAACCCCCTTTCTAACTATGTTTTCATCCATTATCTCAATATAAACATTCTTATACACATTCTATCAAAAATAAAAACACAAATATAGTCTCTTACCTTGCAAAATCACCACAAAGACCAAACAATGATAAGTCTATGAAGAAGACTACAGAAAACTTGGAAGAACACAAACTGTCGTCGGTTTTAGGGAAAGAGGGAAGAAGAAACTAGTTATCGGGGAAGATTCCTACGTCTTTGAGCGTGTGTGCTATTTTTGCCTCTGTAAATTTCAGTTCTAATCGATTTTCTTGAACTCTGCTACCTGGCATCTAGGGGTTGAACGGGCTTAGGTCACTTGACTTATTTGATAGCATGTTTGAGGGTGAGCTTCTGACATTTATTGAACAACTTGCATGCTATTAATTTGAACAAGAATGATTTTAGTGTCCAAGTTTCTGATGGGATTGAGAGTTGTTTGTTGCTGAGAACTGTTAATTTTAGCATGAACTCAATTTCTGGGTACGTTCCATACATAATGCGTAGGCTTGGCTTGTCCAATCATTTCAGTCTAAGCAACAACTTGTTAATTGGCCAAGTCCCAAACTGCATTGGAGATATGAAAAATCTAAAAATTTTAGGTTTATGCCGAACGTTGGACGATTTTTTAAAAATGTTTTTTTGATGATAAATATGCCCCCATAAAATTAATGAAATATGTTAGTTATGTTTTTTTTAACAAAGGTGTAACATAATGGGGGTTGTTTTTGTACGTTTAGAAAACTTTAAGATTCTTCTTGAACGAATTAAAAGGATAGGGTTTAATTTGAATTTTGATGTAAATATTTTGATTTTTAAAACCTTTTTGCCTTTAAACTTAAAAAAGAAAATTTCTTTAAATAGTAAAATTACTGTCATTCTTAAAAAATATTTTATTAGTATTTAAATTTTATTGAATTATTTCAGCAAAAACTTTATAAAAATTATGTTAGAATAGTCATACTAATTTTATCACATGTTAATTGTTTGTTTGTTTCCACCGTGAGTTTCTATTTTTCCTTTCAAATTTAGTAAAAGATATGTTTAGTTAAATTCATGGTTTTTGTTTTTATTTTATTTTTCATTTTTATAACTTATGATAACTGTATGACTGGTTTCTATTTTTTATTTTATTTAATAAAAAATAAATTGTTTTTATTTTTCATTTTTATTTATTTGTTTTTAAATATATTATTTATTTAATAAATATAAAATACATAAATTTCAAACAATTTAAGAATATGTTATTTGTTATTAATTTATAAATAATTGTTACTCATTAAATTATTTATTTTATTTAAATGTAATAAATTATTTACTAATATTTATTGAGAAGTATTATAAAATAAGTTCAAATTCATTATTTAATTAAAATAATTTTATTTTAATTTTATATAATATTTAATTATTATTAGTAATAAAATATAATTATATTAATATTATCAACCAAGCATATTTTTGTTTTCATCTACAAATAAAAACCAAAAAGAAAATAGAAAATAGAAAACATAAACTACAACAAAAAAAAATAGAAGTGAACTTAGACATCTCTTTAAAATGTTTTCATTTTTGTTTACAAAACTAAAATCAAGAAACAAACCACAAATTATAAAAAAAAATAAAGGTGGAATTAAAAAACCTAAACAATCAATCATATAATATTTTTATTAAAAAATTGGATATAAACTTAATATATTTCTTTAACCTTTCTAATATTATAAAGTATTTTAAAATAATTTAAATAATTAAAGATTTTAAAATAATTAAAATTATAGGAAATTATTTGTGATTTACCTATTGTTTAATTTACATTCATTTTAAAAATTTCAACTAATTTTCATGAACATGATAAGATGAAAAAATATATTTTAAAGTCTAGTAGTCTAAGGAGAGAGATGAATATCAAGACTCATCCTTGAAATATAGTGGTTTTTAGACATATCTAAAACAAAATTATTGTATCAAGTTTTCGGTATATTAATGATGAAAACAAATAAAGAGTAACGATAAAGTTCGTCGGCTTAAACAAAGTGCTAGGTTTAACAAGTATATCTCTTATGTCACCAGACTAGTGAGTCTAAGTGGCAGTCTTCCCTTGAATTAGGGCCTTAGGTGTATTAATTGTTAAGGTAACGACAATGGGCTACTTATGTGAAAAATGTTTCAGCATCTTATCATCATTTTTGTGTGTGGAAATTTTAGGTTAGTATTACAATATTGAGCAAAGTTCAAAATATTTTTACAATTTACCCTTTATAAAATTTTTGCACTATGAATATGATTTCATTTTTCTTATTACGCCTAAATGAATTGATAAAGTCGAAATATGTTATATTTTTTTAAATGTAACACTAATCCGTGAAAACCTCATTTGATTGATTATTTAGGGATTTGTTAAGGTTATTTATCTATTACTAAGGAAAACATTAGCATGTCCAGTGACGGAGCTACATACAAACTTGGGGGGCTACTGGGCCCCTCAAGTTTTTGTAAAAAAATTATTTTTAATATATATATATATATAAGAATAGAGTTATTTAAGGGTCAGTGGTGTACTGGGCCCCTCAAAATTTAAAAAAATTAATTCTTGGACCCCCTATCTTAAATTCCTGGCTCCGTCACTGAGCATGTCTAATAATCACCAAGTATAAAGTTAGTGAGATTATTTCTCACAATTCATTTGTTATTTTTTAGCTTTAAACTGTTCGATGCAAGCTTATTTTCCTTATTCTTTGGTGGCTAGTTTATCCTTATTAGCAATAATATTTACAAATCATAAGTTTATGGGGACGTGGCCTCTCCTCTAAGTCATATAAAGGCTAATTCATTTCACTAAATAAATTAATTTTCATTCAAAGCATATTTGTCTGAGCTGTGAAGGTTTATGTGTAATTCTCTTTGTATTGTATTTTCTTCCATCTTTTGTTTATTTATTTTGTGAGCATAATGAGTGCACTTTTTGCCCTCTAGAGAGATCATATAAAGTTTTGTGTCCTATTGTGTTCAACATTGTGTATCAAGAGTAGGACAATTGTAGGAGTCTTATGCTAATTACATGAGAGCTTTCTTTTAGCAAGATGAGTGATCTTCAAGTCATTGATGAAATAAAAATCTCAACAATCAAAACTACAATTCCTAGTTTACTTGCATGATGTTATAAATGCAAGGCCAAATCTTGTCAAAAGTCATTAACAAAAGTGAAGTTACGTAACTAAGTAGAAAATGTAGATGGTGTACTGTAGAAATGAAATATTAAAGCAGGCAAAACAATTTTCATATTGAAAAATATGTTTAAAGAAGATGTGCTAAAGCATATCCGAGATGCCATAACCTCCATAGAATCTTGAGATATATTCACCAAGATTTTTTTATTCTAGAGAGCAAGTTATTGTCAATAGTATAATGCAGCATGAAGGTCACTCAGTACTTCTAAAAAAAGAAGTTGTAATGTCGACATTTTTAAGTTAGATCCTCAAGATTTAATTAAAGAAACCAAGATGAAGAGAATAACCATTCAGATTTTAAGATTTGAATATAAAGGCTTTATTGTTCCAATATAAGGACAGTAAAATCAACCATTACTTGTTGAGTTCAAGAATTTTTGGCTAAGCAAATGAGAGATTTTCACTAAAAAGTAAAGAGGAAACACCGTTTCCAATAGAAGTGGGTGGAATTCTAACTTGAACATTATCAATGGATCAAAAAGAAATGAAGATAAGGTATAGAGTTATCAAGATGAGGGGATCACTCATGCAGTGGTCACATAATAACATTATAGAAATAATAAAAAGTTTAAGGGGACGTGCTATAACCACAAGAAGAAAGGTAACATGGAAAAAGCTTCTCAATCAAAGAAAACGTTTGTTGATACTTTCAAATGCAAAGAAAAATGGGATGCAAAAGAATTCTTTATAATTGGAGAATAGGAATTAGCTTCACTATAACTATGTTAAAGTATATCCATTATAAGAATGACTAGATCTTTGACTTTTTCTACTCAAACCATATGAAAAGTGGCAAAGAAAAGTTATAAAAATTTTTGAAGTAAAAAGGAAGCCTAGTGGTGGAAAAAAAACTCAAAGTTATCAATAACTCATGTATTGTAATACAATAGTCCTTACCCAGTGCAACGCTAATGAAATGCCACTGCAAAATGTCTACCATATCTTAGGTACGAAGAAAAACATGCTTTAAGTAGCACAACTAACATTTTTAGGTCATTTTGTTTCATTTCTCTGACAAGATGTGAAACTATATCATAATTATAAGATTTTAGAAAAGTTGATGAGAGAGGGATAAAGATTAAAGTCAGTTTATCTAATGGCAGCAAAGATTGCATATATAAACAAGACTCAAAAGAATAAGATGTAAAATTTATACCACATGTGATTGATTCATATCAGCTATTCCAAGATAGATGAAATGATATTAAAAAAAAAAAACTAGATGTTGAAAGGACTTGTCCCATTTGAAATTAGATCTAAACAATTGTTTAGGCTACAATATCAAATAGCCTATTGGTTTCCATATGAGGAGTCTAAGTTTTAAGTAAAGGTACTATAAAGTTAATACACTTTGATGTGTTTAGACTTTTCAGGCAGTCATTAATTCATGAGATAAAGTCTATGGTGAATTTCATTATGTTTACAAAGTTCAAAGAGACACTTAAAGTAAAATTGAATAAAATAATTTGCTACTTTCATACTAACAAAGAAGGAGTGTATAACTTATATAAGTTTTCTTAATACCTTTGAGACTATCCAATACATCATTAGTTTACACTTGCTAACACACTGTAGCAAAATAGTGTAACTAAGAGACAGATCAAACATCTTCCAAAAATAACGTTTAGAGTATGCTTCACACGAAGGTTGTACTAAAAAGATTTTAGGTAGAAGCAATGAAGACTATAGTTTTATGACCAATTAACTTCCTCAATAAAGGTTATACTTTCTTTCACTTTTTAAAAGATTGTGGAACATAAAAACTACATTTAGTTATTTACAAGTTTTTGTACATGTATTCTATGTATTTATACCTAACTAGTTATATAGAAAGATGAACAAGAAGATTATAATGTGTATCTTAATCAGATATGAAATTGGAAAGTTCTGCAAATCCCAAAATGCAATGTTCAATTGAGCTTTTTTGTGGTGGTCTTTATATAAGGAAGTACTTTCAAACCCAGGTGTTTTTAAATATGCATTACAATCTTCTCAAATTTAAAGAATGCATAGCTTAAAGTCTTCATAAAGTGGGTGTGTGTCAATGACTAAGTGAATAAAGTGAGCTTAATGAAGTAGAAATGTTGACTCCACTCAAAATATCAACTAGAAAAAAAGTTAAATCCTAAACATGTCAAATATTATCGTAGTAGAGGAAGCAGACACAGAAGAACCATATACATTTGAGGAACCATTTTAAAATCTAAAATGGACTAAAGCTATAGAAGAGAAAATTGATATAAAAATAAAATTATGCTTAGGAATTTATGCTCAATGATATATGCTTGATTGTTTATACATTTACTGAGTAACACTTAGTTCATATTTGGTTTTAGGTATAAGTAGGAAGACAAGAACTAAAATGGGTTAAAAGCATAATCCTTGAGCCATCCTTTTGATGTTCAAACTCACTTGTCTTTGTGGAACAAGAAGGATATGAATTACGGTGAAGATGGGACAATAAAATGAAAAATTAGCATGACCTGTATGATGCATGACCATGTATAAATTCGATGGTGACATTTTTTTTAGGATGCACGATTTGATGCATGGTCGTGCATCTAATCGTGCATCTTTATAAAAACCTATTTTTCATATAAATAGACATGTGAGCAGCCAAAGAAAGTATGAATCATTTTTGGAACACGAAGGAGGTAGAACACATTATTCTTCGAGATCTATGGAGGGATAGTCTTCTTCTTTCTAGTTTGAAGGTGAAATCGAAGCCAAAGATCACATATGAACTTCTCTTCATTGTGTATTGTTGACTCTTTATCTTTAAAGATTGTTTATGTTATTTTTTGCTTATTTTTTTTGGTATTCATGTATGGATGATTAGTATTATCATTCTTAATAGATTGTTTATACATAAAACCATTTCTAGAATATGGAATACAATACGTAATAGTTGTATGTTCAATTCATTTGTAGTAAACTAATGTCAATGAATTACTAGGAATATCATAGCATAGGTTAAATAACCTAAGCTTGTATGTTTGTTGCCTAGATTAATATATTTTTCTAGGTTGTAATGTAGTTGTCCTATTAAATCTAGAGAGCTTATTCTAGGTTGTTTGATATCTAGGTTTAGTTAAAGAGATTATTTTGATTAAACACAATTTAAGGAAAAATCAGGATTAATAGAGCTTATTGTTAACCTACGATTAATAATTTCTAAGAGAGGTATAATTAAGTGTGCTTATTTATGTGTAGGCTGAGATTGACCAAAAACTAGATTCCAAACTCATTCGTCAATTTTATCATTTTCTCATAATTTGATTTAAATTGCTTTCAGTAGTTCAATTTTACTTTGTTTTATTATTCGAAACCAACCAAACTCCCCTCCCCCATATACTAAACACTTATTCCTTTCATTACAAAAGCTACACGTACATTCCCTGTGGATACGATCTTTACTCATCACTGCTATAAATTTAGTTATGCAAAGGTAGGTTTTATTTTCTGGTGCATTTGACAAGCATAACCAAGGCTAGGAGATATGAATCATATTTCCTACACATGGGTTTATAAGATAAAACACCACAAAGATGGATCAATTGAAAGGACCAAGGCTCATTTGGTTGCTTGAGAGTTCTCTTAACAATATGAACCAAACTATGATGGAACATCTAGTCCATTTACAAAGATTACAACTACTTGGCATTTATAGCTAGCAAAGACTATAGCTTGTATAAAATTAATGTAAAGAATGCATTTTTTGCATGAGGAGTTGGATCAATAAATTTACATAAATCAACTGATGGGGTTTCAAAGTTAAGATCATCCTAAATATATGTGTAAGCTTAAGAAGGTGTTATATGGATTAAAATAAGCATTGATGGTATAGTATAGTGAGATTGCTAAATTCTTACTCATAATTGTTATTAGATGATATTTACATATTCTAGTTCTTTTATCAAAGCTAATGGAGAAAAGATGGCTATTTTGCAAGTGTATATGGATAATTTAATAATAACATAAGATTATAAAGAATAAATTCTCCAAACAAAGAGGAATGCATCAGATTGCTTTCAGATGAAAGAACTTAGATAGCTCAAGCACTTTCTTGGTTTAAAAGTTCATCATACTAAAAAAGGAATCTCTCTCTATAAGCAAAAGTACTCTAGTATATTTACTAAAGAGAGCCAAATGCCAAAATGTGTATTCATGAAGGGAAAGATTTGAGAGATATAATGATGTATCAAAAACTGTTAGGAAGTTGGATCTACCTAACTATAACTAGACTTGATATTTCATATGTAGTTAGTGTAATGGGTTAGTATATGTAAAATCCAAAGAAGCTTAATCTTAAAGCAGCATGTTAAAATTTTAAACATATGAATAGTACACTTGATTATGGTTTTTTGTATAAGAAAAGTAAAGGTTGCATGTTAATTGGTTATTACAATGTTGACTATACAGTTGATCATGATACTTGACGTTTCAAAGATAAGGTATATATTATACTGACATCTTAACTCCTTATTTCGATTAGGTAAATGAAGAAATTTGACAATACTTTCTTTTAGAAAAATGTTCCTCTCTGTCTGATCTTTCTAATGACACCAAAAACACTCAATTTGGTTCAGAAATAAAGAAGTTATGGCTAAAACACTTTCAGACCAAAACTAGACCAAGACTGAACACTACACCTAAATTCACTCTAGAAATTGAACATCTTAAGAACTGAATTGAAATTCGATTCCTTCAGAAAATTTGTAGATCTATGTCTCTAGTTTAATTTGCAACAAGAACCAGAACGATCCAAGCTCTATATCTCAAGATATCTACCAAAATACTGAAGTCTATTCAGACTTTTCAACTGATCCGCTCACTTTGATCAGATCAATCTTTCCCGATCGGTCTCACAAATTCATATATTTTCGTGGGAAGATAGAGGGATGTCTTAGGAATCCAACACTTCAAAAATAAGATCGATCAGAGGTCGGACGAAAAAGTTATTGCCAAAAGAGTGGAGAGAGGTCGCTCGGCCAAAAAACGGCCGAGCGGTGCGCCCGCGTGGGCGATCGACCAATTGGCCGAGCAGTGCACCCGCGCTCTTGACGTCCTAACTTCCGACCTTCATAATTTTTGACTTAGAACTCTAAATTTTACAAACTTGATATCGATTTAAAGATAAAAGACAGCTCTACCATTTTTATGAAGGATTCAAAAACAAGAAAGGTTTCTAAAGGGGTCAAAAATTCACTCCAAGATGACCAATCGACAAGCTCTTCATAAACAGTACCAAAACTTGTAAACATCATAACTTTTGATCCAGAAC
>JAOQMQ010000004.1:20024002-20036291 GCA_027563845.1 Erythroxylum subrotundum
TGAGAGAAGTAGGTTTGTATGGAGAGTAAGAAGGAGAAAGCAAGAAGATGATGGCTAGGCTTGAAGTTGGAAAAAAAATCACACAACACTTGAAGGAGGAGGATGATTCACGAAGAAGAGAAGAGAAAGTCACCAAACAAAGCTTCAATTCACATAAAAAGGGAGGGTGTCGTGAATGCACAATAGGAGGCTTCAATTATATGTAACTTAAGGGTTAAGGACTTAATTACATGGTCAATATGATGCCACTTGGCACACTCTAAAAAATCCTTCTTAAATTCATTAATTTCAAGACCAAATTCTAATAATTATCACTTGTCTAAACTTTATATACCCATATGTCCAAATTCCAATACCATATGCAACAATTCTATTACCATCGACCAATTGGTCTGCCACCAGGCATTTTTTCTAGTCCGGGTTTTTACCCCGAAAAAAATTTCAGAAAAATCCCTAAAATTCTCCAAAATTATAAAATCACTATTGACACTCTCCAATTAATTTTTCAAGATCCATAGCCCATAATTTTCAAACTAAACACACTTATTCCAATTATACCGGGAATATCAATGTATGCATGTACAAACAATTTCATGTGCAACAATGTCATTTATCACATTAGCAATATGCCACATAATGAATAACATACTAAGGTACTGCTACCTTCTCACTGAATACCCATAATTACCATTTTACCCTTCCCGCTAGAACCGGGATGTTACAGTATCACCCTGTAGGGTTATTTCAATGAACTCTCATTATTCATCATCAGTTCATCTTCATTCTCATAACATCCCAAAAATCCCTATGTTCATAACCAACTTATGCTCTTCCAACCGCCTCCCTCACTATCTTTCCATCAATCTTTTTCAAATCAACACCAAAGGATACCAATTTCTATGGAGAGATAGGAAGATGTGTTAGGAATCTATTGGTTCAAGAATCATTTCATTTGGAGGTCGGATGATAAAGTTATAGCTAAAAGAATCCAACATAATTATGTCCTTGATCATATTGTACCTGTCTTGGGACAATTGGTGTAACTTTCAATAGAGATGTCGAATTAAGGTCGCCTTAGGACGGTTTTGAAGAGGACTTCTAGATCTACAACTTTTGTGAAGACTTCGAAGAGAGATTTTTCCATTTAGAACAAAAACGTGAATTTCCGAAAGTGTATAGTGTATGTCCATTAAACGGACCTTCACGGGTCCGTTTAATGGACATGGGTGAGGCTGGGGGTCATTATAGACCCGAGAAGGTCCATTTAATGGACCTATTGTCCGTCTAACGGACATAGGTGATACCTAAGCCCCTCCAAAGCCTTTCCAATGGTTCCTACATCTATTCTAACATCACTTTCACTCATAATCTTTTCGAATTCAAATCTTCTAGTGCAATATCACTTCTTATCAATTCAAACACCAAATTGATCTGATAAAACTCTCAAATCTCAACTCATTTGATTCATCACATTCAACTACATCCCATCATTTACTATAGTTGTCCTGATATACATCCTATGTAGCATCACTAACTTATAAAGGCCATATCTCTCAACTCCGATATCCAAAATTTTCATACTTTATATCATTGGAAAGCTAGAAAGACAAGCTACAACTTCCAAGAAGACAACTTTGTCTAATTCATCCTAGATTAATATAGTTTTTCCCTTGAAGTCAAAACACAATTCCTACCCCTTTGAAAAGCTGAAAAATGCAATGTAAAGACTTAGACAGTCATGGACAAAGCACCGACATATTTCATTGATATCATAAGATAAGAGTTTTACAAGGCTTTAATGGGCATTTCAAGTCACAATACATCATAATCAAAAATACAAAGTTTACATAAACTAGAATTGCTCAAAATGCAACTAAAGCCTTGTTTTACAAAACTAGCTTAAAATACAAAAACAGTGCAAAAGTGGAGTGATGCCTCGACTCTTGGTTATTCGATCTCATGTTCTTCACCTGAAGATGGGACAGAAATGGAGGGGTGAGCTTAAAGCTCGTGGGTAACAATTTTGTAACCCATAACAATCAAAACCATTGAAATATTCATTTCCATTGTAAAAATTCATATTGAATCACAAAGCACATGTTTCTCAAATTCTCAACCAAATTCACAATAATGTGAATCATGTATACATCAATCTTGTCAACATATCATGAGCATATAAGCACATCAAAATGGTTTGGGTGGATCCAAAAACGGAACGTACTACACATTTCCACATAATGGTCCTATGTAGCTGTGAACAGAACGTACTATCACATTCTCACTTAATGGTCTTACGTAGCCGTGAACTTAAGGGAGTCCATGAAGGAGCTCCATGCCACTAGCTGGCAGGCGGGAGAAGCCTTTTGTCAAAGTGCACTTGACTTAACTTAGGGGACTACCACAAACCCACATAATCATGCATTTCACATCTTGTAAACATATTGCCCAAAATGGCACATTTTCGAAACTTGATTTCATTACCATAATATCGTTGCAAAAACCAATATTCTTTCAAAATCATTTCCATCATTCATTTCATAAACTAATAACACAATTCATATACAAACATGTAGCACATTCTTAAAGCATTTAAAAAGCAATAAATGCATATGAATAAAGTAGTTGAAAATCATTTATTTCCATTTCTTGAAAGAAACATTAATGGCTTATTACTTAATTATAGAAGTGTAACCCACCTTAATTTCCTTGCTTGAAAACTTGCTCAAGGATGTCTCTCCTCTTGCCTCTCTTGCCTCCTTTCAACATTGGCACAAATCCCCATTCAATAGGAATGCATGAAATTGATCCTAGAATACTTAAAACAATGCATTTCCTAAGCCCTTTGAATCAAAACCCTTCCAAAAATCCAAAAGATTTAACATAAACTTACCTTGAATCTTCACCAAAAAATGAGTTTCTTGGCTCTAATGGAAGCTCTAATCTTCCTCTTCCTTTTTCCCTTCTTGAGCAACATCAAAGTCTCTCTTTAAAACTAAGAAAAGGTGAATCTTAGCTTAAAACTCCATTCTTTTCTCTACTTCACCGAAACCTCTCTTCTTCTCTTCTTATTTTTCTTTCTTCTTCTCCTTCACTGACGTTTTTTCTCTTCTTTAGGAAGACAAGATTTTCCTCTTCCCATTCTACCCTTAATGAATGAGAAAAGTCCATTTTGCCCTTCCTTATATTCCTTGTATCTTTTATCCTTAAGCAACCTCCCAAAAATGACCTTCATGCAATCTTACTACCTTAACACTTTAATTCAATTAACCTATGTCATAAAATCTTACTAACATTGACATAAAAATTAACTCCAAAATTATTCTATCAAACCTCATAATAAATTTAAATCATGCTTAATCAATAAAAAAAATTCGGGGGCCAACAATCTTAGCCTAAAAGATAAGGAAATTGTTAAACTAAAGACATACTACAAGGCCATAGAGATTTATAACTCATAACTCAGACAAAAGGTTAGGATATTATGGTAGAAGGAGGGTGATAAAAACCTCTAAATTTTTCCATAATGTTATTTAGGGAATGAGAAACAAGAGTAGGATTCTATCCGTAAGTGATTTCAGTGGAATGTAAGTTACGGATTAGCTTCAACTTAAGGAATTGGCTCATATGCACTTTTAAGACATCATGGGAAAATGCAATGAAGTTAGGGATCTTCCTCGGGATCTCATCTTTTCTCTCAAAGGCTCAATTCCCCCTCACCACAACGAGTCACTATTAAGGGCAATTACACCAAAGAAAATTAAAGATGTCTTGACTTCCTTTCATCATGGTAAAGCTCCTAGACCTAATGGCTTTGATGCTAGGTTCTTTCAAGCCACTTGAAACAAAACTGGAGGTATGGTCACTAGAGCTACCTTACAATTCTTTAATTTTGGTAAATTATGAACTAAGCTTACTAAAATATATATTTTCTTGTGCCTGAGATCCCTAATCCTTCTACTCTCAATAAGATTAGGTATATACCTTTTTCTAATGTAATATATGTTAATCTCCAAGATTATTGCAAATAAACTAAAGTCTACACTGCCTAAACTAATCAATTCTGGTCAAGGTACCTATATAAGAGATAGAAATATTAGGGATAACACACTCCTTACATAGGAACTCTTTAAGGGATACTTCACCAATAGATCAGTTAAAAGTTGTGCATTAAAACTTAATTTTACTAAGGCCTTTGACTCTATTAAATGGGACTTTATTTTAAGCACTATGCTAGTTATGGGTTATCCGAATTAGTTTGTTTCTTGGAAAAAAGTTTGCTTATCTTCAATTTCTTATCCAATGATAGTGAATGGTGAACCTTCAAAGTGTTTCAAAGTAGTTGGGGGACTAAAGTAAGGAGACCCTTTGTATCCTTTCCTATTCACAATAAAAATGGAGATCCTAAGCAGAATTATCTCACTAAACATTGTCAAAGACCCTTCATTCAAGTTTCACTGTAGGTCTAACAAATTACAAATACACCAACTATCTTTTGCTAATGATCTTTTATTGCCATTGTTGAGGCAAGTTTTAATCTATTAAAATCCTCAATATACTACAAGCGCACAGGTCATGGGTGTAGTATGTGAGGTATCGATATCTCAAGGAGTTGTCAAACTAATATAATTCTAAGTTATCTAAGGCTTAAAGAATTATTAAAATGAAAATAAAAATTACACAGAAAGTAAACACGTGAAGAAGATTGATTGGAATTAAAATGTAAAATTAACACATAAAGAACCAAATTGAGCACCACCAAATTTACAATAGAAAACACATAAGGAAGATTAACCGATTAAGAGAAGAGGGATTTATCTTATCATCAAATACTAACATGATTACTTTTAAGTTAATATGGTATCGGTCCTAGACTTTCAAAGGGTGGATTAGTCTCTCTCGAGTTATAATCATTAAACCCTAAATCATAATCCCTAATTGAATTATGGAATTTACAATATCTCAATTAACAAAAAACCACAAATTCAATAAGATCTTAAGCCCTCTAATGGACTATCGGGTCCTCACACAAGATTTCTCTTCATGTAAATTCCTGATTTGATAATTTGTGTGATCTATTAGAATGTTTAACTCTTATTACCCAATCTAATCATTTTGCTATTAGTTCACTCTCTCGATTTGTTACTAAAGCATACAAATACAACAAATAATGCACTAATATATCTAGGATATTGTGCATGATTTGATTTCATATTATTGAGATTGAGAAATCTCTTGTATGAATATATCTAATATAATTGGAAGGAGTTGCATGTAAACCAAGAGATAGGCCAACATAAGTGCTCTAGATTAAGGTCAAACCTAATAGTGAAATTTATGAATCAATAATGTAATACTAGGGTTTTTACTAGAAAGAGTTCTATTAATCAACTGATGGATTATTTATTAATATTCATAATAAAAAATATTAACATTAGATAGGAATTTCCGCAGTCTCATAATCAATCATATAATTGCATGATAAAGGTTAATAATTACAGGATCTTTAGGGGGATTCATCACCTAGACGTTATTATTTAAATAGACTTTTCTAGTGCTCAGTATTGTTTAATCTTAGTTTATTTGCTAATTTGATTTTTAATCAAATTCTAAAATTTGATTCATAGGTTAGATAATAGAAAAAGGGTAACTACTAGTAATTACAATCCTTATGGGATCAACTTATACTTGTCTTTGCTAGCTACAGTTACACCAAACACTTACACTAAATTTTACTATTGATATAAAATAATATCAATAAGTAATTTGGTGTGAAACTCCTACTTTGCTCCTTCGTATCCATCGCTACTTTAGCTAGCAACCTTATAAAGACTCAATATAGAGACGTGATCAAATTTACTATTGATTTTTAGGAGTTTGTACTATGTGGATACAATCAAGGAAGCTGTAAGAACTTATTCTTGGATTGCCCTTTCGAATAAATATTATGAAAGGGTATATTAGGGATATTTGGACTAGACTATCCTCATATGGAATGGCTAAGAACAACATAGTGGGCTTCGAAAATCAAAATGAAAAATAAGGATGTTAGGAACATGATATGTGCTTAATTGATTGTTTAATTATTCCATAACACTTAGCGATTATTGACATTAAATTGCTTAAGATACTCACTTTGACTCATATGTGATTTTAAGCACAATTCAGAAGTAAAGAAGTTAAAGTGAGTTAAAAGCTCTAAAATTTGGCCATTTTCTAAAGATTAATTTTTACTTGTCTTCATGGAGCAAGAAGAAGAAAATTAAAAGATAAGAAAGATGGAAACACAAAGAAAAAGAATGTGGGCTACATGGATTTTGAATGGCCATGCAAGGTATTAATTTAATTAATGGATAATGCATTAGGCACTAAGGTGAGAAGAAAATGGTAGCTGCTGGGATAAATCACCAAAAGGACAACAGCAACAAGCATAAAACGGGAGCGAAAAGAGGAGAGCTAAAAAGACCAAAACGTAGATGTCTCACATCTACGTTTCACATAAATGTTGTGCGTGAACACAGACGTGGTCTCCGTTTCATGCAGACAACTGCGCTAAATGTAGACAACACCTGCATTTAACGCAGGCAATGTCTGCGTTCAAATAAGGAGGCCGTAGGTTATAAACAAACGTGTACAATAGCTTAGACCAACACATTTATTTGTCACATTAGTGAATAGTGAGAATAGAAGAGAGTACCCTGAAATAAAGAGAAGCTTCCGACAGAAGAGAGCTTGGAGGTGCAGTGAGAGGGCTTTGGTAAGGTTATTCACCATGGGCTGAAGCATTTTCATGGGAGAGACCCATGAAAGGCTAGATGTCTCGATACCGGTTCGGAGGTGACATGATGCCAATGACCCGGGTTAAGTGTATTTCACCATTTTTGTTGTTCCTTTCTCTCATTAGAAATTGATTATGTTATCCTAGGTTAATTGATTTGGATTTTGTGTATGGATAATCGAATTTTCATTATTGTTCAGTTATTTGTGTATGAACTTATTGGGTATTATAAAAAGATTATTTTAATGCATTCATTGAATCGTTTAATTGCAAACCTATTGCTAGAATTTCGATGTAATCCTTAATTGTTATGTTGAAATTCATATGTAGCGACTAATGATTTGTAATCATTAGGGATAACATGACCTAGGTTAAATGACACATCATATGTGGTTGTTTCCTTGATTAATCGGTTTTTCTAATTCGTAATGCTACTTCCTAATTAAATCTAGAGATCATATCCTAGCTTATTCGGTGGTTAGGTTTAATTAACGATCATATCTTAATTAAATAAAACCTAAGGAAAAACTTAGGTTAATTATTAACTCACGATTAATAGTTGCTAGGAGAGGTTTGAGAATAAAAAATCAATGAAATATGCTTAATTAGGGTGTAGGCCGAGATTGAACCAAAGAACCAGGTTCCTACCGAATTCTCCATTTTAATCATTTTTTGCATGTTTTTCTTTAATTTGTTTTTATTAGTCTAGTTTCATTTTATTTTCTTATTTCCAAAACCCCTAAACCTAAACACTGATTAATTTTATTTCAATAACTTTACATACCTAGACTTACCACTGCTATAGTAGTAGGTCTAGTTATTTTATTTTAACTAGCGTTACAATGCACTGATAGAAAATCTTCACGATTGGCTTGATCATAGTAATTCACGATATATGGAGAGAAAGAAAAACTAGAGCAGTTATTCTTTGATTGCTCTTTCTCATAAGTATTATGAAAGGGTCTTTGTAACTGAAAACTTGTTGTATCCACCTAGAATTCATCCAACTTATGTAGGAGACAGTGAGATAAAGAGGTCAACTCAAAGCTCCATTTGAAAATATGCTCGAAATTCTTACTACTCATATTGTAACTTCAGCTTTAACTTCTCCTTGAATATCCTGAGTTTGTATTTGGTGTACTTTATGCATAGTTAATGCAGTTCTTACCTTTAAAAAGTAATAATACCATAAAATTACTATTATATTTTACTAAGAAATAGGCATGTGCAAATTTACGTAGAAGATGAAAACTAGTTCTCAAGAACTGACTTGTATACAAATTTATGCTCTATTGATGTACTTAAATTTTATTCTGACATGGATCAAATAGTAATGAAATAAAATTAAATATTCATGATATTAGGATAAAAATGTTAATCAACTTACAATATTTAACAACAAATATGAATTAATTCTTTTTACTACTTATGATACTATTTTGTATTTTAATATTTATAAAATAGTATTATTTAGTTCTTAAGACTTAATTCTATTAATTTTCTATTAGTTTTTTTGTAATTAGGCCATTAACTTAACTGATGTGGCATGGTAGCTTTACAACAATCATTTATTGAATATTGGTGTGATTTTTTATAATTTAAATTTAATTAAACAAATTTCAAACCCTGTGTTCTTTTTGGACATCTCCAACTAGTTTACCAATTATTTAGGATTTCTCTCATCCTCTTACTAATATTAAATTGTTTTTTCATGTAATTTGGGAATAAACAATAAGATCTCTATGAGTAAACATTACAAAAGAAAATAATGAATGGAGATTCAAAAAGAAAAATCTTGTCTTCTGATTTATATAGATTTTAATACCATTTTAATTTTTATATATCAATCATTAAGATGCACAAAAAATTGAATGATTATATAATCGCTTATGTTAGTATTTAATTTATATATATATGTTATAACATATTTAATAAATTTTACAACCCTTAATTGTTTAAATGGTTAAAATTTTGAATTAAAAAATAGAATGAAGAATTTATAGGTTCATTTTGTTTAGTGGTGGAGATATGATTCTTGAGTAAGCTTATGGAAATAACTTTCTATGTTTTGATTTGAGAACTTAATGAATCCTAAACACTTTGAGTGTATAGAGTGAAATCCTTGAGAGGGTGTCAAGTCTTATTCATTTGATTTTGATGGAATTGATAAGATGTTATATTTTAACAATGTGTCCTATGAGTGTTTATTCTCTCAGTCGTTATTTTATCTTAACCCTTAAATGTGAATTAGTTGTAAGGCCCCAAAATATACCCTAGATGAAATGTTACATATTTATGAAAGTACATGTATAATATGAGTTAAAATTGTGCTATGATTTTAAAGTGAAAGGCATTTGACTTGAATTTTGGTATTGATGGATCATAGTTAGTGAATTGGAATTAATTGAAGCCATTAAAGACTCTAGGTATTTAAATGTACATTTGGACTAGGAAAAATTGTCAAGAGACAAGTTAAGTTGGTACATAAAAATTAGAATGATTAAGCCTATGAGTTAGTGATATTTGGTATAGCTAATGCATTGAAATTTGGCATCATCCATTATGTGACAAATGGCTTGCCAAGAATGTGACAAATAACATTATTAATAAGTTGACAAGTGGCCTAATGGAAGTGTTGCAACTGGTAGCATAAATGGAGGGCAAATAGGAGTCATGCATTGGAGACATGTGTCAATGCATAAATGAGACACCTAGTAGCTTAGGTGTTTCGTTCTTGTAAGGAAGTTTCTGCAACCCTCACTTTGTTTTCGATCTCTCCGCCGAAATCATCCTTGCCCATGTTCTCAATTTCTGCATCAATCTTACATGTTATCACATGAAGTCTTTTGCAAACTATTCATTAAGGGAACTACTTCATGTTATCCTTTATATTAGTGCCTCTATGGTGTGAAGACCATCTTAGCTCCACCTTGATCTTGAAGTTGGGTTTAGTTGCTTGAAAGGGCTGATATAGTTGGATCTTTGGAGTTCTTTGAAATTAAAAAGGTAAGGGAATACTAAACTTAGTATCATGTTAGAACATATATTGTTTGATGTTTGAAGTGGATAAAATGTGTACTGAATTAATAAAGAATTGAGGTTAGAAACTTGATAAATGTTGGATACTTATTAGAAGGAGTGGTTACACTGAATAGGTATCGGTATTTTAGCCATATCTTAACCTGTAAGTATCCAAATGAGATGATTTTAAATTCAAATTAAACTAGATACATATATCTACAATTCATGAAGGAATCGAATTTCATTTCTGTCACTAAGGGTTTTGCAATTTGGCTTGAAGTTGAGTTGTGGTTGCAATTTGGCGGTGTCGGGTCACTTATCCCACAATTGTGGGAATTGATTAGGAAGGTGAAAAAAGGTATTTTGTGCAATAATGAACTATATAAGGTTAAGTTAATTTATTAAATGGACTTGTTTAAGGTGTGTTATGAACTTAAATTGGTATTCAATTTAATTGAGATGATAATATTAAGAATGTATGGTTTAATAATGATGAATACAATATTGAATTGCATGGTGTGTTCATGAATGAATGAGTTCCAAAGGCTTATGTATTATGAATTGGATATGAATGTTTGTGAATTGGGAATTTCTGCGATGATATTGTGTTAATTTTCGAACCATCAAGTGTCCGAGGAGTTTGATATTTGGGATTGTATTGGAAGTGCTTTCTATTTGTGTGAATACACATAATTTGTGATGACTCAATACCTTTATTGATGCATTAATGCACATACTTGTAATTTTATGACATGTTAGTTTGTTTGGAAATCAATGAATATGTTAAGTTGAACAAAATGGAATAAAGTGGTATGTGTTGCAATATATTCCTCACATGAGAATTCTAAAATGAACCTATTTTGTTTTAAAACTGTTAAGTCCTAGAAGTAGGTAAATAGGCATTCCTAGAAGGGTCTGTAGTTGCTCTTGTGACACCTCAGTGTCTCCTGTTACTGACACTTCGGTGTATCCTATTATTGATACATAAGTCTCTCTTATTCCGTGATACCGATCAAGGTATCTCCTGTATTAGTCTCGTTACTCACTTCTATATAAAGGATTAACAAACTAACTTGTTTTGTGTTCTGTCATATACTCAGTTCTGATATAAATAAGCTTTGATCTGAAACATCTAAGCTTTGTTCTAAAATAAGCAAATTCTGTGTTGTTATAGACAAGTTTTGTTCTGATATTATAATATTCAGCTTTGAAGTTGGTGAGTTTTGCTCTGAAGCAAATGTGTAACCTATTATGATATGTTATATTTTGTTCTGAGATTCATGATATTTTGGTTCAGTTTGAAAATTGATAAGTAAACACTATTTATAATCTGATGTGATTTTGAATATGTGAATGTTTGAAACAGTTGTCAGCTTATATTATGTTTAGTTTATTCCCCCACTAAGCTTTATGCTTAGCACGGTGGTTTTGTCCTGTGTAGGTTCAGATAGGAGGGTTTGAAGACTAGGACAATAACAACTCCAATGGCCAACGAAGAATGTGTTTTGTTTTGGGAATGTATGTTTGAGTTGTATGTAATAATATGAGACATGATTTATTTTGTTAAAAGTTTGTAAATATTGTAATACATAATGTATTTGAACTTAAGATATGTATTGTCTTGTTTAAGGGTTTGTAATGTAATAACTTTAATTCAGAATGGTGTTGTAATTGAAGCATGTATTCAGATAAATTCAGTGTGCTGGTTAAATTCTGTTTAAAGTTGAATATGTATGGAAACGTAATGATTGTTGTTTGAATTTATGGCAATGCTTTATATTGTTTTGATATGTTTAAGTCTTGTCTTAGGTAACATTTGCATATCCTTCCAGGGGCTATGTGAGTGTTACATTAGCTTTCGAATATTTTTGGATAACATGACAGGAGATGAGAGGTTGTTATGAAGATGATTAATATATTGAATTGATATATGCTTTAGGATGAGCATGAGTCCGGTGCGGGAGAATTTGATAAGATCTCATCTTGACGTATTATTTGATATGATCTCTTTTGTTTTAAATTTAATTTTACACTTAAATGTCAAAATTAATATTTGTTTTGCTTTAGGACGTGAAGAGTAGAGATTGCATCAAATTGGGACATTATTGGCGATAATTATAAAATTTTGGATGAAATGGAAAGATTGTTGCAATGAATAAAATTGATTACTTGAAGAGTTAGAGTTTGACTGGAAGATTTCGCCTTATCCTTATTATGTAGAAATTTTAATTCATTTTAGATAGTGATTGGGGTTTAGTTGTGTGCATGGACGAAGATATGTGGGGCCCAGTGCCCAAGTTTTTAAAAAATTAAAAAGTTTTTTTTTTATTTTTAATATATATATATATAATATAATATAATATATCAAAACCTATAAGTTGTCGTTGCTTTTACGTTGCCGTCTTGTAAAGTTGTCATATGGAATTATTATCTTTTTAATTCTTTGTAATTATATCTTTGTAATTCAAAACCTAGAGCAACGTTGTCATCTAT
>JAOQMQ010000004.1:20126093-20141844 GCA_027563845.1 Erythroxylum subrotundum
ATAGAACCAGTTGACTCCTTAATTAATTGCTTTTGTTCTCAAATTAAGTTACATTCAATTCAATTTGTTTGGTTTTGATTTCAAATAATTTATTTTTAAATAAATCAAATAAAAATACAAACTAATTTTTATATTTTAATAAGTTATAAAAATTGAAAGAAATTAATAAATAAATTTGTACTAAAATTAAAAATTAAAATAGAAACTCTTACTTTTATGCGAGACAAAGAAATTATATTTATAAACTGTCTCGTTATTTATCCTTAAAAATCAAAATAATATTATACAAATAATATAAAGAAGCTTACAAGAAGTCTGATGGTTTACCGTTTACCCCAATACAATTCAGGCACACAATTCTTCAAACCAGTACTGCCACGTGGACTACATTCATTGGGTAATCTTGCATGACTTACGGCTCATTATCATCTTTATAGCTTCGAAGCAGGGAATCAAAGTTCCAGTATTCTTATCGATCGTATTTAAATCATACTCCAAAAATAAAATAGTAAAGACGTAATATTGAGTCATTGACAGTAAATAAATGAATAATAATTAAAAAATAATGTGGAGGTTTCTATAAATGCTGGAGTTTTTACTATGGTGGTGTATCTCAACTTTGTTCTCATAGAGTCATTCTCATTCTCAGCTGTCGCTTCACACATCAAAAGAGAACGAACAATAACATGGAGGAATCGAAGTCGAGGTTTCAGAGGATTTGCGTGTTCTGTGGAAGCAAACCAGGCAAGAAAACTAGCTACCAGGAAGCTGCCATTGAGCTGGGCAAAGAGCTGGTACTTTACATGTTTGTTCTCATTCATTTTCCATAGATATACGTTTGTCGGAGACAATACGTTGGGCCCTGTTACCTGAAGCCGAATTTTGGTTCTACTTTCCATATTAAACCATCTTTCTTTCGCAACCGATAAGGCTACATTTGAGTCGGGTTTTATTTCCTTTCTTTTTCCATCACTTCTTGAATTGGGATCGGTTGGATTTTGGATTGAAATTTATTCAACATCGAATCTTCTTTTTTCTTCTTCAGTTTTCTTGGGGCTATCAGATTCCCTCCTGTTTTTACCACTCACGTATCTGTTAATGAATAGAGAAGCACTTGCTTGCTTCTATGGTATTTTCTCCTGTCTGTTTTCGTCTCTCCGATTTCCATGATTTTGTTTTGTTCATATCATTTTCTCTCTTCACAAGCGGGTGTGGTGAGGCAAGTTGCAACAACCAAGCAAGCTAGGCTTTAACGTGGGAATAAGATTGTCGGGGAAATTAACAAAGGGAGAGAGCGGGTTTAGGGTTTATCATTTTCTTTTATGTTTGGCATGAAAGACTGCTAGCTGTAACCTGCCTGTCAGTTGAGCAGCCTTCTTGCGTGATCTTTTTGTTTTTGTTTTTTCTGTTTCTTTCATAAGTAAAAATCCCACAAATTTGTGGTTTTTTTTTTCCTGTGGAACTGGAAAAATGGGTTACCGGTTACAGTAATTTTCTGCTGTTCCATGGGGAACCAAGCGTGCTGCCTTGGTATAATGACTCTCAAGCGTGTTCTTACATTGGGTTGCCTCCACAAGCTTCAATAACTATAAACTTCATGATTTTTGCTTATGGGGCTTCTGTTAAATATATATTTATTTCATTTACCATTCACTAGTCTCTTTCCTCCCTTCGTGGTTTTTCCATTGTTTCACTTGCGACTTCTTCTTATTATTATTTCCATCCATATATAGTTTGCTTTACACGAATGATAACTACCTATTTTATAATGTTATATTGTGAAAATTATTATTGGATTCTGTGGCACATTTTAATGGGTTCAGTTTTCGAGGAATTTGAAGGTTGAGCGGAGGATTGATTTGGTCTACGGAGGTGGAAGCGTGGGATTGATGGGTCTTGTGTCTCAGGCAGTTCATGATGGTGGGCGCCATGTTCTAGGGTTCGTATTTGTCTGTCTCGCTCCCTTGGTTTTCATCATCAAATAAATTTGTTTATGGGCATAACAGACACTTCTCATGATAGTTACCTTCTTTATTCTTTATTTTGTAACTAGTTTAGCCATGCAACTTTCCCAATTTTCTTTGGAGTGGAGTCTCATTTCCAAGATCTCCTCAAGGACAGGAATCATGGGATCAAATGCTGGTCCTAATCTTTTGGGATATAAAGTTCGCTTCTTTTTGGTTATATATATAAAGACTCTGAACTTGGTAGTCTTGTATTAACGGGCAATTTTTATGGATTCAAGTCCCCATAGTACAATATCCACCAGTGTGCCTTAACTAATTTCTTTTGCAGCTTTGATTAGTTGAATAATATTGAATCCATTTTGGTTCTTTCAATGTCAGTCAACACTGTTAACGCCTAATAAACAGTGTAAAAGAGTTCGACGAAAAGCTTCTTGACTTTATAAGGTCTGTGATTACTGATTCGGAGTCCCTTTCTTTTCACGAATGGAAAGTGCAGCCACTTTAAATTAGAGAAAAAGACATTAATGCCCCAGATCACGTCACTGTATTAGTTTTCATGTTGAACACAGAAGGGCAGCTTACAAGGTGTTCCATGCTCTTTAGCCTGTAATTACGTGGGACAGCCAAGTTTGGCCCATTCCGTATTCTTCACACGTTGCATTGTTCTCTTTTTACCTGATATTTTATATTTTGTTGTTGGTTGATTGGTAGTTAATTCTTTGGTTATTGTGCATATCTTTGAAATTCATTATGTGTGTCAAACTAATATCTCTTGATTGATGATGATTTTCCGTTTTGCAGAGTTATACCAAGGAGCCTGATGCCTAGAGAGGTACATTGCCGAAGTTCGCGCTTTTTTTCATTTTTTTGTGTGCCTGATATTAGGAGTTGAGTTTTGTTGTCTCGATTGCTTTAGGTGAATCAGTACAATATGGTTGTTGGGCTTCATATTCTTTTTCTATCTTTGTTGCTACTGCAGCGGATAAATTGACTAATGCAATACATTGCTTTGGAAATTTAATAGTAACACCTGAATTGTTCTTGTTGTTGTCGAAGATAACTGGTCAAACTGTTGGAGAAGTAAGAGCTGTGTCTGATATGCATCAAAGGAAAGCTGAAATGGCACGTCAAGCTGATGCGTTCATCGCATTACCGGGTGAGGATTTAATCTGTAGATTTTTCTTTTTTTGGTGTATCGATTGAAAGATAAGATCCGCATTTCAGGGCATGAGAATCTTTAAAGGGTTTATATTCTTATTGTTCTCTCTTATTCTATTATGTACTGACATGTGACAATAAATCCACGTTAGGGGGTTATGGCACTCTCGAAGAACTGCTGGAAGTTATTACATGGGCTCAGCTTGGTATCCATCGAAAACCTGTAAGAATTATCCCCTTCTTATTCTGTTTCTACCTTGTTTCTTTTTGCTTTAGTATGTTATTAACAGAGGCTTCAGATGTACTATAACTAATACTGGTAGAAAATATGCCCCTACAAGATGTAAGCTAATGATATTGTGTTGGAATGACACAACAACCAAATTCAGCTGACAATGGGGTTTTGCACCACCTTCACGTGATATAATGTTTTGGTTTAAACGTCTGATTAGAATAATTAGGTTCTCTTGTTATATTTCAAGCTTATTTGTGGGCATGATCGGTTGATGGGCTGTTAAAGTGTCTTGTTTCTGGAGTACACGGCTGTTTTTTCATGTTCCACCCACATTAGAAAGATATCACATGCTAATATGGGTCGGTAATTCTTTTATCAGTTATGGTATATAACTAAATGTCATAACCGAATCAATTCATGCGTTTCTTCAATGGAATCGCATGGAAAGAGGGCTTAAGATGTGGCATCCCAATTATGATCATACTATAAATGATTTGGATGATTGTTTGAATGCTAGGATCTCCGTTTGAATGGGAGAAAGATTCTTATCAGTCTCAACAAGTACATAAAAAGAAAGTGCCTATGGTCAAAAGGATGATGCTTGTCTATTCAAGTCGAGCTTAGAATAGTGTTTAGAGCTTGATTCCGTGGCTTATTACTTAAATTGCAGGTGGGTCTATTGAATGTAGATGGGTACTACAATTCATTGTTATCTTTCGTTGATAAGGCTGTTGATGAGGGTTTCATATCTCCAACTGCACGTCGTATTATCGTGTCTGCACCAACCGCAAAACAATTGGTCAGACAACTTGAGGTAAGTTGATTAGTTCCTTCTCGTATTTGAATAATAGCTTTTTTGCTTAGAGTTGAGAAAAGGTTTAGTAGTGCCCAGCAGCGCTTGGGTAGGACTGATTGTCTTGTAATAAAATAATCTACTTTGGTAGACTAGTAGTATACTTTCAATGACTTGGTCGTGGTGGAGTATTTGTTAAATGCTGACAATTCCTTAACTTTTATGTTTCTCATTTCTTTTCATAATTTACAGGAATACGTGCCTGAGTGCGATGAAATAGTGTCCAAGTTGGTGTGGGAAGAGGTTGATAGGCGGAATTATGTGCCTGAAACATCAGGAGTTGCCACTTGATATGATAGAAGTATGGAAGTGGTCTTTTTTTGGGGGATGATTCTGACTACTCCGTACATAGACACTTGCGGGTGGTTCATGACAATATGGTACCTCATCTTGAGCAACGTCAAACTTTAGGGTTTCTCATTTTTGGAATTGTGGCAGCACAATGTCTCCAATAGGGTTTCTCATTTTTGGAATTGTGGCAGCACAATGTCTCCAATATACACGCATGGAAATGAAGATAGTATAATATGAAAAAAGAAATGTAACTCTACCCTTCTTTTCTGTTAAACTATGAATGACGGAATGGATTAATTCCAAAGCTTTGCTACTTCTCATGTGTATTCCAAGTCATATCCACCAATTTCAAGACAATTCATTTTTGTTTTATATTTAGAGATTGATTATGAGCTCTGCCAAGACATGATGACCCTTTCTGTTTCTCTCTTGGCCTAACATCACAAAATTAGACTCCTAGCAATTCATTAAGGAAAGTTGCATATTAATATTTATTAAAATAATGGGGCTCCCTAAACTTGACTAATTAATCGACTTTAAAGATTTGACAAACCAAAGTAAAGTTAAAAAGTCAAAAGGACTTCTGTATCTTTGTTATGGATAAAGGATCATTATTTACTTCGTGAAAATTATGAGATTTAAAAAATCTTAGAGAATTATAAATTTAAACTTTATATTTTTTATGTAGATTAGAATTATAGGTGATATCATAGTCTTGTTTTAAAAATTAATAATTTTGGGATTTAAAAATTGATTAAAATAAAAATTTCATGATAAACTTATGAATATTTTAAATTATTGAGATTATTATTATAGCTGTTTTTAAGTCATATTTCGAGAGCTTAAATATGATAATAAATGATTAAGCACGATATGTATTTATTAAACATGAAAGCTTATGTTTTAATTATTTTATCTTATTTGGGTAAAAATAATTTATATAACTATACTAGACATTATTTATTAAAATAAATAAATAAAGTAAAAGATTATTAATATAACTGAACTGATGTGTTATGTGTAGGAAGGAATTAAGAGAATATGTTCGAAAGAATATATATATTGCTAAATAAATTATATGTTTTCATTAATGAATAATTTGCTAGTCATCGATCAAATTAAATAATAATAATAATAATAATAATAATAATAATAATAATAATAAGTTATCCATGATAATATGATGCTTAAGATTGAAATGATATATATTTAATAGGTATATTAAAGTTCATGGTTATAAATATTTAAGAATTGATCAAGGATTGATTAGTTAATTTTATATTGATGAAAATGACCCGACTAATTTTGTTGGGTATGTTTAGTCTAATCTAAAGATAACAAATATATCTAATTATTGTGTGTGTAATTATCAATAATGTAAAAATAATGCTAAGCATTAATTTTTGTTATTTTGTATATTGTTGTTTCACCCAAAGGAGAACCACAAGTTACACATATTGTTAACATGTTTGTTATTTGATTCTATTTATGGATTTAAATTATGACTCACAACATTAATGAATAAGCATTTAATATATTTTTATAGAATTTAATTATGTTGTTATTCACTCGGATAATTTGTCTATTATGAAATTTAATGGGCTTAAGTTTACTGAATAGTGTGACAAGTTCGGTTCAAATTAGGAATCCTAGGCTTAGTACTCCAAACCAATAAGCTTGCTGCTCTTACTGATATTAATAGTGCCAAAGAAAAATCTTTCAATGGGCTTTGGAAAAGATCAAATAGTTAATTGTAATGTTTATGTGAATGATTATGTCATACAATATTAAGGCTATAATTCCTAAAACTGAAAATGCTAAAGAGTATCTTAAGTTTGTTAAAGATATTCCTCAGTCCGACTCTACTACTAAGTCATTTTCCAAGACTTTGATTGTGAGATCCCACATCAGTTGGGGAAGAGAACGAAACATGCGTTATAAGGGTGTTGATACCTCTCCCTTACAGACGCGTCTTCCCTGATGTGGGAAGAGCAAAACCGTGAGGGGTTTGGAGCCTAAAGCGGACAATATCTGTAGGCGGGTTATATAGGCTGTTACAATGGTATCAGAGCCGATGCTCGAACCGTTGTACCAGCTAGGCTGGGACCTAAAGAGAGTTGGGTCCTAAGGGGGGTGGAGAGTGTGAGATCCCACATCGGTTGGGGAGGAGAACGAAGCACGCCTTATAAGGGTGTTGATATCTCTCCCTTACAGACGCGTCTTCCCTGGTGCGGAAAGAGCAAAACCGTAAGGGACTTGGAGCCCAAAGCGGATAATATCTGTGGGCAGGTGGTCTGGGCTGTTACATTGATGGGTATGTTAGCCACCACAAAATTGATTATTTAATACTATACATAAACATGTCATTGAAATGATCAATACAACAAGATTGAGACCAAAGGAATAGAAGTGAATGAAAGTTTCCTTGTTCAATTTATGATTAACTCCTTGTCTACTGAATATAATTCATTCCAAATGAGTTACGATATGATAAAAGGCAAATAAATTTTGAATAAATTACAAGGTATGCTTATTCAAGGCTTAAAAAATAAGGAGTTTACTTAATTAATTTAGTGGGTCATCAAGGAGTTAGAAATAAGAATATACTGAATAAGATTAATATATCATTAACTTCAATCAGTAAGAAGGAATCGAAGACCGATAAATGTCACTTTTGTAAGAAAATTGGACACTATTAAAATATTGCCTAAAACATAAGGCATGGTTTGAAAAGAAAAAAGGTAAGCTTAGTGCTTTAGTATGTTTTGAATCAAATTTAGTTGAAGTTGCTTGTAATACTTGGTGGATTGATTCTAAATGTACTACTCATGTTACTAATACAACGTAGGGATTCCTTATGACCTAAATTATAAATTCAAATAAAAAGCTTGTCTCTATAGAAAATCAAGTCAAAGCTTTCATCGAGGTTATTGGAACCTACCCTTTGATTTTAGATACTATACATCATATAGACCTTTTCCAAACTCTTTATATTCTTATTATTTCTCGAAACTTAGTTTCTTTATGAAAACTTGATATTGTTGGATACTCTTTTAAAGTTGGTAATGGAAGTTTTAGTTTTGTTCAAACATAATTGTCTTATTAGTTCCGATGTTCTTTGTGATGGATTGTATAAATTAAAGCTTGATAATCTTTTTGCTGAAACTCTATTAACCTTGTATTATAATGTTGGTACTAAATGAGATTTCAAATTACTTGTGACGTAAACGTTTGGGTCACATATCCAAAGAAAGAATGGTCAAATTAGTAAAGAGCGAAATCCTTCCAATTTCAAATTTTACTAATCTTAGCATTTATATAGATTGTATTAAAGGACAATATACAAAGCACACAATTAAGAAAGAAGGCACAAGATGCACACAACTCCTTGAAATTATAATGATATATATGGAACTTTTAATGTTCCATTATTTAGTGGAGAAATTTTTTGCATTACTTCTATTGAAGATTTTTTACATTATGCCTATATTTATTTATTGCATGAAATATATCATTAGTGTATGCCTTAAAGGTGTTTTTTTTAAATAACATAAAAAGATAGTTAGATAGAAAGGTGCAAATTATCAGATTTGATAGGTGTGGTGAATATTAAGAGAGACATAATAAAACTGAACAATGTCTAGTCCATTTCATAAATTACTTGAAAAGCGTCGAATATATGCTCAATACACAATGTCAGGTACATCACAACAAAATGATGGAGCTAAAAGATATAATTGTACTTTAATGAACATAGTTAGGACTATAATGAATTATTATTCTTTACTTATATCATTGTGAATGTATGCTTTGAAAACTGTCATGTATTTGTTAACTAGCCTAATAAAGCAATTTTTAAGACACCTTTTATACTATAGATAGGAAGAAAACCTAGTATAAAGCACCTACATGTTTAGGGTTTTCTAGTAAAAATAAGAATTTATAATCCATATGAAAAGAGATTAGATTTAAGAACAACCAATGGATTTTTTATTAGTTATCTAGAAAAATCTAAAAGGTATATATTTTATTTTCCTAACCATATTATAAAGATTGTTGAAACTCGAAATGCTACATTTATATTAAAAAAAAGGTACAACTAGTAGGAGTTTAGAATCATATAAAGTGAAAATTTAAGAAGTTTGAATACAAGTTCCCTTGTCGATAACTTCTCCTCAAGTATTTGTTCCTAGACTTGTCGAAAATTTTGACAACTTACAAGAACAATAAATTAATGAACAAAATTTAAACAATGACATCAATATTAATAAACATATATAAATGAGCCATATGAAGTAGCATTTACTATTTCTAATGATCATATGGTTTATTTACAAGAGGTAGAAGGTGACCTAGGAATTAATAAAAATCTAGTTACATTTTTACAAGCCATTGAAAATGAAAATTTTAATAAGTAGTTAGACGTCATAGAGGAATAGTTGAAATCTATAGAGGACAATGAAGTCTTTGATCTTGTTCAATTGCCAGAAAATTGTAAGATAGTAAGGTGTAAATGAGGCTTTAAGACTAAACGTGGCTTTAGTGGCAATTTTAAATGATATAATGCTAGACTTCTCACCAAGGGTTACATTTAAAAGGATGGTATTGATTATAATGAGACATTTTCTCCCATTTCGTAAAGGTTTATTTAGAATTATTATGGAAATGGTAGTTCATTATAGTTTAGAACTTCTTCAAATAAATATGAAAACACCCTTTTTAAATGAGATTTACAGGAAGAAATCTATATAGATCAACCCAAGGGCTTTCTAGTTGAAGGAACGAAACTTATGGTGTATAAACTTAAGAAGTCAATATATAGACTTAAGCAAGCCTTTTGACAATGGTATTTTAAGTTTAATGATAACATTACTTTTTTAAAATTTAAAGAAAACATTGTTGATCAGTGTGTATATATGAAGGTCAACGGGAGAAAAATTATATTTCTAGTCTTATATGTTTTTTCAAAAAACATGAATAATGAATGGGTTTAAGTTAAACTTAGTGAAACTTAAAGCTTATGTAGCATATAAAGAAGTGGCCATCTTTTAGTCTTATATATTAATGACATCTTGCATACTACTAATGATTTTAGTTTACTACATGATATCGAGATGTTTCTCTAAAAAGATTTGGAAATGAAAGATATCAGTGAAGTGTCTTATATGATAGGAATTGGAATATTATATGACAGATAACAAAAATTGTTAGGGTTGTCTCAGAAAGCATATATCAATAAATTTTAAAGAGATAGAAAATGAAAAAAGTACTTTGCAAGTGTTGTTCTAATTTAAAAAGGAGATAAATTTATTGTTAAGCAATTCCCAAAAAAAAAATTGGAATACAAAGGAATGGAAAATATTCCTTATGCATCTATTACTAGGAGTTTAATTTAAGCTCAGACCTGCACCAGACTAGACATTAGCTTTTATATTAGAATGATAGGTTGATATTAAAGTAACTTTTGATTGGAATGTTGAAAAGTTGCAAAGTAATATTAAGATATTTCCAAAGAACAAAAGATCATATGCTTACTTATAGAAGATCTAATCGTTTTGAGGTAATTGGATACATAGACTCAGACTATATTAGATGTGTTGACACAAGAAAATTCACACATGGCTATCTGTTCCTTTGAGATGGAGGAGCAATTTCATAAAACTATAGAAGCTGAGTTTATGGCATGCTTTGAGGCCATCGTTCATGGTTTATGGTTATGAAACCTTATTTCTGGATTTAGAATTATTGATAGTATTACCAAACCGTTGAAAATTTATTGTGATACTATTGCATTAGTCTTTTTTTTTAAAAATAAAAATGCAATGTATTCCAAGGATGCTAAACATATGAAAATTAAAAAAATTTCCCTTAAAGAAGAAGTTTAGAAACAAAGAGTGTCAATTGAATATATTAGCACAAATTTTATGATTGGGATCCATCAACAAAAGGATTACTGTCAAAGACCTTTAATGAACATATAAAAAGAATGGGCATCATTGAGTTTCATGATTGAACAAAATATTATTGTTTATGTATTTGACACTCTTAGCTTGTTTATGTATTGTTTATGATATTTAAGTATCTTGTTATTTATTGTATGTTGTTAGTCTATATATATAAATGACTATGTGAATTTTAACAAGATTTGTTTTTTTTATATAAAAACATTATTATTGAACTATTGAGAAATACCTCATTTTAGATCACATTAAATTTTTAACTAGTTTTGTCATATGTATAAGGGAGTATGTCAAATTAAAGGATGTATAATCGCTATGATCCTGTCTAATTTTTTTTTCCTTAATTATGATTAATGTTGTGATGATAACAAAGAGGATTTAGCTTTTATTATAAGCATATTATTTTATATTATTAAATCATGGTTATGTTATAAGTGAGAGACTGACAGATAATGTTATTAAGTGACCTATATTTTTAGTTTAATTATATAAATGTTTAAATTCTATTAGTCACTTGAAAAGAGATAATTAAAAAAGAAAAAAAAGTGTTTTATTGAGTTTTAACAGTTGTTTCTTTCTTTTCTTATTTAAATTTAATTTTATTCCATTAGAAATTTTACAAAAAAAAGAAAAGGTTAATAGATAGAAAATCAAATTTTTATTTAATCAAGTTTTTCTTGATTAAAATTCAAAAGAATTTTTCTATCTTCATCGTGAATAAAGATACATTATTTATTTTTGTGAAAATTATTAAATTTTAAAATTTTAAAAATTATAGATTTAAAGTTTACATTTTTACATATATTATGAATACACTGAAAACTGGTGAAACTTTTTGGGTCAATGTAGAAACTAGTCACTAGAAAGATATACTAGCAATCAATTCCATATTAGATGTGTGTCCTCAATTAAAATTTTATTTAATCTCAAAGTATCCATATTTCTATTTATCCTGACTCTATTTAATCTCAAAGTATCCATGAAAAAAGGGGAAATCAATGATCTTTTAACCATCACTAGTGTTGCTTTTGTTTACTTCTTTCACATGATGTACATTAAGACATGGATCTGATAAAGTAACACACACAAGAGGGGGTTGAATTGTGTGTGATTTGAAAATTTTTACAAGTTACTACCAAACTATACAAAAGACAGGCAGATGTTAGAATTTAAAATCAAAGGAACCTCCTACAATTTGAAAACAACAGTAGTTATAATGTGGAAATTTAAAACCTAAGAAAGAGAAAGAATGACATAGTCAATTTATATTGATTCGTCTTATAACCAAGCCTACATTCAGTCTCCAAGTATCCAACTTGAATATTTCACTAAAATCTCCAAGTAGTGATTTGACGAGCCTCTCCAAGCTTACAAGTACATTTTTTACAAGGTTCTTCAACCATCCACACTAGTAGGATTTGACTAATCTCTACAAGTGCTCAACGATTGAAAGTAGGATATGCTCAATATAAGCTACAATAAATAATCTCTCTCGATAGAGTATTTTCACTTTCTAAAGCACAAAGTGTAGCTAAAGATATGACTTTCAAGAGTGGGTATAGCTATTATTGATATATCTAAAATATGGTAGTGAGTAGATGCAACATCTCTTCTTTAAATAAGAGTTCTGTTTAACTACCTGTTGCTTCAATTTTATCATGAACTGACTGAATTGGCTTTGAATATGTTAAAATGTCTTCCTCGTCATCTTTGACAATGTCTTCAAATATCTAGTCATTTGGATAAGCTTTTGATTGTGTCTTGAAGCAAACTATTGAAACAGATGAATACAAGTTCCTTCGTCTGTACAAAAATGATAGGGACTATCCTTTTCAAATTTTGTCGAACCGTTTCTAAATGTTTGAATGAGTTTGTTAAGATGGTTCTTGTAAAATATGAGTTGTTAGATATTTATTCTCTAATTTAAACAGAGAACTAAGTTGTGTATCCATTTTTTATATTGTTATGTTTCAGATAAATGAGATAATTAAGTTAAATTTGAATTCGAAATGTAACTAAATATTATTAATTTTTATCATCAAAATCATTAATTTAGAAGCCTTGAGCTAACAATCCCCCCCTTTTTTATGATGGAAAGCAATAACAGATATATTTTCAAATAACTGTGAAGGAATTAAAAGAAAAACTTTAATCTTTATAAATCTTTACTAACAACCGTGATTAGAAGGAACCTATAGTTTATTGAAATGAAAAGGACTTCGATGCAAGCAAAGAGTTAAGAATATTCAATTATGAATATTAAGCATCTATAATGCAATGGTTTCGTCAGTCTCTGTGTGGATAAAGATAATGGCTTTTTAATAGAGGAAGAAGCAATGGGTTTCGTTTGGGTTTTTGGTGATTTTGGAGTGAGTGTCCAAGATTTCAGGGATAGAGGATTTAAGTCTTTGTTCATGGCATGAGATTTTGCCATAACTCGAAGTGGGTCTAAAGGTGTTTGGTTTCTTTTGAGTTTTATACTTAGTTTGTTCCATTTCAGTGAGGGTTGTTGGAGATTTCTGAGGAGTTTTACGGTTTGATAAGTGAAAAGGAGTCTAATTGTAGTTTTCAGCCAAATCTTAGTGTGTGTCTTATTAGTAGCCTTTCTTGCTTAGATCCACTTAAACCCACTTAAACTTGTAAGATACAAAAATGAACGAATCATTTTGAATCCTTCATCACGGCGGTGGAGCATCACGAATCTAGCATCTCCTTTGGCAAACTCCGGGCAAAGCTCCTCATCCACGAGCAGTGACTTCACTCGTTTCACTCCTCTCCACTGTTGGACACTGCTCTCGCCGCTTCGTTGTCTGACCATTCATCCTCTCCATCTACCTTCGGATGCGGCGGTTCCAGAAACAGGAGAGGAGGATTCGGGTATCAACAATTTAACCCTAATGGACAGGGTCATGGACTTGGGCCGATTGGGCCCTCAGTTTTTGAGCATAACTCTCCTGGGCTGCATTGTTCTGGTTCCACTGGGCCAGCCTCTTTTAATCACTATTCCTCCAAGCTTAGACCCACTTAAACCCACCAGCATCACAACCAAGCTTTATCTTATAACCAAAACCAATCTCATACCTATTTTAGGCCCAATAAACCTTCCCCTTAATGCCAAATTTATTGGAAATGGGGCCATATTGTTGTACATTGTCGTTTTCGATATTTTGAATCTCGAAATTGCCTACTTTCGACCCCCCACAAACCCTAATAATTTATCCACTATTTTCACTACCCTCGACATTACCAAATCTTCTAATCCTTCAACTGTCACGTTTAACACTCTTGCAGAATGGCTACCTGACACTGATGCTACAACCCACATGACTCCTGACCCTCAACTTGTCGAATTCTCAATACTGTACAATGGTCCAAATACAGTGATTTTCGATAATGGACAAACTCTTCCTGTTTCCTCTACTAGTAACCTCACATTTTCTACTCCCATTAGATCCCTTCACCTCAATGACATTTTAGTTGTTCCTAATCTTACTGCCAATTTACTTTCTGTGGCTAAATTTGTTAAGGATAATTCCTGTCTCATTCAATTTAATCCTTTTGGTTATGTTGTGAAGGATCTTCACACCAAGATACCACTTCTCGCGGGTACCATCCACAATAATTTTTACCTATTGAAGATTCCATTCCATTTCACAAATCCGATTGCTCTCCACACCACCTCTACTCCACTTCAATTATGGCATTAGCGTCTTGGTCATCCTTGTCCCGCTACACTCTCTAGGTTATCTCCTTTTCTAAATATCAAATCTCATGTAATAAAACATTGTACTTCTTGTCTTCAAGGAAAAAGTACTTGTCTTTCATTTCCTTTATCTTCTTCTGTTTCAAATAAGCCACTACAACTTATCTATTGCGATATTTGGGGGCCATCTCCCTCCCTTTCCTTCTTTGGATTTCGTTATTTCATTCTTTTTGTTGACAATTTCAGTCGATATACATGGATTTATCCTTTAACCCACAAATCTCAAGCCCTTCCCACTTTCAGACATTCAAAGCTCACTTTAAAAACCTTTTTTTCAACATCTATAAAAACTTTTCAATGAGATGGAGCTCCTAAACTTATCAAATATCTGTTCGCTAATTTTCTTACTACCCATGGCATTACTTATCGTATTTCTTGTCCTCATACCCCACAATAAAATGGGATCGCCGAACGTAAAATTCGTCACCTTACTGAAACTGGTCTCACAATTCTTATTCATGCCTCACTTCCTAAAGCCTTTTGGTATGAAGCATTCTCTGCAGCTGCTTACCTCATAAATCTATTACCAACTTCTATTCTCCATAACAAAATTTCTCACAAAACCTAACCTTTCTCACGTCCGGGTCTTTGGGTGTCCCTGCTTTCCCTTCATTGGGTCCACACATTTAGACAAACTTGAACCAAAGTCTACAAAATGTGTCTTTCTAGGATATTCTCCTAATTACAAAGGCTATCGCTGCCTTGACCCTATTACATCTAAAATATATATTTCTCGTCATGTTCGTTTTGTTGAAACCAACTTTCCCTATACTAGTTCCTCTCCCTCTCCTATCTCAAGACCTTCATCGTCCATCTCCTTACCCCTACCTATGCCTTCACTTACAACCTTATCTCCCTCACCACTTCCTTCCTCTCCACCCGCTCTCCCACATCATCCTATGGTCACTCGCACCCATGATCAAACTCGTATTCCTCGCACTGATTATGTCACTTACTCTACCCACTAACAGATTCCTAATGATCCTAATCCCACTTCTTTCACTCAAGCCAACAAGTTTTCACATTGGTGTCAGGCCATGTTGACGAGTTCGCAGCTCTTCATCATAATAACACAAGGACTTTTGTCCCTCCACCATCAAATGTCAATCTTGTTGGTTATAAATGGGTCTTTCGCACAAAACGGAATTCTGATGGCACTCTTGATCACTATAAAGCTCATCTTGTTTCCAAAGGCTATCATCAGACTCTTGGTATAGATTATACAGATAATTTTAGCCCAGTCATCAAACCCATTACCATCTGTCTCATCGTTACTATTGCACTCTCCAAAAATTGGCCAATTCATCAACTCGATGTTAATAATGCCTTCCTTAATGACACTCTTTGTTGGACCCTAAATCTTTCTGTAAGCTAATGCTATTAAGTAAGAAATCATTGGCAATTAGCTATGTGTAAAGTAAAGGAAAATCCTTGAAATTTAAAAGAAATGGAAAATATGGTTTAGATACAAGATGGATTAAATGTGGAATATTAGAAGTTAAAAGCTGGAAAATGTAAGTT
>JAOQMQ010000004.1:20162138-20193857 GCA_027563845.1 Erythroxylum subrotundum
TTGTCATTATTATTTATTATTAAGATTTTTGAAAGCATGGTTGATGTAAACAGTAAACTAGTAAAGTATACAGTACATGCTGTATAATATATCAATATAGATTATTTTGCAATTTTTAAAAATTTTAGAGACTATTTTATAAATTTAAAAAATTTTCCGAAACGGTACCCGGTACTGACCGGTACCAGTACAGTTCCGTTCCAGAGCTCAATCCGGTATCGAGCTTGGTACGGTATTCATAACATTGGGTGACAGGCAATAATGAAGCTTCTCTACTCCTTCGGGAACTGACATGATAACCAAATATCACGGAAGGGAGTAGTGGTGACAGGCAACGTTGAAGCTTCTGAGTCAACGTCACTACCGGAGGAAGTAGAGGCGGTGGTGGAGGGAGCGATTCTAACTCCGCCTAAGACTTCTTTCATCTGAAGACATAGCCTATGCGACGAGGAGCTAGAGCGCCACTCGTTCCTTCTCTTTCAGGTGATGACAATAGCGACAGTGACACAACTAATGCACAGCCTCTCATCGAGACCAAATATTTAGACCTATTGTGGTTTGTCGAGTTTATTTTGTCAAACTTGACCATTTGCTGCCACCATATGATAAATTTTGGATGTTTACTTTTATGGAAATCCTAGAAGTGAAGGAACTTGTGCAATAATGTACTTCTTAAATTCTATGTTTTTGGTCATGATTCCTAATGTCTTTTTCCTTTTTGTTTGTTGTGTTTATAGAATCAGATGTCAAATATGGCGATACAAGTGATTTAAGGGTTTAAACCATCAGTTGGATTTTGATGTGCAGACTGAACATCAATCTCTGTCTGATCATCAATTTCAATACGATTTTTGTCAAAATGAGACTTTGAACTCTTTTTAACCATTATTCACATATGGAGTTAACCCAATATTGTAAAAGCTCATCATAATAAACAAATATTGGATTTGATTTCAACAATATTAATAATAATATAATATCACATGCATGTAAGACATCATAATTAAAATGCACATTCACAATTCAAATAGTCCACAGGCATTATCATAATTACAATTATTTATTTTCACTAATTTGAATTCCCAAAAAAAAACACAATTTCAATTTTACCAAGGTAAGATTCATGATTAAGATACATACGAAACAAGTTCTATTAGATTGGTAATTAGGCAATTTAAACTTTAAGAAGATATAAATTGTTCCAAACTCAAGTTTAGATTTAAGTAACATAGAATAAAATTTGTTTATTTTTAGACCTCTTCAAATCTCGCGTTTTGGTAAGATTTTCAGTATAATATCTTTCATTGTTATTGTATACTTTTGTTAGTTACACGTTAACGTCTATTTTTATTTTTATTAATCGTGAGTGTCCTTTTACACATATAAGCCATTTACTCATTTTAAATAATCATAAAATTTATTTTAATAAAAATTTCATAATTTCTAATTAATAACCCTAAATTAATCAAACTCTAATACATAATTTAATTTAATTCTTAGTTGTTTTTCATTTCTTTTTTCCTATTTTTCGTTCCTTTGCCATTGTGCATGCTTTCTGCTTCTCAGTTTTGCCTTATTGGTTTCACCGTCTTCAATAGATTCATCTCCCTATTCATTAAAAAAAAGGTCTACAAGAGATGAAGAGTTGGATTAAATTAAAGATATTAAAGTTAATTAAGATTAAATTAGGTTAATGAAAAATTAATTAATATTTAGCTATACGACGTAGCATTTGAAATTTACATAACTAATATGTAATAAAAATTAGATTTTATTTTAAATGCTTTAACTATTAAAATATATTTTAAAAAAATATTAGTATTAAAAATATATTTTAAAATTAAAAGTATTAGAAAAACTTGGTTATTTTGATGATTAAAAATTTGTTTCATATTAATTGGAAAGAAGTGTAAAACTAAAACCACGCCTCAAACGATAGAATCGGGAAAATATGGGGACTCTAATGAAAGAACGTGAAAGTTTGGGATTAATAAAGAAACAACAACGAGTGCGAGGAGTAAAGGGAAAAAAAAGAAAAATGGATTTAGAGTCTATATTCTTCCCTCCACATTTATCACAAACCAAAAATTCCCTTCCCTCCTTTCCCTGTGCGGCTCTGCCCTTCTGCTCTCTTGCTTGCTAACCCCCACTTTCCCCTTGAAAGTTAAAACCCCCACCACCCTTTCTCTCTCTCTAAACTCTTTCTCTCTTTTCGCTAACCGATCATGTCAGGCAGCGCTAGAGCCTCCACTAGGACTTCGTCTGCGACGCCGGCGGCTGGCCCGATACTGCCGCCGTTGAGGCGGCACTTGGCGTTTGCTACGATGAAGCCACCGTTTGTGCCTCCGGAAGATTATCACCGATTTTCTCCTAGCACCAATGGCAGCATCGCTGCCGATCGTGAAGGAGAGGCTATTGTCGTGAGATCTCCAGTGAGTTCGTATCCTTCTTGTGCGGTTATTGTTTGCTGGTAATTTATATGGACGTGTACTTTGAGTTCGATTAATGTATTCGGCTTTTTGGGATTCAAATGTTGGAGGATGTGAAATGTGGATAGAAATGGAAGTTGATTTGTATTCTGTATTTGGATTGTGTCGTTTTCAGTTGGTCGCTGGGAAATGACGATAAATTGTATATTGTGGTCGGATTTTGGGGTTAATTTTCCTTTTTTTTACGATTCTGGTTTTACAACTATCTTCTGGACCCGTGTTAAGCATTATTTGGCACTTAGCCTTCATGTATTAATATAGTTTGTATAAGTTCTGTTGCTTTTAGTTGGATTTTGAAATGCAAACCACGACATTCTTGCTAATTATCAATTTGATTGCGCCTTTTCCTTTTCTTATTTTATGCTTGCCTGCTTCTTCCAATTGAGCAAATTGTGTTTGAGATGCGAGAATTGAGCTTAGCAATGAAATTAAGGGACTTGTGTTCATTGTGCCACTCTTTAGATAATTATACAGGTGGTTCTTACAGCTCTTTTGTCTGATTTGAGAAGTGATTGAACAATCTTTGCAATATCCAGATTTGTATCAAATAAAGGGAAACACTGTTTTCATTGAGATATTTATATCTTCGTCCTACTGCTGTGAAGTTTTTGGATTGCATATTAACTACTTTTGTTTGTAATAGCATAATTCAATATTGGTAACTTTTTGATGTCCCTCAGCAAGTAAAACGGAAGAGTGGATTGGAAAATGGTAATGAGCCTAGTGAGTGGCCTAGCAGTCCTGGATGCACACAAGCATCTAATAGTCCTTTGTGCACTACAAAAGGGGGAAAAATGTACAACAGATCAAGGACCTATAAGACCAACATGTCTGGGCCTCAAACACCTGTGTCTAATAGCGGTGAGAGACTTGGAAGCCTCATCATTCTGTTTATATGTTCTCATTTCCCATGCAATATCTTTCAGTTTCTAGAGATTGATCTTCAGTGATAAACTGGTTGGATAATATAGCTTAAGTTTCTTCACCCTCTTGCTGAAATGAGTCTTTTAACAGTCCCGAACATTAAAATAAAGATAACCAAATATTCTGTATATCCTTGCAGATTCACCATCTCCTCTTACTCCAGCTGGTAGCTGTCGATATGACAGTTCTCTAGGTGAACCTTGAAATGTTTACAGTCAGTGTGAATTCTTGTTATGGATTGTGGGTAAGTTTTGATTTACATTGATATTGACAAAAATGTACTGAAAATTTCAAGGTCTTTTGACAAAGAAGTTTGTCAATTTAATAAAGCACGCTGAAGATGGTATTCTGGACCTAAACAAGGCAGCAGAAACTTTGGAGGTGATTATTTTTGCTAACTGGAGTTTGGCATTACTTACTGCTTTCTTAGAATAATTAAAGGAGTTTGTTGAAAAAATAGGTTCAGAAACGGCGGATATATGACATAACAAATGTCTTGGAAGGGATTGGTCTAATTGAAAAGAAGCTTAAGAACAGAATACATTGGAAGTAAGCAGATCTTGTTGCATTATTTGATTACCCTAAGCATCTGATTGTACATGTGCTCATGTGAGGATTGGTTCAATGATTGACCCAGGGGGGTTGATGCTTTAAGGCCAGGGGAAGTGGTTGTTGACGCTTCTTCATTGCAGGTAGCTTGCTGTAGAATTTCCTTTTCCGTTGTATAAATCAACTCTTTTTCTTCATCGCCACAAAATCTCATACACATACTTATGTCTACATGCATGTGCACACATATTTATGATCGTTTCCTGTATACATTATTGTATGATGTTATTTCCATCTCTATTTCAATTTTTGATCTAATTTTATGTAGTCTACAACTTGTATACCAACAATGATGTTGAACTTAACACGGTTAGAATAGAAAGTGAATCACATAATGAATGGCATAGAGATAGGTTTTATGTTGTGATTCCTTTCCTGCAGGCAGAAATTGCAAAGCTGTCCATGGAAGAGCACAAATTAGACGATCAAATAAGGTTACATGTTTTATTTCTTACTAGAGGGTGTCTCCATTGCTTAGAATATCTTTAGAGATGCTGATATTCTAAGTTGTTGCAGAGAACTGCAGGAACAATTGAGAGGCCTGAGTGAGAATGAGAACAATCAAAAGTATAGTTGTCTCTTCTAAGCACTTGCATCCTTAGTATTCAGTCGCTATTTGTAGCTTACGATGTTCTTTTTATTCCTTTATTTTCAGGTGGCTTTTTGTGACAGGAGAAGACATTAAGAGCCAACCTTGTTTCCAAGTTAGTATTCTTGTGTTTTACCGTGTGAAGATCCATGATAGGCATTGCTATGTGAATCAGAATTTTTATTGTAACTGATTTCGTAACATTGCTTGTGCCAGAATGAAACTCTCATAGCAATTAAAGCTCCCCATGGAACTACTTTGGAAGTCCCTGATCCTGATGAAGTAAGTTGAGAGAGAATATTATGAAATGGAAAAGTTATCTCTTTTCCACATTTTGAATATTTGACTGGTAATTTCTTTATACCAGGCTGTGGATTATCCACAGAGGAGATACAGAATCATCCTAAGAAGCACAATGGGTCCTATTGATGTCTACCTTGTAAGGTGTGGTGACCTACATAACAGTGGAGTATTTATTTAATGTGTCTATGTCTTTTATCATTTCTTGGTTGTGGAGGAATTGGTCTTTCATATAAGTTAGATAGTTTGTCATCATGGCATGTTAGAGCTCTCATTCTCTTGTGTTTTTTGCTCATCTTATAATGCTTACCTTCTGTTTTCCAGTCAGTTCGAAGAAAATTTTGGGGAGGGGAATGGTGTTGAACCAGCTTCCAGCTTACCACATGCTTCTGGCTCAAAGCCTAAGGAAAATCCAGCAGATCTAGTCCCCGAGGCAATCAGGAGGGAAACTCAAGCAAAACAACCCAACTATATGCTTCCGGATATTGATTCTTCACAGGAATATGTTGGGAGAATGACAAGGATTGTTCCTTCGGATATTGATGTAAGTATGGCTGCCATAAGTTGGCATTGATAAGTAGTTTTGGGCAGGATCTATTTTATATATAGGAAAAGAACTAATTCGTTAAGTAGGAATCACAATTTTTGAAGTGGCAGTTGACATATAACTCGTTAGATGTGCTGGTGTTTCCCTAATGGCTTATATCACGAGTCATGACTGTTGGTTCAAAATATCTTTTATAAGAACCAGTCATCAAATTAGAGGTTTCCTCCTATCATGTTCATTTTTGAACCCTTGGACCTAACAAATTAAAACTATCCGCTGATCTGTCTAAACTAAAACATTTTATAGCCTGTCTTAAAGATACACGATAGTTGTTTTTCTTTGTAATCTCCAGTATTAAGACTTCTCCAAATCAGTAAAACGTTGATGTTCTTTGGACAACTGTTTTCCTGGTATTTAGTTTGGTTGGTCGTAACATTTACTGTTTTGCTTTTGTTGCAGAATGAAACAGATTACTGGCTTCTTTCTGATGCTGACATTAGCATTACAGATATGTGGAAGACGGATTGTATCCTTGCCTTTGTTCTTGTTCTTTTTCTGTTTTACAGTCCCTATCTTTCTCCTGTTCACCTATGCGGAAAATTAATCGTGTGTCCTTGACTTGTAAAAGCCAACGACGAGTGGGGCGGAATGAGTATGCTTCCTGCTGAATTTGGAATGAGTGAAGTCCACACTCCTGGGCCACATTCTCCATCTGATGTTATAAGCTCAACTAACAGATAAATAATAATTTTGTTTATCGGAATGAGCAGTTTAGGTCCATAAAATAAGCAATCTTGAGTTATCAGTCGATGACGGGGTAAATGCAAATAATTTCTGAAGACCGGAAAATGGTAAGGCATGGAAAGAAGGTACGGTGGAGTCGCATTGCTTTATTTGAACCTTTGAAGGTCTATTTGCTAATAAGCTTCGAAGGAGGTATTTAAAAGAGAAAAAGGGATTATGTTGACCCGTGGATGCTGAGGTAGAATGATGACTAGTGTTAGAAATTCACAACAAAGCTAAAAGTTCAATTTTCTTGCACTTGCACCGGTGTGATTCAGCAAATATGCCGTTGCCAGCACTTATGATTTTATCTAGTTTCGGGACTTGACAGGTCGATAGAAAGCACGCTGCAAGTACAATGTTGAATGTAGGCCAGTCTGGGACTGGGAATTCGTTTTCTTGTATTTGCTCAATAATTGTGATTCAATTTTTGGAAATTCAAATCTCTTTTTTTTTTAAAGAGATCTAATTAGGAGTACCAATAATTGAGCTTTGAGTAGTTGAAGGCCCAATTAGGCCATATGGGTTGGATTTCAGGTTTGAGCCCAATTGGCCCCACATTAGTCTGAATTTTTTAATTCTTAATTTTTTTTAATTTTTAATAAAATTCATTTAATTAAAAATATGATATGAGAAATTGAATTAATTAAAGTTATAAATTTTAATTGATTAATAAAAATTGAAATTTTTTTAATAAAGGCGAATAGGATTATATGAAATAAAATAAAATTATTATAATTGAAGTTATAAATTTTAATTGATTAATAAAAATTAAGATTTTATAATAAATAAATATATAAATTGTATATATATATTGATCAATTGAATAAGATGAAACTAAATTTATTAATGAATGAGGATATAATTATAGAAAATGAAAATAATTATAATTAAAGTGATTAATTTAATTTATTGAAATTCGTTATTGAAATTTTATAATGAATAAATAATATAAAACATATATATTAATCAAAGAAATAAGATGAAGCCAAATTTATTAATAAAGGTGGATATTATTATAGGAAATGAAAGAAAAAGATTACAATTAAAGTGATCAATTCAATTAATTAAAGTTATAAATTTTAATTTATTAATAAAAGTTGAGATTTTATAATGAATGAATAATATAAAGCATATATATATTGATCAAATAAATAAGGTGAAACCAAATTCATTAATGAAGGCAGATATCATTATAAAAATGAGAAAATAAGATTATAATTAAAGTGATCGATTCAATAAATTAAAGTTACGAACTCCAATTGACTAATAAAAATTAAGATGTTATAATGAATAGATGTATAAAATGTGCATATATTGATCAAAAGAATAAGATGAAACTAAATTCATTAATGAAGGAGGATATGATTATAAAAAATAAAAGAAAAAATATATAATTAAATTGATTAATTCAATTAATTGAAGTTACAAATTTCTATTGGTTAACAAAAATTAAGATTTTATAATAAATGCATATATAAAATGTATATATATTGATGAAATAAATAAGATGAAACCAAATTTATTAATAAAGGAGAATAAGATTATAGGAAATGAAAGAATACAATTATGATTCAAATGATCAATTCAATTAATTGAAATTGCAAATTTTAATTGATTAATAAAATTTGAGATTTTATAATGAATGAATATATAAAACGTAATCAAATAAATAAGATAAAACCAAATTTATTAATGAAGGAGAATATGATCATAGGAAATGAAAAAAATTATAATTTAAAGTGTTTCATTCAATTATTTGAAGTTACAAATTTCAATTAATTAATAAAATTTAAGATTTTATAATAAATGAATATATAAAGCGTACATATATTAATGAAATAAATAAGATGAAACCAAATTAATTAATGAAGGAGGATAGGATTATAGGAAATGAAAGAAAAAGATTATAATTAAAATGATCAATTCAATTAATTGAAGTTACAAATTTCAATTGATTAACAAAAATTGAGATTTTATAATGAATGAATATATAAAACGCACATATGTTGATAAAATGAATAAGATGAAACTAAATTCATTAATGGAGGAGGATATAATTATAAGAAATGAAATAAAAAGATTATAATTAAATTGATCAATTCAATTAGTTGATGATAAGAACAAAATTTATCAATTAATGACATAATTTACAAAAATGATTATCCAAAATCTTTAAATGATACAATTTACAAAAATTTAAGATAAAATCTTGAAATAATGTTCTGGATTGAGAGTTTGGGGCTGTGGAGAGTGGAGACATGAGAAAGCAACTAATCGTTATAGTCACGATCATTAATAGTTTGCATCACTTCTTTTGTATGTAGAAACATTATATTTAGTACTGTAATGTTAAAATTAAAGGACTATTAAACATGTAGTAACAACTAATAAATAATTAAATATACCTTTATCATTAAATATTTTATCAAAATAATGTTCATTTGATTGACGAATGTGAGTATGTGTATGATTAGTCACCTCTAGCTTCACATCAGTACATATAGTTGTATTAATATACAAATTTAAAAAGCAATATAAGGTAAGATAATATAAAAAAATAGCCAAAATTGATATATCAAAAAGAAAATAGTTTACCTTCAATATTTTCATCATCTCATCAACTTCGGGCACACATAAGGGCTTCCACAGTATGAAGATGAAATCGAGCACAATGAGGACTAATAACTCGACCATCAGTGCTAAAAGTAGACTTTGAAGCAACAGTAGATGATGTAATTACTCATAGATCTTATGGAATTACTTCATAATGGGAAAATTATTTTCACAACTCTTCCACATTAACAATACATCAAATTACACACCTTCAATTTTGAGCTCAAATTCTTTCGTCAAATATTTATCTAATCAAATTACACACCTTCAATTTTGAGCTCAAATTCTTTCGTCAAATATTTATCTATCTCTATCATATTGTACAAAATTCTAACCCTTTTTTTCTTTTATGAATTTTGTATGTGAAAGTAATAAACTGCTCTTAGAAGATGAGCCATAGCTTGAAATTAAAGTCGGAGCTTAACAACCTGAACTACTACGATCCCAATTCTGAATTTTGTTAATTATGAGTTGATAATCATTAAATAAATCATGCCAAAATTGTTTAATGACAGCTATATACTGTTGAGCTCGATAACCATACAACATATTATATATAAAATTAACCTCATCTATATTGTACCTCAAGTCCAACACATATATAACTACAACATTATGTCCAATCATATACTAGTAAGAATTCAACTTCTCCATCATATACTCTGCCATAACTCAAATAACCTCAATAGAATCAAACATCCAATCAGATAAAGCTTTTTTATCTCACATATCGTGCTAAAGCAACAATGCGAAGTTAGATATTTTGTTCCTAAGAACAATTCAGTCGCAGTGTAAAATAATTCTAACCTTATACAAAGTTCTCTAGCCAACTCCCATTGGCCTTTTGTAGGCATACATGTATATTATGAATCTCTTTGTCTTAGTCTGATAAACACATCAACATAATGGGTTACCAACTCTAGCATTTTGAAGATTGAGTTCCATCTAGTTAGACAACCAAAATCAACTTCCTTATACTTGGAATGTATAATTATTGCATAGTTTCTTCAAAATTCATAACTCTTTCAGGTATTGCATTATAATATATTACATTATTTCGAATTGAATTAATTGGTTCTCTTTTATCATCTTAAACTCATCCTTCACAATCAAATTCAAAATGTGCACAAGACAACGGAATAATCTTCCACCAACTAACAAGCTCCCAACTCGTATCTTATTCTTCAACTTTTCAATCATAGAATTATTCGTGCTATAATTATCGACTATCACAGTGGACAATCTAGTGTTGATATTGCAACCTATCAAACAGTCTCCTAACATAGTTGTCAGCCTTTAGCTTATATGTGATTTTGACACATAAATGAACTTACCATATACAAATATAACCAACGTCAATCATAACATAATGAAAAAGTAAATGATAAAAATATTAAAGAATATAAATTACTTCAAAAGTTTATTAGCCAAAGTACATTCATTATCAACATAATGTGTCGTCACTACTATGTAACCTTTCTTTTGGTTACTAGTTGTCCACATATCTGTTATAATGACAATTCGTCCTTCAATACTCGATAATATTCTTAAAATTACTTTCTTCTTATCCTCGTATATCTTTATAATGTCCTTCTTCAATGTATTCCGAGTTCGACCTTTGAAGGTCAGTTATAGTAAGTTGCAAAATATCCTAAATCTTTTGGTATCAACTATAGATAATGGATGTTTATCACCAACTACTATAGAAGCAATTAAAAATCTTGATTTGCTGCAGTCATAAGATGTTGCAGTTATTTCATTCTTCCCTTTTATAGGGCTAGGTGTAAAAAATGTTTGACCTCCTGATAGTGATACGATATTTTTTCTATTACACAAATCCACTTGTCTCTTTAAATGAGATATTTCACCTTTTGAACTCTCGACCAACATCTTCTGAAAATGCTTACATTTGATTTTTTCTACTCCGTCCATTGATCTACTTTTATTGAAGTGACTCCAAACTTAACTTTTCAATTAACTACTTCTATCTTCACTTGGTATGGGATTAGAAGTTTTTATTTATATCTTTGATATCGGATTACAACTCTCCACTGAAGGAATATGCTCATCAATCTGAAACAATCAACATTTAAATATATATGTTATTCATAATCATAATTGATAATTCATAAACACGGGAGAGAATAGGAGAACATGAATCATAATCATAGATTTAAAGTTTATCAATGACTTAACACGACATACGGGCATGTATGTGTTTTTGTGGGCTCACTTGATCATATAAACGAGCGTGTATGTAACCGTGTACATCACTATAAAGTTTTTTGCACACGCTAATGTGCATGTAACCATGCATGTCTAATCATACTTACACGATTATATACACAAACGTATATATGACCTTGTAAGTTCTAAAAAATTTACAGTCACTTACGCGGCCAAATATACGCCTGTGTAGGTGCTTGTGTAAGTCTGCAAAAACACCCCCAAGACGGCAACAATATTAGAAATTTCAGTATTTCACAAATTCAATCTTCAATCAAAAGATTCAAAACCAGAATACGATGAAGGAACTTTACTTTGGTGAGTGGGTGGCAATAAAGCAAAAAAAGACAACGGCGGAGAAGCAAGGCAGCGAGACAATGTGGCAAAAGAGCAACTGAAGGGAGTGTAAAGGGGCAATTGGAGGGCAAGGGGTAAAAGTAGACTGGTCTGGTCAGAGAGAGAGAGAGAGAGAGAGGGTGACGTGTGGTTTGAGAGAGAGAGAGATAGAGAGAGAGTGAAGAAGGTAGAGGAAGAAAAGGGAAAGGTTAACCTAGACTAAAATGAAGTCATTTTATACTTCGAGAACAACAAAACAGCTTTGCATTAAACGACATCGTTTTGCTTCAACAGGAAAATGACGTTGTTTTAATTTTTCATTATGTCCAACCTTAGATCAAGCTCAAGCTCAGACAGAATTTCAATTTTTGGGCTTGAGGTCCAATTAACTTCAGGCATGACTTGTTGACCTCAAATTGGGAAGGGGCAAGGCAGGCTAAGTTTGAGCCTAAATACATCCCTAAATCTATCTGAATTTTTCCGCCACAGTTTTAGATTTTATTGTGTAACGCTTTTCGAGGAGAAAAATGCTTATGTTCTTACCATTCGATAGCAATATTTTAAAGCTAGTTTGGAAAGCAGATACCTAGGTATTGAATTCATTAGAGTAGCATAATTTTAAAAATTATATTAAAGGTCTACTAAGTTTAAAAGCTGAACACAGACTAACTAAATTGGAAAGCAGAACAGGGCTGTATTAAATTTGATGGCAAGCGTAATAATTGAAGTATGGCCTAACTTCTAAGCTCGAATAACAGAAACATAAAGCCCCCACGTAAACTAATGATTATAACTTAATGTCATCCTCTACCAAAACTCTTGTATCCAGAAAAAGAAAGAAATGGCAAAAGCAATCATTTACAATTTTGCAAATACTTTTATACAACTTCAATATCGAGGGCAAAAAAGAGCATATGGTGTAACAGGAGTCACATTTAAGTTCCACTGTTAGCCTATGGAGGAAATACGTAAACTTAGAGAACTCCACCACATTTCCTTTTTCATAAACTTTTTTAAATGATATAAATTTCTTTTCTTCCTTTCTTTGCTCTTTCTCGCTGGAGTCACACCTAATCTGAACGATGCTTTCACTAAATCCTTGGCTGGGCCTCCTCTCAGCATTGTTGCTTACAGTGACGGAGCCAGAAATTTAATATAGGAGGATCCAAATATTTATTTGTTAAAATTTTGAGAGATTGTTTTTACAAAGACTCGTCTAACAAACTCGATGGCGGTATAGGTGAGAATTCCAACTCCAATCATGCGGATTTGGGGTGGTTTCATCGATCAACGAAGCCATAAAAAGTCACCTTCATGTGCGAGGAATTGTCAAAATGTAAGCAACTCCATTCAGGGTTTCACTTTTTTTTGTTTGTTTGTTAAGGTGATAAGTATGAAAATACTAAAGAGAGAGACGTGCACAGGCGATTTAATCTTAGCCAGGGGCAAAATAGCAAAAGTGAGTGAGATAGGACAATGGTTTCTACTTCTAGTGGATTGTTTATGTTTATGCCGTCACTGAACATACACGGACTGGACGAGGAACATTGTCATTGTGGAACAAACACCACTTGCTCTCAAAGATCATTGTCACTGTGGAACAAACACCACTTGCTCTCAAAGATCACCATTTAACTACAATACGACAACGTCTACGGATTATGGGTTATCAAACACCTATAATACTGATACGTGTTAATTAAATCAGTATTATATGATATCACACATGAAAAAACATAGGACCGCCGAAAGTACAAAACGACAGGACAAGCACGAGAAAGAACAAGACACCCAAGTTACTGCTACTCCACATCAAGTTCTAGAGAGTTCGAGGGCAAACAAGACAAAGCAGCGTTTTCCATTTTGGCAATTCAATCTGAAAACATAAAATAAATCATAAGAAAAAATGTCCCCAGTAAGGAAAAAACACACCAAAAACAAAAAGGCCTCCATCGGGAGAGATAAAGATGATGACAATACGCGCCAATAATTGAAGCCAGCCACCGTTCACACAAAAACTTACAACCACCTATTGTTCTGCACGTTATATCCACGCGCCTCCTACTATAAATTCCTTCTCTTTCCTCTGCCCCCCGACTTTGGCTGGAAACGAGCTCTCATACAATGGTCATGGGGGAATCAGACCCGCCCTCCACGTCACCTATCCGTCGGAGTAACTCCATCGCCACATCCGTAGTGATACCGGTGAAGCTCACTCTGCCTTCCAAACCGCTCCGTACTTCAAGCCTCCATCTTCCGTACACTAACGGCGTCGCATCTTCCCCTCCTACCGGGTTAGACCTCGAGCTGGTATCCGTCAAATCATCCTTAACATACACCTCCCTCAAGGACGTCCTGGGTTTCTCCGCCGTCAACTCTCCTACCGCAGTCAGTGGCTCCGCCTGCGAGATATCAATTCGCAACCGCCTGGTGAAGCAAGCGGCGTGGGCTTACTTGCAGCCCATGTCATCGTCTCCGAGCTCGTCTGGAACTCACTTTCTTCACCGAGTTTGGCTCCAATTCTCTGCTCGCAATCCTTTCAGTGCTTGTTTTGGGTTCATTAGCCGACATTTCTTACCAAGGATCGCCGGAGCTATCAATCGGGTCCTCTCGGTCTTTTGGGCCCACTTGAACAGATAGCACATTTTGTCATTTTGCTTATTTGTACCTATTGCGTGCTTCATAAAGCAATCATGTGCAAAGTAGAGAAAATGAAATGTCAAAATAAATGAATGGAATTCAATTAGGAAAAAAAATTTACAGACTCTGTTTAAAGTTTCCTTTCTTTTTTGTACAATGATAATGTGATTTTTGAGGGACTTGGCTTTTCAGTCGTGGTTTGGTTTAGAGCGGCGGAGTCTCATCGGAAACTGGTGGCGTTTTTCGTTGACATCAGTTTCTGGGATGTTTTCTGGGTCAAACGTTTGTGTAACTTCTGTTTGGTTGTCGAGTTGGACTTGGACTCGGTTGGATTTCGGTGACTCCGACGACAAGGACCGGTTGATGGTCGGTCCTGGCCACATTGGAGGTCGTGGTGGCCGTTTTCCTTGCTTTCCCGCCGAGCTCGTGTCCGGTGATGCGCGGTCGTTTAGTTTCTGCAAACATTGCTCAAAATTGAAATTTTTTTAGTTCTAATTGGATCAAGGTTAGTGGTGTTTTCTGACTGTACATAGGATAAACCATGTTAGTTTTGTATATAATACATGTAATGTAATGCATATGCTTCTGCTTCTGCTTCTGCTTGCATGTTTCAAAATGGAAGTTACTGTTGGGATTAGGCGTATCGTATTAGCTTACTAGCAGAAGGTTCAACTCTTGTGTTTAGCCAAAAACAGTTGCAGAGGTGGGTTTTTTCTGGATTTGGAAGAGAGAAAATGTGGATTTGTAGATTAGACAGAAATTAACTTGACAATTATCCCATCAAATGATCATTGTCAATATTAGGCTGAGTTTGTCTTGTTTCTGTATCACTAATAATAGGAAGAGATCCTGAACATACCTCAGAACCGCTGGTCTTCAACTTGCTAGACTGAGCTGCCAAGTACTCAAGAATCTGAAAGAAAGTGGACTGCCCCAGTTGGGTGCAGTTTTCCCAGTAATAAAGAGCAAAGTCCCAGGCTCTAGCTCTGTACTCCAGAAACTTTCTGTCTATGTCTGTTTCATGCTTGGCCACCAAAGGCCTTAACAAGGCTTCATAGATATATGAAGTTCCCTACATCAACCACAAAAGTTTAAAACATCTAAATCAACCGCCTGCTTTGTATCTTAAAAACAACTTAGCCTGCTTTGTACCTTAGTTTTTGGATACCACAAGTAGATAATAAATGCTAGCTTCGCCTCACCATACATTGGCAGCCTGCGTCGATATAAAACAACATTATGCAAGAAAATCGATGGGGTATGTGCATACTTTCAAAAAATATTACTTGTTGGACTCACCATGACATGAATACGTCTCCAACGCTCTCACAAACGGTAAGAAGTCCAATGATGATCCTAAAAATCAAAACCAAAAAAAAGAAGGGACCGGTGAAGGTGACTATTTTGGCATTGAATACGACACTGATTGATCAAATGAATTTCAGGATGATCACAGGCCTGAGTTTGCAAATCCTAAATAAACGTGATATTTGGTCAATTCTATTGCAAAAGGATAGAAGAATAATGTTAGTTTTCCCTTTACAATAAATGTTCAATTGGGCGTATGTATTCGTTTTTTTTTTAAGAGAACCAAAACAATTGGCACAGCTAATGGTCTATTCGCAACTAAAGCGTTAAAGAGTGGTTGAACAGAACCAGTTTTGTGAATATAATCTGCCAAGGCCAAATCAGAAAAGAGAAGCTTACCAATATTGGCACCAGAATCTGAGTTCCGCAATGTCAACCTTGTTCTTCTCCACAGATTTGAAACATTCAAACGCTGGATATGCGTACCCCAAAAACAACCTGCAAATTTATACGAACAACGTAACGAAAATCTTCTGCATAACCAAAAGGGAAATAAGAAAAAGATCAGAAACGAAAACAGGGAGATAAAAAGACATACACAAGGCTTCTGGTAATGAGATCTCCTAACATCCTTGACTGTGTCTAAAAGGACACGGACCTGTTGTAATAACAGAAGTATTAAAGCCGAAGACGATGACAATCGACCCTTTTAACGAAAAACTTGGGTGTGAAGATTAGTAGGAAACAGAAGCAACAGAGTGAATCAAGAAACAGAGAGAATAAGAACTGGGAAAAGGAGATTCTTCAGAAAACAAAAGGGGTTTAATTAAAATCTCAACGACGAGTCTGCGGAGTAGATAATAAACAATATCCGCAGAAACTTGAGAGCGAAGAGAAGGGTTTTGAATTCAGCAATGGTGTCTACATATATAAAATTATCGAGAGACATTTCTTGGCATGGACGCCTCCTCTCCTTAGTATTTTATACACGCAAGTGTGTGTGTGCGCTTTGAGTTTTGAGTTTTGAGTTTTGACAGTTAAAAGATTCAAGGGTACTTTTGTCATACTTTATCGCGCAAATGTTGGAGGTGGTTAGTTTTCCCTATTTCGTGTTTGTTAATTTGATTACTAACTCCTCTTATTTAGCATTAGCAGCCTTTGGGGTCTCAGTATCAGTAATTAATTTGTACTTGTGCATTGTAATAAGGCTCATTGATCTATGTAAATTAATAGACATGTGCCGACGTAAGCACATGTGCCGACGTAAGCATTTATCAATTAAAGTTTATACTTTTCTTCGCTAATTAACCAGCCCTCAATTTTCCAATTGGACACAAAACTTTAATTTTCCAATTGGACACAAAACAAAAGTTAAATTAAACTGTTGGGAACGTCAATAGAAGCATAACTCTATCCAACTTTTTAACCATCTCACTCACTTTATAGTTATAAAAGAATATAAAAGTTCCCAAACATGGATTAATGTTCTTATCGTTGTCCAAACTAATCTAAAATAAATTACGATATAAAAATCTACAATTTTACACCCTCCTCTTTTTTAATGCTATATCAATTTGATGGTTTAATTGTTAGAAAAAAAATACGTGCATTTATGTTTAAATATAGATAAAAAATTTTAAAACACAATATGTAAAGAGGATGGATCCAGAAATTTTTTTGAGTGGGGCAAAATATTTAAAATACTTTTATATTACTGAATTTTTTTGAGTGGGGGCAAAATATTTAAAGTACTCTTATATTACTGAATTAAATTAATGAGAGCAAAATATTATTTTTTTATGAGATTAAAACTTAAAATAATAATATTTTTATATGAATTTTTTAGAAGTAGTGGGGGCACCCCTAACGTGCATTCGTTCCTGTGTAAGGTTAGTCTTTTGAGTAAATAGTAAGGTTATTCCTTTGTGACCAAAAGGTCACAAATTTAAGTCACGAAAATAGCTTCTTTATAAAATATAAAGTAAAGATTACCTGCAATTGATATTTATCATCGGACCTTGGCAAAACCGGAAAGACTCTTTGTTGTTATAATATGCAAGTGTTGGTACTAATACAATACAGTATCTTTTAAAATTATTAAATAATATCTCAAATCAATATAATTATTTATTACAAAATTTATCTTTTAGTAGACGTTTTTAAGAATCTTAATATTAATGATAATTTGAATAATTAAATTAAATTTTATTAGTAGCTATTATTAAATAATTAAATAATTTTCATTTATTCAATAATAAAATTACTTCATATATTATAAAATAAGGAATAAATAAAAATAATTAAATGATTTTTATTATATTTAAAGCAAAAGTGTAAAAATAAAAATAAAGATGGACTCTTAATAATTCCACTCGTATTTTACTTTATTTATTTGTGATACCTAAATTAAATCAACATGTCTATGTTATATATATACTTAAAGCAGATCCATGCTACAAATAGATAGAAAATTCTTAAAAATGCCTCGAGTATATAAATAATCCTGCGAAATTGTTCTGTTAGGCTTAAAATGGCACCTTTTTGAGGTACATTGCATAAATATTGAAGATAATAAAAAAATCTTAAACTCTTCGTCAATAAATATGAAATTTAGAGCAGTCAATTTACTAACAAAACGTGTACACCGGGGGAGGGGAGGGGAGGGGAGGGGACACAAAATCACATCATGGTAACGTGTACACCGGGGGAGGGGACACAAAATCACATCATGGTATACTTCAATTTATATAAATTTCACTTCCAATTCGTTAATATTCAATCCATCATCCTCTGAATTAAATAGTGTCCTCATCTTAGACTAAATACCCTAACGACGTAACAGGTTTTTCATAATCAACATTTGCTATTCAACACATGACCTCAGTGCATGCATATAACCCCGTCACTGCAGCTTACAAGTTGAATAGAGAAATTTACATTATGATACCAAAATAAGCTTATGTCGGGACCAGATATCTCGCACTCTCTGTCTTTTAACAATGCTCACGTAACAAGGCGGAAACTTACTAATAATGGCTTCATCTGTAATACTTTGACCACTTAATAACTTGTTTCCCATTTATTATTACCATCATAATATGGATATATTATAGTTATTGTGGTTTCTTTCTAGAAAAAGCATATATATGCAGACAAAACTATTTTCGCATTGGAAGAAAACCTTAGATTCCCTCTCTCTCTCAACCACGCGTTTTCTCTCATAAGATGTTCCCTTCGTTCTGGAATGTCTTAACTTCCCTGCATTGACTGACCATATATATATATGTCATCTAATGGGCAGGAAAATAATACCCATTACCAATTGTTGAAAGATTAATGGCAGTACATAAAAAACTATTCAGTAGAAGACCGTTTCCTAACTAAAACATATGACCGGAAAACATTTGACTTGTATATAGTCACCTTAACCTCATTTCCCTTTTCCGTGGGACCTTATGACCCGACGGCAATCGATTCTCAAACTTGAAATGGTCAGCGTTGCCATGCATTAACTAGGTTTGGTCAAGTTAGCGCCAATAATTGGTAACATTCATACGTAACGAAGCCATAAATTAATGTTATCATATTGGATGTGTAATCCATCACTGCACGCCAATTGCGAAGTGGGTTTCACGTAACAACATATATAGGAGATTATCAGCTGCTCACTCAGACCAAAAGATTGACGACGGCGTCATCTATAAATCAACGGAAAGTTCGTGTATCTTTCTCTGTGGGGCCCCAAACATGTTTGACAAATATTTTAAGGAAGTTTCCGTGAAATTACTAAGAAACTGGAGATGTACAGTATTAGTATTAATTTTGATTTTAATATGGTACTATTTTAGAATTGACCGATATTAGATACTATTTCATGCTATTTTATATCATTTTTAAAGTTATAAAATAATTTCTCGATTTTGTAAAATTATAAAATAGTCTCTTCCTAGGTTATATAATTTTTAATTTTATTTTGAATATTGTCTATTTTTACGTTTTTTATATAGATAATATAATTCATATCTAATGTCAAACAATAATCACACTTAATATAACAAAAATATCATTTAATTATCTTATAATTATAAAATTAAGAATAATACAAAGTACTTTAAATGTTGTAATTGATTATAAGAGAACATCATATAATAATTAGAACAATATAGGTCTATAACAACAAAATTTTGTATTAAAGAATGCAATAAACTGAGAGTGAAACCTGAAGCAAAAAAAATTTACAATTGCAAGTTTTATATTTATATTATATACAAATAATTTAATATATATTTGTTAAATACAAGTGAAATTGAAAGTAAATAGAAAAAGAAAAAACAACGTTAAACTTCATGTTATGATATATTTGCTTAAATATTATTGACATTAATTTTTATTTATTACAAAGTCATCATCATTAAGAAAAGTCTTATCATCACTTTAATTTAAGCTTAATGCACCAAATAATATGTTAACACTTTCTTGTCTAAGATTATTTTCAAAGTTATTCTCATCTAAAAAATTAGTTTATCAAAACATGATCCACTAAGAGATTGATATAATCAAGATCACTTATTATATTAAGAGTCCTAGTAATAAATAAATTTAATCATTAAAAAATTATGATAAATTATATTCAACTTAATAATAAAAATAACATACATTTCTGGAATCTTCAAGTTGCATTGAATAAATATTAGATTATTCAATCTTTTGTGTTTTAATTTATTTTTTGAATGAAAGGTCAAATGTATTAATTGCACTCCCGCATTGGCACCTTTAGTGGACTTGTTTATTTGCTTACAACATAAGTAACAATTGAAATCAAGGTTGATTAGTATACTACTATTAACAAGTCTTCTCATCCTCTCAGTAGAGATATAACCTAATTTCTTATATCACAATTGAGAAGATTCTTCACTACCTTTCCCTTACTTAATGCTAACTTATCATACATATTGCACTCTTAAGTGTGATCAAGATAGACTTTACAAAAACCATCATAGTAATAATCGCACCTAACTTTTTCATCATTGAATTCCAATGAATTTTAAAATCCAACATATCTAATTTAGAAACTCAAATCAAATTTTGGGGACTTTAATTGAGCAACTACAACATCTCTTATTTCTATTATGTACTCTTGTACATCTTTAATCATGTGAAGTCTTATACTTGTTAGCCTTTTTACTCATACGATATATGATCCCTAATCGATTTACTCATGTAAGATTCAATAAGCATAAAACTTAAAAAATTAGATTGTTCCCACCTTTCATATAATAATTGCTTATTAGGTGCACAACAAGTTTCTATAAGAAAATATGTGGTGTTTCCATTTAGAACGTCAAATTGAGGTCTATACACCCTAATACCAAATATACATTTTTTTTTTCAGTTAGGAATGAACGTTTTAGCCTAGCCCGGTCAGGCCCTTGTTGGCTGGACCTTGGCAGGGCCTCGAGTCTAGTTTTCAGGTTGCTATCGAGCCCCAAGTCAAGCTCGAGCTTGGGTTTAACGACAAAACGATGTCATTTTGTCATAAAAGACATCGTTTTGATTTTTTTAAAAAATAATAATTCTGGTCGGTCTAGGTTGGACTACTCAAGCCTCGGGCTTTAGTCGGGCCGTCTTAGGGGTAGAAACAACATGGCCCGATCTATTGCTATCCTTATTTTCAGTATGGAAAAATTATCACCAAATAATATTAAAATATAAAAACCATTAAGAAGCAAAGTAGTGGGTATAAATCAAGCACATATATCAAAGTTACGAAGAATAAAACTTAATTTTGTAATAAATTCAAGCCTTTCTATAGGCAAAAATCACAATCATGCTTTAAATTTATACAAATTAAACTTGATTAAGATGAAAAAAAATCCAATAGCAGTGGCCCTAATAATCTAATTTACTATCTTCTTGCGTATAAACTGATTAAAATAAATTATCCCTTATTGATAAAAATATTGATTTAATGAATTTAATTACAATTATTATAAGATGTTCTTAGAAAGTTATGTTATGATTACTCAAAAGTAAAATAATATTCACTAACTTTATTAATGATAATTGCCTAATTTTTTTCTTTTGATTATTTAGTTAATTAGTTTAAATTGGTTAAGGTCGATTTAAGTTGATTCAGATTCAATTCTTCAGTTATTGAACACATTAAATCTTGTTTTATTTTCGGCCTAACTTGTACCAAAATGCCATCCTAATTAATAATATAAATTTTTTTATGTTGAATAACTAACTTTAGTTTCAAAATAAATTTGAAAATTTCTTTAATGTTCTTTTGTACTATATGAGTTAAATTTTATTAGTTTGTAATTTTATTGACCTTTTTGACTTCAAGGACTTAATTGAAGTTAAACAAAATATTGATTATTCTGTAAAATTTAAAACTTAAAATCTGGCCCTTATGACATAACTAAAAACTTGCTCCTTAAATAGGGCGCGTATTGCCTGCACAAGAAGCTTCTTCCATGTAGCGTGCATTGCACAGCTCCAGAAGCTTCTTCTATTGTGCACGCGTCGTCTTGCACATGCCTTCTTCTTAAAAGGGTCGATGATCTTCTTCTTGTTCTTTAATCACTACTGTTGAATTACTAGCCTTCCTTCGATGTTTTTCGATAAGCACTACCGCCTATGGATGGATGGAGAAGCTTTGGTGCACGCGTGAAAGGGGCTTCAGTGACAAACTTTTTAGCGATCTCCTCCCTAGATCGCAAACAGTTTTAGGAATCCAGTTGATTTACCTTTCGAGGGGCCACTTGAATTGGATCCTTTTACGCAAAGAAAGAATGGTAGATTTTTTCGGTCCATGGATCGTTCGTTATTCAAGAAAATCAAAGCTGGGGGAAGTTGGATCGTGCAAGTCTCAACTCCCATTATGGTGCCTATAGAAATGGTTCCGGAATAACCGATACATGTCAAATTTAAACTTTCTATGCAGGCAAATAAACTAATGACTTTAGAAGATATCGCAGGAAAAACAAAAGCAACAAGCGGCATGGGAAGCTTCCTGTGCTTTAAGATAAACATTCTTTTTAGAATTAGAAGCGTAGACTAATATTTTTTTTCACTTTTCTTCTTCGTGTTGAAATGTGTGCTAATTAATTATAAAGGTTAATATTAAGAAGCCACTATCTTGTATTCCTATCATAATCTACCATTAAATATATGATTTAATTTAATTTAATTAATTAATTATTATTATCAAATAATAACTTCTTATTCACGTGGCACCTTAAAGGATACTTTTTTTTTTTGGATGATAAGGAAGATATAGGAAACCTTAATTAACTAAGCGGGGAAGAGACACTCCCGAAATGTCCTCTAGGAGAATAGATAGACAACCCACCGGCGGAAATATATGGATGCCAAGTTCTAGTGAAGTGGCATAAGTAGCTAACCAATCCGCAACTCGATTAGCCTCTCGATACACATATCTAGCCTTCACAACCCATTCTCTGGCTATTAAGTTTTGGATTCCTAGTAGGAGAGAATTATACTGAAGTAGTTGATCATGCGAGGGAGATAACATGTTAATAACTATCAGAGAGTCCACATCTAACTCTACTTGCCAGTAGCCAAGATCCCATGCAAGTTGCAATCCGGTAAATACCCCCCATAGTTCTGCGCAAACGGCGGTGTAGATGCCTATGTTGTGTGCAAAGCCTCCTATCCAAGTTCCCGTGCTGTCGTGAATTATCCCCCCGGCTGAAGCTCGCGAGGATGTTGCTTTATATGCACCATCTGTATTGAGTCTTATCCAATCAGGTGGAGGCCTTCGCCAACTAACGAATGTCGCTACCCTAAGCCTTGGTTGCCATAGAACCCTTCCGACTAGTTCCTTAGCTGTTCAAACAAATGGACATAAGTATTTTTATGCTTACAGTAAAAACCTATAAGGTTATAACTGTTGGATAATTTTGTCTTTTCTCGTAAGGTTGAACAATTATTAATTGCATTTGTTTATTTTTCAATACATTATCAGTTAAGTTATGTAATTTGATCAAGATAAAGATAATAAAATGACCCAATAAATGATCTAAATCAATTGGTCAAAGTCCGAGTGAAAAATGGATCTTAATTAGTGTAGACCAGACCCATATCAACCTTGTGATGGAGAAGCCTGATATGGAAGTTATATATAAAAGTTAAGGTCTCCTGCAGCTGCTCATATCAATCGTAAGCATAAGGATTTTCTGACCCGTTAAGAGAGTATACGTATTGAGAAACTGTATAAAGACCTAAACCTCGTATCGGGAAACACTTTCCACAAAGGTGCTAGGAGATTCGTGTTTATTTAGAGCTCGAAAACGACATCAGAATCAGAGATGAAACCGAAATCAGATATTCAACCGAAATCAGATATTCTACATTACTTTCGTTTTTAACCCTTTTATGTATGATCCTTGTATGTAATAAGATCCGCACTACTTATTATAATAACTTCATTTTTTGATCCACCTTTTTGGCTTTTATATGTCCTCTTGTTTACTTGTCAAATGTATGCGTGCATCAAGCAGAAGATTCCGCAACCCTAGCCCTTAATATCCAATGGGATTTGAAGATATTACAATGCTTTGTTTCCTACGCCTTGATCTATGTTCAATTTTAAATCCTTTGACACTAAACTAACGATGGTAGAGAACGTCGGAAAGTTAGTTGGATTGTTTTCAAAAGAAAAAAAAGTTGGTTGGATATTAGTTGGGTTAGTTTAGTTTGAGACCTACGGCTGCCAGATATATTCCTTTTGCTTCATTAATGTCACAAATCATGCCCATTTGTCAGACTATTATTCTATGTAGTTTAGTCTCACATACAACTTTCATAGTTTAAGTCTAGTAACCTACGATCTACCTAACCCAATTAACAACCTTCTTTTACTGAAAAACTATCTTATAATTCTTACAAACAAGAAATAATTTATATCCCATACATGACGTTTTCAATTAGACGCTTCTAATTGTTTAACTTGGATCCTTCATTATAAGTTGATACTTAGATTTTGAGTAGAGGCCGATAAGCAAATGCAGAAGAAGGATCCAAGAATGTTCGATTGGTCGTTATACCAACCCCTGCTTTTGGTGCAGACAAGCGTCCGTCAATTGAGCTTTTGTATCTTAAGAACTCAAGAAGTCCATGCCTGAAAAGGTTAAAGAACTCGTAACAGGCTAATTAGTTGTAAGCTTAATCTGATTTGTCTCCTAGCGTATAGGATCAACATCATTTTTGTCTGTCAGTGTCCAAATATTCATGTCCATAATTGCAAGATAGCATTTTGTACTGTAAATATATGAAAAACATCCATCCTGATTCTTATGGACACGTTAAGGCTGGGATGCTGATTTCCACTTCACGAATTCTCTCAGTTGGGTTTAATCCTGGCAGGGGCAACAAGAACCATATATATTTGGGCTCTTCCAACAATTACGAACAGCTCGAAGTCCAAATTCTAAAAACCAAAAGAGGTCTGGCTCTGGCTGGAGCTGGACCCAACTAAACACTTCAAAGCCAGTTAGGTTTCAGTGGCCTAGACCTCTAATATGTTACCGAAAGGGTATCTGGTGTAAGAGATTCCCGTCGGTACCCAAAGTCAGCGTTTATTCCATCAGGAAAGTTAGCTCCATGCCTACACGCTAAAGCAAACTACAAGTTAACTATACAAGTACAAGAAAGCAACATCATACAAAGTGTGCTTCTGGGCATTGTATATTTTTCTCAATAATAGGATTCAAAAGGATCGTGGAAGGAGACATGACCCGCGATAAGTTGAATTCTAAAACCAGGAGGCTTGTACGTTTTCGATTGTGCAATGTTTCCAGGTCCACTTTTGTTTGTTTGTTTGTTACAGGATACTCTTATTTTACCGATAAAAGTTTTGTTTACGTTGGTGTGATTGGTTTTGTACGATCAGTTACACAACTGAACTGCTAGAGATTGCGTCTCAAGACCCTGCATTGCATGTTCTGTTTATTCCCGGGAATCCAGGTCTTGCCTTTGTCATGATTCTCTTCTATTTCTGCTTAGTAGAGTGTTACATAGGAGGACTATTTCAATTCTTGGTTTGTTGTGGTGTTATAGGCGTCGTTTCATTTTATAAGGATTTTTTGGAGTCATTGTACGAATTTCTCGGAGGAACTGCGTCTGTCACAGGCAATTCTCTTATTGTTTTCTTTCCTCAGTCAGTCGGTCTCTCTCTACATTGATTCTTCAGTTTCTAGTCTAATTTACCCATTCTTCTGTTCATGAGCAGCAATTGGACATATATCGCACACCAAAAAGGTACTTGTTTTTTTCTGCTGATCTTTTTGGTGTTTATATTTTTTGATTGTACGTATCATTACTGTTTAGTTTTAATTGTTTAAGTTAATGAAAATTTCCTTGAACGAGATTAACACCCATCATGACAGACAAGGAGGTTTCAATTTTAAGTTACCTAGTTCCATCCCTGAAAAAGAAATCATTTTACTTGCCTCAGACATTTGAACTAATTGTTTGTTGCACATTATGCTTGAAATGATTTGCTATGAAAGTAGGTTCCAAAGAAATTGTGTTTATGGGTTCTCTAGGGGATGGATAGATGTCACCCACTATAACTTGTTTCTGCATTAGATATTTTCCAATGCCCATGTCTAAAAACATATATCTTACTGAAAGTTTCTTCCTGCTAGAGTTGGGAGGGTGGAAAGTTATTTTCATTGCAACAACAAATTGATCATAAGGTATCTCCTCACTTCTTATTATGGCCGCTACACATACCACAATTAGATTGCCTTTAAAACATGTTAATTTGAGCTCTTCGTTGATTGTCTTCAAAAAGCCTTATGCCAATTCTAAAGTTTATTTTCCAAGGTACACATTTCATACATGCACAAGCAAATACATATGTTTCCTGGAAGCTTTTCATTGTGCAATAATATTTATACAATTTTAGTTATAATCTCCACTTACTATTGCACTTCCATAGGTGGATTTCATTCAACAGGAATTGCAGAAAAAGGATATTCCTATCGTGCTGGTGAGGCTATATTCTTTTCGCACTTCTGTTTTTCAATCATTTGATGTTATGTATTGATGGTATAGATTTAGATGGTATACAATATCTTCCACACAAGTGCCATGAGAGACTTATTTTTATGAGAGAAATCTTCTTTTGTCTTGACATCATGATCTTACTTATATTGTGCAGCATGCAAGTGCGAGATAGTTAAGAAAAGCATTTACTTTACTCTCGATTGTCCGTGTAAATGAAGGAGAAAATGTATTGATTCCTTTTAATACTTTGTATAGAGTGGGGTTACATATATATACAAGTAGATCAGAAACTAATTAGGGAATGTAATCTCTATAATCAAGCTCGTAATAAGGTCTTGAGATGTCCTAAATATCTTATAGTTACATATTCTACAATTTGTAACACTCACTCAACTTGGAGCATAAATATTAATCATACCCAACTTGTTACAAATATAGTTGACCCGATCACTGTTTAGAGCTTTTGTGAAAGTATCTCCAAGTTGTTCTCCAATTTTGACATATTGTGTAGAGATTGAGATTTGCTGCACTTTTTCACTAGCAAAGTGACATTCAATTTCAATATGTTTAGTTCGTTCATAAAACACAAGATTAGAAGCAATATGTAGAGCAACTTGATTATCACACTACAACTTTGCTAGTATTTAGACTTTAAGACCAATTTTAGATAATAGTTGTATATCCACATTATCTCACACATTGACTACGCCATAGCTCTGTATTCAAATTCTGCACTAGATCTGGATACAACATTTTACTTCTTACTTTTCCATGATACCAAATTTCCTCCAACAAAGACATAGTATCCAATAGTAGATTTCCAGTCAATTTTAGAACCTATCCAATCAGTATCTGAAAAATATTTAATGTGAGCATGTCCATGATTTTTCATATAGTATCCGTCATCTAGGAATTCCCATTAGGTAACATAATATCTGTTTTAGGATAGTCCAATGATAAATGGTTGGAGAAGACATGAATTGACTTATAACACCAACATAATATGCAATATCAGGGTGGATTACTATAAGATAGTTTAATTTTCTGACCAATCTTCTATATGTCTTAGGGTCTTCAAGCAAGTCTCCATCTTTGGTAAGTTATAAATTAGGAAGCATTGGAATACTGTATGACTTGGCTCCCAACTTTCGGGTCTCTATTAATAGATCAATACATATTTTCTTTGAGATAAGAAGATGCCTTTCTTGTTTCTTGTCACTTATACTCCCAAAAATTAATTTAAAACTCTTAAATCTTTTGTGTGAAACTCACTGTGAAGACAGGACTTTAAAGATAAAATGCTTATAGAATCACTTCCATTAATGGCAGTATTATCCACATACACAGTAAGTAGAATAATGCCTGATGCAGATTGTTTATAGAAGACTGAGTGATTCAATTTGCTCTTATTCATTCCAAGCATTTCTATTGCCTTACTAAAATTTTTAAACCAAGTACGAGGACTTTATTTTAAACCATAAAGAGACTTTCGAAAATGACAAACTTTTCCATATTTCTCTTGAGGAACAAATTCAAGTGGTTGCTCTATATACACTCTCCTCTGGATGTCACCATGTAAGAAGGCTCTATATACACAGGAAGGAGAATAAATGAAGGCATATGGTTGATAAAAAAATAGGCAATGTAGACTACATCAACTCAAAATGGTTTTGAGAATTTGCATTTGAAATAAGAGTGCTCTGATAGTTTTAAGGAGATGACAAACTATCCTTTTAGTTACACTATTTTGACATGATGTGTCAATGCATTAGGATTGATGAAGAATAGTCAAATACCATTCTAGATCATATAGGTCTGGAATGATATTGAAAAATATTCTTTAACATTATCACTTCTCAAAGTATAGACAGATACATTAAACTATATTTTTATTTCATTGCAAAGAGTAGAAAATAATTCAGATTGACTTTTTATTAAATAAATCTACGTCATACAAAAGAAATTTTCAACAAAACTAACAAACTATTGAAACTCAATTTTGGAGACAAAAGGACCTGGACTCCTAACATTAGAATATACTAATCCAAAAGGAAAATTATCTCATTTAATAACTTGAAGAAGTAAAGAAAGATGATGATGTTTGTTTGGCAAAGTGTCAGGACTCGCAATCTAAGCAAGATATATTATGAAACTAAGGTTATAACTTCTTTAATAAATGTAAAAAGGGATATCTTAACCGACAATAAGTTTCAAACAGAATTAAGACATCGGAACAAGCGACAGGTTTGGACACCTGGGTATCGAGAATGTAAAAAATTCCTAATTCAAGTCCTTTACTTATAATTTTCTTCTTCATAAGATTTTGAAAAGTTAGTATTAAGGAGGAATAAGATACAATAATTTAACGCACGAGTGAATTTACTCGTATAATAAATTAAAGAAAAATCTTGGTAAGTTCAAGACCAAGGATAGTAATGGAGTGGGGTTAATAGTAGTGGAGTGGGATTAATAGTACTTTGTCATAAGAAGTAGATCCATGAGCTAAGCTAACATGAGGAGTGGATGACTGCTTTTAAAAAGTAGAAAAAAGGTTGGAATTACCTGTCATATGGTTTGAGGCACCAAAATGAATGACCTATTGTAAGGAAGAGAAAATAAGTCATGTAAGTGTATTATCTGAGTCAACAATTGCAATAATTGGGTGTGATGAATTTTTTAATTCTTCTTAGTACTGAGTGAATTTTGCAAATTCATTTGTAGAAATTGTAATTGTCATTTTAGCAGATGAATCAGGAGTAGTTGTAGTAGCTAAATGAGATTTTTAATGCCTATTTTGTAGCTTTCAGCATGTGTGTTTGGTATGACTTGACTCATGACAATATTGACATATAATTCCTCCTGTATTTTGATTCTTAATGTCCTAATTTTTTGTTCCTCCTCTATTATTATTCCTATGAGAGGACTTTCCTGTGTCAAATCCATTATGCCGACTCATAAGAGCATTAGATATCTGAATATTGGAAGCAACAAATGCACTGTTGCATGTACAGAGTATTGTTACGGTCCCGAGTCTGGGATCGAGTCACCGGACGATTAACCGGAGATTCTTCTCCCAACAAAAGGTTTTTACTCTTGTTCTTCCTCCTGGATGTACCTATAATTGGTAATCCAACGCAGCTCGTCGAAGGGAGCTGCAACCTTGAAACTCGTTAAGAGAGAGAGCTTCAGATCTCGTGGTTTCTAAGAAATTCTGCTTATTTTTTTATTGCTGAATAACTCCCTGTTATAGGGAAATCTCCTTACAATCAAGAAGAATAATAGAACTAGAATTCCTAACTAAACAATGATTCAGATTCCTTAATAGACTCCCTTTCGTAAATAAACTCCTACTGCCAACTAGAATTCCTAACTAAGCAAGGATTCAGAATCCTTAATAGACTCCCTTTCCTAATGAAACTCCTATTGTCAAAAATAAGTAACATAACATAACTGGAAATAACAAAAATTAGACCACCTAGGATTCCTTATTTCACACACGGCATCAGTATCTTAGGCGGTAGACTTTCTGCGTCGTTCATATGTTTGACCCACGAATGTATCCGTAACAAGTATTCGAGTAAAGGTCTTGTGTAGGAAGGTATCTCGATCTTAAACTGAGAGTTAAGGCCAATCAAAAAGCTCATTATTGCCATTTGCTCCCATTGAGCTTGTTGGACTTTAATATTAGGAATAAATGGTGAAAAAATATTTAATTCTTCATAAGTCTTTTTGAAATTCATAAAATACGCTTGAAGAGATTGTTCTTGTTGTTCTATTTGATAAAACTCATACATATTTCATAAATATGAGATATTTATTTTCATAATACAGCAATTCTAAATAATCTATCAATTCTTTGACATACTCTTCATGATTCATTAGATTAGCATCCTCATTGTTAATAGAATTCCTAATTTGCAAAAATAATCAGGCATTGTCTTGTAGCCATTCCTTGCGGGGATTGTCTAATGGACGATCATCGGTAAGGTAGAGATCCTTAGAAATGCTCCTTAAATAAGTTTAAACTGTCTTATACCAATAAATATAGTTAAGACCACTTAATTTATGTTTTATAATCTTATACATCGTAGGAATGATATTCGTTACAACTAAGTCTTTGTGTTTGTTAGCCATAGAGATAAAAAAGTTGAAGGAATACAGAATAACCAAAAATAACACAAGCGGATTAGATGCCAAACCAAGAAAAAAATCACTCCAAAATAGCCTTTTAGGGACATTCCAAGCGGACCCTCCTAATAATCAGTTAATGCAACAACTTCTAACAAAATAGATGACCCACACCTGGACAAATGGAGCGGCGAGCAACAGCCACACTAGTAGCAAGAACTAGTGAACAAAGGACAAAATAAATGGAAGGCACAACAATTGGCCAAATATGCCGACGATAGTAGACCCACAGGGGTGTTGCAAGGGAGAGGCGACACCAGAAAGACTGGCTAGAGGACGTAACTCCAGTCATGCGCCAATGAGTGGGAGAGGAAGTAAAGGTTTTAGGCGGCACGTGAGATGCACACATAAGGCTTTTTGTGACCAGTCTTCAGAGAGAGGCTGGTTAGCTAACAACGCTCCTTGTTGGAAAATATAATAATCAACAAGAGACAAAGCTTTGCTAGACAAAAGAAAAAACTTTATTGCTAGCTTAACTCAATAAATAAGAACACTAGGCTTAAATAAATAGGAAAATACTTAAGCTAAAAATTCCTAAAAATAAGCAACTAAGCGAACTGACGTGGAATGAATAACGACTAACCTAAATATAGCTTAATAGAAAAACTCATAATAAACACATGCTTAAATAATAAAACACTACTATCTTCTACTCCTAGAAAATAGGAAACAACTAAATTGTCCCCCTTACATCAAACTTCATTGAGCACTTTTCTCCACAACTTGTGAAGCACCTCTCTTCAATATGATGCACTTCTCATCATCACAATCAAATTTGTTGATGCACTTTGGAGCACATTTCTCCATATTGCATATCTCACCTATTATTATCAAAAAGAGTTTCTTCTTTTTTCACGTTCGATAAGTAGTACTTCTCTCATAGTTAGTTAACCTAAACATTTTCTTATGATGACTTGTTTGATTTATTTATTAACTTGTCTTCTTTTTTGTTTGTGTATTTATTTACTTGTTTTATTTTTTATTTTTACTCTTTACCTTGTTCTATATTTATTATACTATTTATTATATTACTTATTTTTATATTTTTATTTGTGTATTAATTAATTATTATTATTATTATCTTTTGTCTATTTTTAATTTTAAATTATTATTATTTTAATATA
>JAOQMQ010000004.1:20193957-20205349 GCA_027563845.1 Erythroxylum subrotundum
ATATATGCATTTTTTTCCTCCCTTCATGTGGGTCTATTGAAAACAGCTTTTCTGTCGGTTAGGGATAAGACTGCATATTATTAATCCTTTTTTAACCTCACGTATTAGTGGGATTTTCACTAGGTTGTTATATTTTCAAATTTACAATTTTTTTGCAAATGATCTCTTCCACATGTAACATTGAGGCTGTCCCTTATGCCAACAATCTCTCTCTTTATGATGAAGCTTCCTACAATTGCTATATTGAGGAACATTGACCTTTCATTTTGAGGATAAAGTCTCGGCTACATAAGCTCCATCAACTTTTTCCTCAATTCCTCATCCCTTATTGATCTTCTTTGGTCCATAGCTTGAAGAACATTAAATAACTCTGTAAAAGTTATGTTTGATAGATCTTTAGAATTTTCAAGTGAGGAAATTTTTGACTCGTACTTTTCGGGAAGAATCATGAGAAACTTGTCTCCTACTTGTTGACTATGAAAATTTTCACCAAACAATTTGATTTGATTGACGATGAATCTGAGCTTGCTTCTATATTCCTTGACACTTTTAGATTTATTCATCTTTAGGATCTCAAATTCTCTTTTGAGATTCAAAATTTGTATAAACCTTGTTTGATTGTTGTCTTCAAACTCTTCCTTAAGCTTCTCCCATGCTTCTTTAGGTGATTCACAAGCCATTATGCTTGTAAAAATTCCCTCAGACACGACCGAATGTATATAAGAGAGCACTTTTGGTTTCCTTGTCACTTCTTTATCATGCTTTTTGATTTGATTTAGTGTGGGATTTTTTGAAGGTAGGTTAGGAGTGAAATCATTCTCAATAACCTCTTGAAGACTCAAGAATTTTAAATAGGATTTCATTTTTAAGACTCATTTAATTTAGCGATAATTTTCTCCATTGAAAACAAGGATAAGAAGAGAAAAATTATTTGATGTCATTTCACAAGGGTTGAACACCCACAAAAATTTTACTCTATCTTCACAAGCCCATAAAACCCCTAGAGCTCCAATACCACATTTGTTGGAAAATATAATAATCGACAAGAGACAAAGTTTTGCTGGACAAAAGAAAAGACTTTACTACTAGCTTAACTCAACAAAGCAGAACATTGAGTCTAAATAAATAGGCAAACACTCAAAACTAAAAATTCCTAAAAACAAGCAACAAAGGAAATTGACATGAAATGAACAGCCACTAACCCAAATACAGCTTAACAGAAAAATTCAATAATAAAACCCGCTACTCCTAAAAAATAGGAAACAACACAATAGTAGTTTGAAACACTTTAATCAACAATCTTAGTAGTGCCAACAATAAGACCAAAGGTCACTTGGGACGGGTGACCCAAAGAATTTCAAAGTTCTGCTCCTTGAGTAAAACTAAAATTGAAAAGGGTATCTGCTCAGCAAGCAGAATGAAAGATAAAATAATTTAAATAACCCAAAATTGGCTTTGATACTATGTAAATGAAGGAGAAAAAGGTATTGATTTCTCTTAATACTTTGTTTAGAGTAAGCTTACATATATACACAAGTAGATCAAAAATTAGTTAAGGGATGTAATCTTTATACTCAAGCCTGTAATCAGGTGTTGAGATATCCTCAATATCCTGTCGGTTACAAATCTTATCAGTTACTTACTTAACAATCTGTAACAGTCCCCATCATTGATAATTGATTGGCTGATGGAAAAATATTACTTTCCCATTCTTTGCCTGATACTTAACTACTTGCTTAACTACTTGCTTGCTTTAGTTATTTTAGGTAGGCCTGTCTTACTTCACCTAATTGATTCTAGTTTCCAAACTGAAATTATTGGTCACTAATATGAAGATCTTTTTGAAGGTTGGTCATTCCATTGGTGCATACATATCCATTGAAACACTAAGAAGGTGTCAAGATAAGGTGATGGCTATTTTTTGCCTCCATCTTGGTTTCTGTATGCCATTCTATCCTTTTCAAGATTTTGATTTAGATTGCTGTTCTGATATTATCTTTTGCATTTTAGGTCATCTATTATGTGGGATTATATCCATTTCTGATGTTTAACCCACTATCAAAGAAGCAGCCTACATACAAGAAAGTTTCAGAGTAAAGCTCTTTCTTTATCTTGAGTTTTGCTACTTCTCAAAAGCTCCTACTTCATCTTGCGTTGCATACATTTCTGCTCATTCCGACAGAATCTTCTTTCCCTTATGAATATGTCCTAGTTGATGGACATGTGGATTACCTTATCATAATGTAGAAAAGTTAAATTAAATAATATTTCTTGTTCAGCTCATCTAAGTTACCCTAATATTTATACTTCTGAATGTTCCCGTTTCTTTTGTCTGAAATTTGTGCTCATACAGAGAATATTCCTTTTTAACTAATGTTGCATACATTTTCAAGGAATACAGAATTTACAGCATATTTGTCTGTATTTCAGGTCTCCTGTTATATCTGCTCTACTTAGTTTCTGTATAGGATCCTTGGGATTGTTACCAAAGTGTGCTAGAAGATCACTTGTGTCGAAAACTATTGGAAAATCATGGTCTGCCCCAGCCATCGACGCTGCTTGCAGTCATTTGCTGCGGGTATAGTTTACTAATTGTGTTATGTAAGAGCTGGGTTGCAAATCTACTTGCATGTTGAGTTTAGTCCTTTTCAAATCTAATGGCAGTCAGTCCTCATCTTTACACTAAGAGTTTGCATTGCCTAAATTTCCAATATGATCTGAAATTGAATTCCTTCTCTTTCATTTGTTAACAGTACCACACATTTCGGAATATGCTCTTTTTGGCACAGTCGGAATTCAGAGAGGTACTCTTGCTTATGAGTAAAAATCTAGCAAACTTTTGAAAAGTATTACATTTGCTGCTATCTTCCAACAAATTACTTTGGTTTGGCCATATTAAGCTATAAGGGGGAACCTCACCCATCTTCCCTACCCCACCTCCCATAAATTTATACCTAGGCAGCAAAAGGATGAAACCCTTCCGTGGCCACCTCCTTTGTTTTTGTTTTGCAGAAAATTCATCTACTTTGGTGCATTTGAAATATAATACTATTATGTCATTTCCTTTTAAGAAGGCTGGTGCAATGGTGCAACCACACCTCCTCTTTTTACAAATTGTCTACAGTTGCACAAGGCAGGGTTCTTGAAAGATGATTATACAAGAATCCATATTTCGTAGACCACATTTGTGCACCTTCCTTGTATCTGGTAGCTTGTTGCAAGTTATGTATCCCCCTGAAAAATTGTTTTTCTTGCCAAATAAGGCTGGCTTGTGCAATCTTTTAGTGTTTAGTGACCTCCATCAATGTGAATTAAGGCTGCAACAACATGCTATGCACCTGTTTCTGGTGGAAAATATTATTGGTGGAACTTCACTTTGATCAACATTGTAGATCGATTTTCATCTGTTTGTTTTATTTACTACTTTGTTTCTCCACTTATAGGTACATTACAGAATATATTGCCTCTTCAACTCCAGCAGGAGGTTTGAGTGGGCAGCTATGCTCATCTAGAAGTGCTAACATATGTCTTCAACCTAGTGTTAACTACTACGATTCTTTTATGTTAGCTTTCAGAAGCACCGGACTGGACATTCATGAGAGAAAATAAGCGTAAAGTTACATTCTTGTTTGGTGTTGATGATCACTGGGGTCCTCTGGAAATGTATGAAGAGGTAAGTGATAAATCCATGATTTTAGTTTTTTGTGATTTATCCTCTTAAGAACTTCACTCGGATATTGAGCATATTTGCAAACAAAGCTTATGCACTATAAAGTTGGTATAGAGCACATGCTGTTTTCATCACGTAATGCTATTGTTCTTTCATTCTAAACTTTAAGATGTTAAAGGTAATACCTAATATCTTCTGTCAGTGTGCTGTGAACATTTCAGTGCCCCATTAAGTTCAATATAATGATCTGTGCATTTCAATATCAGAGGATTTAGTTCAAGATAATTGGACCATGTAGGTGTGGCCTAAAACCTCAGTTTTAACACTTTTCCAAACTATAGTGAAGAACTCATCTTTTAGCAAGATCAAAACTTGGCGAACTTATTTGACATGGTCATTACTCGTTCAATATAATGCGCCTCATTTGACAGTAATTTCTACTTTTGTGATAACTCCTGCGAGGTTAACGGTGGTGAAAAACGTGATTACCTGTTATTTCAAAAGAAAGCCATGCCGTTTCTATGTATATGGCTGACAAAACAAGTACTGGTTCGTTATCCTAGCATGGTTGGGAGGAACTGGATAAAGATGTGAAAAATGAACAACTATAAAGCAATTATTTTGCTCTCTCTTGCACTGTTTAAACTTCAGTTTACATTTTACGGAACTTTCTGTCCATTTGAATCACGCTGTAATAATCATTAGGTACTATCCAAGTAAATTCACTACTATGTTGTGTGCAGATCTCAAAACAAGTTCCAGAAATTTGTATGTCAATTGAAAGGCAAGGACTTGCACACAGTTTTTGTTGCACCGAGGCTGGCTCAGTATGGATTGCACGCCACGTAACAAGTTTGATAAAGAACATAAGATGAAAGTTGATGTCTTTGTCTCATTTCTCACTAAATATTTGGGCTGTTGTGCAGGAATTCTTTTGAATATAACGACTATTTACTCTCGCGTTTCTGTTCCCATTTCTTTTCATTTGTATGCAAATCTGTCATCTTGACTAACCGAAACGTAAGCGCCCACAGGACTTCAAGTGGTGTAGCTAATACAAGTTTTTTAACATGCTAAAGTACAAATATTTACAATGGTTAATTACCCTAAATTCTTTGCAGCTTGACTTTTTTTTTTAAATTTTAATCCTTAATTTCAAAAACTATCATTTACTTCCTTATACAATTGTTTTTCATCCATTTATAAAACTTAAAATTTTTAATATTATTTAAAATTTTTAATATTATTGTTTATAATAAAATAAAAAATTGATAAAAAACTAGCGAAATGTGATGGTTTAACAATACCATAATAAGTAATAGTTTTAAGAACGTGGCTTGCTTTGACTTCTATCTACATTTACTAACCTTCTAACACTCCTTTTCGTGGGAAAGAAAATTTCTATTTCTCATATATTGGATAGGAGTATACAGCCATATATAGGACATTACAAGTAAGAATTTAAATCTCGAAAGTTATCTAAAGCTATCTAATGTAATCTCTTAATTTAAGAGATTTCAAACTTATCTTATCTTTATCTATTTACAACCTATCTATATCTAAGTATAATTTATTTATAGCTGTTTAGTATCTTAACACTCCCCTTCAAGTTGAGGAATAGATGTCTTCTATTCCTAGCTTGTATACAAGATCATGAAAACTTGAACTGTTTAACCCCTTTGTTAAAACATTCAGGTACTTGATCTGATGGAACATAGGACATACACAGTAACCCTTCTTCTAACTTTTCTTTAATGAAATGTCTAGCAATCTCAATATGCTTTGTCCTATTGTGTTGTATAGGATTATGAGCAATATTGTTAGCTGACTTATTGTCACAATAGAGTTTCATTGGGCCGTCCCATTTGAATCTCAAATCATTTAGAATAATCTTTAGCCAGAGTAGTTCACACAATCCTTGAGCAATATCCCTAAATTCTGATGACCTTGCCACCACATTTTGCTTCTTGCCTTCCACGTTACCAAATTTTCTCTAAGAAACGTACAGTACCCTGTAGTTGATCTTTTATCCATTATGGAACCTGCATAATCAGCATCGATGTAAGCTTCTAAAGCAAGAGTATTGTTTTTCTTGAACAAAATTCCTTTTCCTGGACTGCCTTTCAAGTAATGTAGCACCCTATAAGCAGCTTGAAAATAAGGCTCTTTTGGATCATGCATGAATTGACTGAGCATGCTTACCGAGTATGCTATGTCTGGTCGAGTGTGAGCAAGATATATGAGTCTACCAACTGGTCTTTGATACATCCTTTTATCAATAACTGGTTCTTCTTTAGCTTCTCCCAACTTGTGGTTTGGGTCCATTGGTATAGAGACTGACTTGCACCCAATCTTCCCTGTTTTTATCAACAAATCAGTCACATACTTCTGCTGAGATATAAAAATCCCTTGTGTGAAATATGCCACCTCAATACCGAGGAAGTACCTTCGTTTCCCAAGTTCTTTTATCTCAAACTCTTTTACTAGTCTTTGCTTCAATTAATCATTTGTAGTCACTATGATGTCATCTACATAGACTAGAAGTGCAGTAACTCCCCCTACAGCATAATGTTTAATGAAGAGAGTGTGATCACCTTGGCTTTGTTTATACCCAGACTCCCTCATGACTTTTGCAAATCTCCCAAACCAAGTTCTAGGAGATTGTTTTAACCCATAAAGGGCCTTCCTCAGCTTGCAAACTTTGTTACTTGTGTCTCCCTCAAATCCTGGTGGGATGTTCATATAGATTTCTTCATCTAAGTCTCCTTAGAGAAATGCATTCTTAACATCTTATTGTAGGAGCTGCCAATGGGCAGCCAATGATAGCAGAATTCTCACAGTGTTCATCTTTGCAACTGGACCATAGGTTTGAGTGTACCATTTGGCCACCAATCTAGCTTTATATCTCTCAAGAGATCCATCAGCCTTATATTTGCATGTGAAAATCCACTTACAGTCAATAATGTTTTTCCCTTTTGGTTTATCAACAATTTCCCATGTTCTATTCTTTTCCAATGCATTCATCTCCTCGCTCATAGCATCCCTCCATTCCCTTTTTGACAATGCCTCAGAAACAGTGTTAGGGATAGTAATGGTATTTAAACTCATAATGAATTTTTGGTAGTTTAGTGACATACACTTAAGAGAAACATAATAAGATAGAGGATAAAATGGTCGTTTAGTGCATTCTCTAGTTCCTTTCCTAACAACAATAGGTTTAAAAAATTGTGTGTGTAAAGGTGAGTCAGATCTTACCATGATTTCATTTCCAAAGTTTGCGTTGGATTCTTGGACTTGTGTCAGTTCTGGAATGGCCTTCCTCCTTGAATACACCTGAGTAACGCTGGTTGGGACATGTGATACATAGGTTTAGTAGTAGAATTGGGGAACTCAGATGTAATTGGTTCAGAAGGCTTGGTTGTTTCAACCCTACGAGGTGGAGCAGGAGGAAGGTCAAGGGTTTTAAGTGGTTCGAAAGACTCATAAGTGCTATCTTCCATCATTGAAATCTCCCCTGAAGAGAGGACTTGGAGAAAAAAGGTTTTCTGTGAAGGTGACATCTGTATAGATATAGAATTTCCTAAATGACGAATTGTAACACTTGTATCCCTTTTAAGTAGTTGAGTAACCGAGGAAGACACATTTGATGGCTCGGGGCTCTAGTTTGTCTCTATGTTGGTTATGAACATAACAAAGGCGGTGCATCCAAATACCGTAGGTGTGAGGCCATTTGAGGTTCTAAAGTGTGGGTAGAAGCTATTAAGAATTTCTATGGGCTTTTGTTGTCTAACACATGTAATGGAAGCCTATTTATCATGTATGTGGCTGTAAGAACTGCCTTTCCCCAATAGGATTTAGGGACATTCCCTTGAAAGAGTAAGGCTTGGGTGGTGTTGAGTAAGTGCCCATTTTTCCTTTCTGCTACCCCGTTTTGTTGAGGTGTGTTAACATATGATGAATTACGGATAATGCCCTATGATTAAAAGAAAGGTGACAAAGTCTGGTTGAAGTAGTCTCTGGCATTGTCTGTCCTAAAGCTTTTTATTTTAACCCCAAATTGATTTTGAATCATAGAGTGAAAATTAGGTTTAACAAGGCTAACATCAGATTTTTGTTTAAGAAGAAAGACCATGTTACTCGAGTGCAATCATCAATTAAGGATACAAACTGTAGCCTAGTCAGATGAGGATTTTGAAAATTTTGAAGAAGAAAAGCTAGAAGAAGTCAACAACGTTTGCTTCATGGATGAATCAGGAGACAATGAGGTATATTATTCTGACTCTGATATTGAAGTTGATGAATTGAAAAATGCATATCATAAATTGTATGATCATTATAAAAGGTTGATAGTGAAGTATTTCAAAGAAGATGAGAAGTCCAAGAGCAATGATGCATCTCTGAAAAGTAAGATTAAATCATTGGAATCCGTGAATGAGAATTTGGTGACCAGGGTTATGTCTCTTGAGGTTGACTATAAGCAAAAGGTTTTTAAAAGGGAAGTTCTGGAAGAAAGAGTAGCTAAGTTGGAAAATACCCTGCTAAAAAATGGTTATGATAAGGTAAAACAATTAGAAGAAAAAGTCGTCGTCTTAGAACTTGAAAAGGAGAAAAGTGCTAGAAAGATCTTATCTCTAAAAAAAGATCTGGAAAATTTTGTTGATGGAAGGAGGAATCTTAATGCATTGCTTAGTAGTGGTAAATGCATTTTTGGTAAGGTCGAAATAGGATACAATGAAAACAACAATATCAGGCCTACAAGAACTTCTTTGTCAAATCTAGCAGTAACTATAGTCAAAACAATAGGAATCTGATACATGGTAGAAATTATATCAATTCTCATTCATCTGTTCTATGCTTCTACTGTAGTAAACATGGTCATATTAGTCATTCTTGTAATTTTTGTAAAAAGAAATTATCTCAGATGTATGTTTGGAGACTGAAAGGTCAAACTACTAACCCGAAAGGACCCAGAAAAATTTAGGTACCTAAAATGCGATAATGCTTTCTGTAGATATGTTTCAAAACAAAGACAAGGGAGAATCAATGGATAGTTGATAGTGGCTGTTTAAGACATATGACAGGTGAAATATCAAACTTCAACTACATTGAAAGAAAAGATGAAGGAAAGTTTATACTGAAAAAGGATACTGCATTACATCGATTCGAAGCGATCATAGAGAAGAATTTGATAATAGAAAATTTGAAGACTTCTGCAACGAAAATGACATAACTAAAAACTTCTCATGCCCAATGGCTCCTCAGCAAAATGGAGTTGTTGAGAGAAAGAACAAGATTCTCGTAGATATGGCCAGAATAATGCTATGCAAAAGTGGCCTACCTCATAGTTATTGGGCAGAAGCCGTGTCAACTACTTATTATATACTCAACAGGTGTCTTATAAGACCTATTCTGAAAAAGACCCCTATGAGCGGTGGAAAGGAAGAAAACCAAATGTTGCTTACTTTCAAGCATTTGGCTGCAAGTGTTTCGTTCAAAAAATGGAAAAGATAACCTTGGAAAGTTAGATGCGAGATTAGACAAAGCTATTTTTTTGGGCTATAGTACCGCTAGTAAAAGATTCAGAGTATATAATAAAAGAACAAAGAAGATAGAAGAATCAATACTTGTGGTATTTGATGAAGCATTACCTTTGACAATAGCAATTGACTCAGATGATGAAGAGCATCCATTGGTACCTAAAAATACATTAGAGAATCAAACTACACCTATAATACTTTTAGAATTATAAAATCAGTAAGACCCCCTCTGAAGCTAAGACACAGCAGGCTCCTTCCTCAAGCACCTCTCAGCAGGAGCCTATGCAACGAAGAACACCTAGAAAATGGAGAGGTCTTGATACACATCAATATATTCATGGTGACCCCTCTGAAAGCCTAATAACAAGATCATCTTTCAAGAATAACTATGTGGCTTTCGTCTCACAATTAGAACCAAAGTTTGTTGAAGAAGCTCTTACTAATGATAATTGGGTCCTAATTATAAAAGACGAGCTAAGTTAGTTTGACAAGAACAAAGTATGGAATCTGGTGCCTTGTCTACAAAACAAGTCAGTTGTTGGAACTCATTGGGTTTTTCGAAACAAACTTACAATAAGGTGGTAAGAAACAAAACTAGACTTGTAGCTCAAGGTTATAAACAATAGGAAGGTGTTAATTTTGATGAGACTTATGCTTGTGTGTTTAGATTAGAGTCAATTAGAAATCTACTTGCTTTTGCATGCCACAGAAATTTTAAGTTGTTCTAAATGGATGTCAAAAGTGCTTTTTTGAATGGATACATTAACGAAGAAGTATTTGTTAAGCAACCTCCATGATTTGAGAATGAAGAGCATCCAGACTACGTGATGAAGTTGACTAAAGCTTTAAATGGTCTAAAGCAGGCTCTTCGAGCATGGTATGAAAGGTTAAGTAACTTTCTACTTGAAAATAGCTTTGAAAGAGGAGAGAATTCTCAACTCTAATGTAGGGGGAGTTTGAGATGAGTATGATGGGAGAACTATCCTTCTTTCTTAGGTTGCAAATCAAGCAGACAGAAAAAGGAATCTTCATCAGTTAGGATAAATACATAAAGGAACTCATCATGAAATACCATTTTGAGTACGCCAAACCAATGAGTACTCCAATATACACTAGAACTAAACTCAACAAAGATTAAGAAGGAAAGACTACGAATGAGACAAAGTACAGAGGAATGATCATATCACTCTTATACCTTACAAGCTCAAGACCAGACATCAGGCTTAGTGTCTGTCTTTGCACATGATTTCAATCAAATCCAAAAGAAAGCCACCTTCAAGCAATCAAGAGGATTTTTCGCCATTTTCACGGAACTGTGGACTTCAGACTATGGTATCCAAAAACTAATTCGTTTGACTTAGTTAGCTATTGTGATGCAGATTATGCAGGAGACAAAGTCAATAAAAAAGCACAAGTGATCACTGTTAATTTCTTCAAGGAAGCTTAGTTTTTTGGTCCTGCAAGAAGCGAAACTGCATAGCGCTTTCGACAACTGAAGCGAAATATATAGTTGTAGCTAGTTGCTGTGCCCAAATCTTATGGATGAAACATTAACTCCAAGATTTATCTCTAAAATTTGATCATATTCCTATATTATGTGACAGTATCAGTGCTATTAATCTTTCTAAAAATCATGTGCATCACTTTAGGACTAAGAATATAAAAGTCAAACATCATTTTCTTAGAGATCATGTTTTAAAAGGAACCATTAATCTTTTACATGTTAATACTGATAATCAAGTAGATGATATCTTCACTAAGCCTCTTCAGAAGATAGATTCTGTTTATTAAGAAAATAGCTTGATATATGCAGACTTTTTGATATTCAATTGTGTTCGAAGATACTATGCTACTTTCGTTTGCAGGTATTATCAAGCCCTTTCTAAAAGGAAGGCCCCTATCAGGCTAAATTAGTTACGTAACAGGATCTTACAGTTTGAATGAATTATTTAGAAGGCTCATTCTAGTTTAATAGCCTAGAGCAAACATCTCTTAAATGATATTGTCATTTTTACATCTTTGTACGATCCTAGGATTTGTGTGTCTTTCTGAAGAATCAAACCACAACGACCAAGGAGACCGTCTCTAACGGTATCTACGCAGAGGTCGGAGAAAACAACCGATCAAACACTTTGAACGGAAATAGCTGGAATAAGTAAAGAGTGCTAGCTCTGACCTTATTCCG
>JAOQMQ010000004.1:20205449-20216108 GCA_027563845.1 Erythroxylum subrotundum
ATCTCAATAGTATGATCACATCATAATTTCCTTCATGCTATGTCATATATCATGGACTTCATCAATTGGCTAATTGAACAATATCAATTCATAAATAATGAACCCAAATTAATGAAAATATGCCTTTCTTTATTTATTCATAAAGTCTATACAATGTACTTTTGAACAAAACGCGCTAAAGAGGATGGCCTTTAGGGCACTACTCTAACAGAAACAAGGTTTGTAACTCACCAATATTGGTAGGCATGTAAGCTTTGGGATTACCAACAGAGAAGAAAGAGGCCTCCACATTGGGGTTTTTACTGGTAACAACTTTAGCCATCCGCTTTCCATAAGGCATTATTGGCAATAAAGGCCAAGTAAGTGTTAGAAAAAAAAGGAACCAGGAGTTACAGTGTCTTGGGCTTTGAGACCATGAAGAAAGAAGTAATCTCTTTTTTTTTTCACACCATGTGGTTTTGAATATATAAACGAGTCCTAGCTTAATTTTAGGTAACTAATTGCTAATTTTAAGGACCCTAAAATACTTCCTAACATGTTTCTGATTTACAACAATATCTCTTATTTACAATACTACTCCATATTCACAGCAAATTCCTAAAATAAATATCCATGATATCCTCTTATTTCCTATTTTGTGATTAGGAAATAATTTCTCCTAAGTCACTATTCTGATTTTCATCAAGTTCCTTAAAATCCCCTTTAGTAAACCTCTTCCCTATTGACCTCCAAATTGGTTTATTTTTTTGGCTTTGCTAATTTCCATTAATACGAAATTGAAATTTCAAATTCAGTAAGTCATCCCTCCTCATCCATCCTTTTCCATCTAAGAGTTTTTAGGAATTCCTTAAAATTTTGAACCTCTATTTAGATCCTTAAGTAACATATTCTGTTAAGAGAGGTTACATTGTGGTAGGGCTTGCCTATTGAGCTAGCAAGGTAGTTCAATCTTATATGCTCTAATATTAGAGCATAATGTTATGGAAATGAGTCTAGATTGGAATCACCCTTGACTTGCTCTTATTAAGGCTCATTCTAGGTTTCCACTTTTGTAGAATGATAGGCTTTTTGCTAACGTGTCAAGAACTTTACTAAACGACCTTTAAGGAATAAGCTTCCTTTTTGATACCTAAAAAATAAAGAATTCTTCCTAATTGATCAATACAACTTCTAAACCATTATTCTTCCACTATCCTTATGCCCAAACTTTCATAATAGAGCAGAAGACTCTCTTATCAGAAAAGTATGTAACCAGGGAATAAGATGATCTCAATGCTCCTTCTTGAATCACTTCTAAAAGAAGAGAGAAAATGGTTTGTTCTCATTTAGGAGGTTAAGGAACATAAGATAACTTTAAGTTTGGTGTCGAGTCCCCTATTACCTGAGACTAGGATCTCTTTTTTAGAGATGCATCAGGCTATTGGCCTTTATAGAGCTCTCTAAGGGTAGAGGAAGAGGGTGTGAGGGATGAGGTAAGTTGGCTTTAGTTATATGGTTCTTCAGGTAGTGTAAACAGAGAAGAAATGGTAGGGGAGTTCAGTTTAGAAGTGGTAACCATAAGGTTTGAAGATGAAGGGAGGGAAATAACATATCTTGAGTTAGAGGGTAGAAATAGTGAGTTCATTCTAAAGGTGGAGATCAGTTTAGGAGAATTAGCAGCAACGTTTGAAAAAGAAAGAGGTGAAGGAACACTTTGTGAACTCTCCATAACAATTGAGGAAGATGATAAGAACCAGGGAGAAAGTTCTTACTCAATTTCCTTACTAGAAAAAATAACAGAATTTTAAGTGGGATATAGAAAAAGAAGAAAGTTACTATACAAGAAAAAAGGTAGGCGTGTGAAAGCAAGGATTTTAGAGAGAGTTGAGAGGATTTTCTCCCACTAAAATTGGTTTTTAATGATAGTTTAGCTATAATTTTTTAAAATAGTTCTTTATTAACAACTAAAGTTTCTTTATTTGTACAAAATGCTAGTTGGCAAATAATCAATAATAATTATCACCTCGTTAACAAATTCATTTTAGATGTGAAGTGATTGGATCAGAGAAATCAAGAAGCCATATATATGGTCCACCACATGGTTTTATTTAAAATGTAAACAATAGAAGAAGAAGAAAGCACATACTGCTAAGATGCAATTACAAAAATTTAGTTCCATTGTGAATCAAAACTATAAACTTATCATAAAATAATTTATTTGTACTATTAATCATTAACTTAATGTTATTGTTACATACTCATTTCAATCAATTATTAAGACAAACAGTTTAATAATTAGCAGTTGTATTATTAACAGACGAAAACTCATTTTAATTATAGACAATTTCACATCTTACTCAAATGGGATAAACTCCTTGGCCTTGGGTGGCTCTAACTACCCTAACCTGTTTTTTTTTCTGAAAGATACCTAACCGATTATGATTAAACAGTGACATTGCAGTTGTTAGTTGAATCTCTTAAAAGTTTTCTCTAGTTGACCTACCCTCTTAGCAACTAGTACAAACATGTAAAGCGCATTCCACTTGGTTGTTGAGCTGCATGAAAGGAAGGAGTCTAGATCCTCTGTCCAGTTTTTATGGTGTCTTATTGTGTCTAATGAATCTTAACCATTCATTTATGCGAGTTTCACGTTTATTTAAGTAGAGCCCACGCGGAATCCGCATAAATAAATGGCTGAGATTTATTGGACACAATAAGACATTATAAAACTAAACAGAGGATCTTGTTCCGAATGGAAGTTATGGAATGGCGTCTCTTTACGAGCATATCCTGACCACATCCAAACAGAATAACGCAAGATTAAGATAGTTAGAAAGTATGGTTAGACTTGCATTTCCCGCTGCTCTTCTACTCTGTTCTCGTTTCAGGTAGTGCCCTGCCTTGTCCTCGTCTTGCAGGCCGACACGTACCAATTCCGGTTTGCAACATCTAATACTCTATATATTTCATGTATCGGCAGAATAAAAGATGTTGTTCACTCTATTATTATTGTTTGGGTCTGTCTAGAGGTGAAACCTGCATAAGGATGAGCAGTAGAATGAGTGAAAAGAGATTGCTTTCTCAAGTCAAACGGCCTGTTAATTCTCGCTTCTGTAGTGTCTCCAGGTACACTTATGCATTTATTCTTCTTCTCCCCCCTATTTGGGTCTTGATGGTGTAATTTAATTTGCACATACTATACGACTGTCAGTTACACGACTGAGTTGTTAGAGATACGGGCCGATGATCCAAAGCTACATGTTCTGCTTATTCCTGGAAATCCAGGTTTCTTTTCTTTTTTCGATGATGATGTGTTTTTTTTTGGTAAATTAGTAATCTCTGATTAGGGAGTTTGTGGGTGGTGAACAGGAATCATTGCAATCTACAAGGATTTTTTGGAATCTCTCTACGAGATGCTTGGAGGAATTGCGTCCATTACAGCCATTTCCCACATATCACATACCGAAAAAGTGAGTATCTTTCTCCTTTTTTTTCTTTTCTTTTTGGTATTGTTACTTGAGCTTCGACTGTAGCGTTTATTATCTTAGGATTGGGAGACTGGAAAGTTGTTCTCATTGCAAGAACAAATTGACCACAAGGTACATCTATCCTTTTCTTTACGTTTTTGGGTTTATATGTCTAACTAAATTAGGAGTTGGAGATTCCTTTTAATTTTACAGTTAACTATTGCAACTTAAAAATACTGTAAAATCTTTAGCATTTCGACTAATGCTCAATGAAGATATTATTCATTTGCTATTAATGTGTTTTGAGAATGATTATATTAGGTTAAACACAGATTTTATGAATTTCTTATTTTGTTATTTTGCAGGTGAACTTCATCAAAGATCAACTATCTAATTCTGAGGTTCCTGTAGTACTGGTGTGTCTATCATCTTTTGTTAATTGGTTTACATTGTAAATGTTATGTATAATTTTCTTCACACGAGTTATTTTGTCATTTAAGGTTGGACATTCTATTGGTGCCTATATGGCTATTGAAACATTAAGAAGATGTCAGGAGAAGGTAGTGACATCTGGGTCCAATTTCAATTCTTACATACCTTTGACTTAGAATGGAATGCTCCTAATATGAATTTGTGTCTTCGTAGGTGAATTATTGTATAGCACTATATCCATTTTTAATGCTGAATCCGGAATCCTTGTGGCAATATATTATTGAGAAGATTTCAGCGTAAAGTTCCATATCTTTTTCATCATTATGAAAACATGGCATTTTGCTCCACTTCTTCCATATTTTGCATGACTTAGTTCTTACTGTTTTGTTTTTTCTACACTTCTATACCTCTAAATGTCACAGTCTCATGCTTTACAATGTTCTCAAAGTCCTTGTTATTTAGGTGGATACCTATGGGTTTTGGTTAATTTTTAAATGTAGGTTGGTAGATCTTATCTTATGAAGCTGCAATTTCTCATTGTTATTAACTCTTCACCGAGATGACATTTTTGTGGTCCAGAATATCTTGATAAAATCTCAATGTTTTCAATTCCTTGTTGAGGTTCACATGGCACTGAAGGACTCCTGGTCCTGTGTGTTTTGCCATCATTATATAGCAGGGAATATTGGTTTTACCATGGAAATTTGTTTTCAGATCCATGATTCTCTCTACGTTGATCAGCTACACTGTAGCATTGTTGGGTTTGCTACCTCGGTCGGTTTTAAGACAGGTTATTCTAACTTTGATAGCAAGAACATGGTCTGACACTGCTATTGGGGCTGCTTGTAGTCAGTTGGTGAAGGTATGACGTTTTTTATCTTAGGTAAAAGATTTTACGTCTTATTGCAAGTATGCTTGTGTATGTGGCTACACCAATCTGGTAGAATTCCCTGCCGAAGACTTTTGATATGATTTCTGAGGATTGTTGATCTTCTGTACAGTGTCACCATTAGCCATTCGATACGGATAATAAACTTTCTAATCCACTTGCATGCAGTACCATATTTTACGAAATGTGCTGTTTCTTGCGATGACAGAGTTCAAAGAGGTAATCTTTGTTTGCTTATAAAGATTCTGCAAGACTGATTTCTATCCCTTAGCTTTAAGTAGGCTCATCCATTGACCACTTTCTGCTCCCTTTTAAGATCATCTCACAGTGTGTTGCCTCCATGTTTTAAAGTTTCATTATACATTGGTAAAATTGAAATAAGAAGTTAATATCCGCTACTTGATATCAATGAGAATCCATCTTTTTATCCACTCAGACATGCAGTTCCTTCTAACAATGGATTTTCAATACTAGCTTTCAGAGACACCAGATTGGCCATTTATGCGAGAAAACCAAGATAAAATCACATTTTTGTTTGGTCATGATGATCACTGGGGTCCCCTAAAAATGTTTGAGGAGGTAAGTGGTGTACTTAATGATTTTGTTTTTGTTGGTTACTTCGTTGCAAGTAAATTTTGTCAATGTCATAGGCCACATATCCAGTTGATGGCTAAACATGTGGAATATGTGCTATGTATTTAAGCTGTTATGCTGTAGCAAGTTTCTCATTGTGCCTTTTAACGCTTACTTTGCTGTATGAATTGCCTTCTGCACTTTTAAAGATTTGGATCAGATTTAGTTATTTTACCAACCTTAAGAAAAATAAAAGATTTGGTCACCTATGCGGATTGGACACTTTTACCTTGTCAATTCAAAGAGTACCCCTGGTAACACACATAGTTATGTGTCAATTCTGAAACATTAACCCACAAATGTTCCAAATCGTTATGGATATTCGGCTGCTACCAAAAGGATACTTTTTCAGGTAGCTGTTGTCTATAATCACAATAGAACTGTGCTAGCATGGCAATCTTTTATGAGCTAAATAGGCACGTCGGAGTTTCATCAGCTGGATCTCTCGCACCTTTGACTGCCTATGGGGTTGTGAAATCATATATGACCTATATTACATATCCCTTTTTAGTTCTCAATCCAGTACTAGTAAAATACCATCATTCTCAATTGGAAGTTACCATTATAACTGTAAAGAACATGGATTTCTAGTGATCTTACGCTTTATTAATTAATTCTAAACACAAGATGTGTCATCCGGGTTGCGCTGGTGAAAGATTGCAATCACATGTTTTTTGAGTGCTGTCTGGGACTCTTAGCTGTATTCATGCCTCATAATATAAAGTTGAACCTGCTATCTATTTCCAGCTTCACAGAGTTGAACTCATTTGGCAATTAGCTATCATGCAATTGTCTTTCTGCTTTCCATTGGTGTTTTATTGCCTCTTGACTGCTAAGTGATGAACTCAAGTTTTTATTTATACAGATTTCAAAGCAAGTACCTGGCATTTCTCTATCGATTGAGCGTGAAGGCCATACTCATAATTTCTCTTGCACTGAAGCTGGCTCAGTATGGGTTGCACAACATGTAGCAAGTTTGATAAGGAGAAATTTACAAAGCTCAAGCCAATAGATAATTGACCCTCCAGGTATAGTTGTAATTTGCTATGGCTGATTGTAATTGATTAGAGGACACTGAACAATATGCGACTTTTAGCCATTAAATTTATTGTAGAATCTGAAATAAACTGCAATTTATCTTTGTCAAAGGGTGGAAGAGTAAGAAGTATGGCGGTGAAAAAAAAGGAACTTGGTATCACATGTTCTTACAGATAATTTGACCCCTGGAGAAGAAGATAGAGAAAGGACGCCCTGAATTTGGAAATCAAGATATTACTGTTTGTCTAATAATACTTAACATCTCTCTATGAGTCTATATCTTGCAATCGTTTATTTCATATGCAGGCTCGTTTTCTCACTCTCACAGAACCTTTTCTAATTTTATGTTCGATCATTTTATTATCAGAGAGATGGAATGGTTAAAAGTATGACATTTAGTTTATTTTTTGTTTGTTTTCTTAATTTATCACTCTGTAGTTGGTTTGGCTTCTGCATTGTCTTTATATTTCGCAACAACAGGATGATTATGTTAGTTGGTAGATTTCTATCCGTGGGGGCAGTGTATGAAGGCAACAGTAAGAATTGATCTGTTTCATGAGCAACAGTAACTATTCATTTGCTTTCGCTAATGGGTCAGCCAACTTGTAACCTACTTTGTTGCTCTCTGAACCGCCTCCATCAAACATTGTGGGTTAAGATCAGATGCCACTAATAAAAACTTATTGCTTGTATAAATACAAGGTTTGATGAATAATTTAAATGTTACCCATTACAAGTTGAATGGTTGGGATTTAGCATAAGATCTGCTCCCGGAAACAAAGTATAAGCCCTGTAATAGGACAAAGCTACAGTGGAAGGAGATACAGATGGCGATCATATGTTAGCTTGCTTTTGGCTCAAAAATCAAAGCCAAAATCCTACTAATCATGACATCAGATACGTGTTGAAAACTTCGAAAATGCACACACCATTTTCCAGATGAGTGACAGTCAGAGCCTTTAATAAGTGCAAATCAAAAAACATCCCGGGAGAAGATGCGATGAAAATAAAATAAAAGAAAAGAACATATATGTTTATATAACTTAACCCTCTATTATTGCTAATTAGTCAACGTCAAACATCTTGATCAATACAATTTTGTAAACAAAATCAACGCTGAAGATCATTTCTCAGGGCTAGTCGTAGAATGGACATGATATCCTTACATATGGACTCGCCTTAACTCACGAACAATAATGAAGGCTTAATGCATTTATAAAGGGCACTCTTCAACAAGTCAAACTACTACCTTGCCTGAACTCGCTCCTTACCTTTAGCCACCATAGCATCACCAAACAAAACCCCAACTTCTAAAACAATGTCTAGTAACAAGAAAAAGCTCATCCTTAACACAGTCTCAGTGGACTTAGGGTGTGGAAGTTGCAAGAAACCACGACTACTCTCACAAATATTCAACCCAAAGCCAAAAGTACCCACTAAAACTACTGCTCCCACGTACCAAAATCACACTAATCTCTACTACTGCTACAGCACTTCTTCAACCTCATCAAAGACCAACCCGTCTCCGGCCATCGACTACGAGACGGTAACCACATTCTCTCCGGCCATGAACAGCACCCCAAGAACGGTGCGTGGGCTCGGGCGTGTTGGCGGTGAGAGCGTTGCAGTGGAGAAAGACTCCGACGACCCTTATCTGGACTTCAGACACTCGATGTTGCAAATGATATTGGAGAATGAGATATACTCAAAAGAAGACTTAAAAGAGCTTCTCAACTGTTTCTTGCAACTAAACTCCCCTTACCATCATGGGTTTATAGTAAGAGCTTTCACCCACATCTGGAATGGCGTATTCTCTGTGAAAGCTCCTGGGTCGAGTAAGCTGCATGGTTACTATGGGTGTGAATAAGCCACATGATGAGTTCTTTCATCTTCTTCGTCTGAGGCCTTTCTTTTGATATGCACGTGAACTCGTAGAAACTATTTGGTTTTGGTTTCTCTTTTCCTTCTCTCAGCAAAATCTGTTTTCAGGTCAGCAGAAAGAATCTTAATATGTTTGTACGCCATGAGCGGATGTAATGTAAGTTTTGGATTTTCGCTCCCAATCTATATTGTAAAGGAAATTGACATGGCAAGAGTATTGTCAAGATGTTTGTTGATGAGTTGTTTTGTATTTAGACTGTGATTTAGTAGAAATATGTAATTAACTTGCAAGATGAGGTTGCCAATAACTATGTAATTAAGCTGATATTATTTTTCTTTATTTCTAAATTAATTAAGAAAATTGATTGATTTAATTTTATTTTCCTCATTATTAAAATTAATAAAATATCATTAAATTAATTTTATTTTATTAATATATTTTAAATTATTTAATATTAATTATTAATACAAAATTATGATCAGTAAAATATAATTATTAAATTTATTTTATAATTATTTGATTTAAATTTTATCTGTTAAGTAATTTTTTAAAAATTTGAATATTTAATAACATTAAAAATTTAAAAATTTAAAGTATGTCTTGAGTAAATAAATATTAATTTATAATTTAAAAATTACATATTTATTATTTAATTAATTATTCATTTTGATAAAATAGGATGAGTTTATTACTAATATATATTAAAAGATTAAAATATAGTTATTTGTTCATAGAATTAATTTATGTCTAATTTATATTTAATATTTTATTATTAGTAATAATAAAATTTGATTATATTGGTACTAACAATTAAATAAAATTTTATTTTTATCTAAAATATAATTCAAAATCAGAACAAAAACTACAAGTAAAACATAAGTGGAACAAACCTTAGTTTTCAGTAATATCTACCAAAATTTCATTTGAGTATATTAATAGAAAATATTTATTGTTCCAATTTAATCAGATCTTTGGAGCCCCAATAAATTAATCTTACACCATTCAAATGAGGACTTCTTGATTCTGTAGGAGGCTATTTTAACAAATTCATAAACCCTGCACTGCACGTGAAGTATAAGCAAGAAGAAGGCGGATTATTCATCCTAATCAAGATTAAAGTTTGGATGATTTTTATCCCTATTAACTCCACAGATCCTCAAAACTAGGCAGGTGGAGTTGGCCTGGGTAGCGTCACGAACTTTACAGCTAAACAGTGTAAAACTTAAAAGAGTATCTACCCTTAAACAGCAAAAGGGGGTCCAGGTCCTCCAGGTGCATCAGGAACTCGTCAAATGAGACTGCAGGTTCTGAGAAGAGAACAACGTTGGTGGTGAAATATAGGCATTGGGATTTGTAATTTAACAGGAGGGGTCGGTTGCAAACTCCATATGAATACTTGTCTCGCTCTTGAACATTTCATGTGAATGACAGAAGAATTAATCCTTTTTATTATTACTGTAAAATATGTTTCAAGACTTGACTTCGAACAATTTCCAATGTTGTCATTTACTCCCTCTCTCAAAAATCAAAATCCCATTCCTTTCCATGATCGGATCCCATTGCTCAAGGCATGTGATCATTAACTTTTTAAGAAACCTTTGCAAGTGGAACTATTTAAATGGAAATATATTAATTGATTAATTAGAGATCTAAATGAGACTTGAATCAAATTTCGTGGGAAATTAGAAATATTACTTGTAGACTAGTTAGAGCAATAAATGTATTAAATTCATACATGTATACACTAAAATTACTAATTAAATTAAATTATTTTAAAATTATTGAAAAATAATGAATTTTTTAACTGGCCCCATCAATACTAAAGAGAAGACCGTCGCAAAGGTTTACCGTTTGTTCCAAAAAAAAATATAACGCCATATAAAACAGAATTCCATATGTATTTAGTGATTCTCGATCATACTTGCATTTCGTAGGTTAATTATTCAGTAGAATTAAAATTTAGGTTGGGACTGAACGTATGAACAGAGTTAAATCGGAGGAGAAATGAACGACAAGAAGCACAACTGCGACACTTACTATCGCATCTGTAAGCTAGAAACATCGCTCTTTCTCTGAGTTATTATTGCATCTGCATGAAACCGAAGGAGACTCTATCTTTCATGGGTTTGGGTCCTTTGGGAAGCATTATTTATGGGTACAAAATCACTGCAAGAAAAACGAAGTTTAGCGACGGAAATTACCAACGGAATTTGGACATATTCCGTCGGTAACCTTATTTACCGACGAAATTTACTTACGGATAAAGTCGTCGGAGATACGGCCGTAGGTAAATTTACCGACGGAAATTATACCGTTGGTAAATTTACCTACGGACTTAC
>JAOQMQ010000004.1:20247388-20260197 GCA_027563845.1 Erythroxylum subrotundum
AAATATAAAATCATAGACATCCCCCAACATGCAAGCAGAACAATTCAAAATACTCACTTGAAAGGTTACTTTAGTAACTACATCCTCATTAGCACTCAAAAAGTCTGTAAACACAAGAAATACATCTTTATGTTATCCTCACATTCTTTATAGGCATATCTTATGTGATAATATAATATCAATAAATGCAAAAAATCCAAATGCACAGTCTCATTGTCACACACTCGTACTGAGGATATTCTCTGAAAACTTCATTTGAGACTTTCGTAAAAGAAAAATATCAGTAGAGTGATTATCGTGCGTCAGCAAACACTGAACCGACCACCCGAGACACGAAAACCTCATGTATCTCCCTTATGGCAAGTTCGTTGCTCGAAATTCACTCAAAAATTGCTTCAGAATGTCTCAATTCCTTTTCTGATCGACTATCATGCAATCTCGAAAATTGAATATGAGACTTGAGACACAAAAACTTGAAGTATCTTCCTTATGTGATGTTCGAAGTATGAAAATTCACTCGAAATCAGATTCAGAATACCTTAATTCTTTTTTCTGAAGTAAAACTTTAATTTATTACTAATGTAATAAATCTAGAAAAAATGAAAAAGCTTACTTTATAAATTTTCTAGACTTGAAAACTAACCCAAAACACCCCAAGGCATTCTTATGGAAAATTTGAAATTTTTGTGTTTTTTAAAATTATTGTAGCGTCTGTACGGTTAACATCAGCCGCTGACGTGGCATGCCACGTCAGTGCGCATGGAGCGGGTCTGCGCGTGAAGTGCACGCGCCCGCACCGACGTGCTCCCCATGCGCAAACGCGCGTCCACTGTACAGCATATGCAATGCACGCGCCGCCACGTGTACTCCATCCAGCGTGCCATGTGTAGGGACAGATGTGGAGCGTGCGAGACACGCGCTCGTCGTCCAACGCTTGTGGGAGCGCAAGTCGCGCGTGTGCTGCACGAGCCACACGCGTCCGTCGCTCACTGGAGCCACCTGTCGGCGCGCGATGCACTCACCAACCGTACGCCTTTACTCGATAGTACTGTAGCAGTGTCGGGTGCGTGTACTGCACACGCCCGATGTCTCCTCCTTTTCTGAAGCGAAAGGCAATTTTCGACGTCCTGGGATGTCGTTTTTTGCTCCGTTCGACTTATTTTCTACCCATTTTTCACAGTTAGCCATATGTATACTACTTTTACGTAATTATATACATAAAAAAACTGAAAAACGAATCAAAACTTGAGGAAAACCATATGAGATGAAAAACCAAAAAACCTTCGTTTACGATAATCCGATCACGTAACTGCTCTGATACCACATGTAATACGTAGTACAGACCTTATTACATACTCAAGATCAACGTGAAAGGATTAAAAATAAAGGTAATGCGAAACACCTGATTTCGGTTCCATCTTTGATTTTGATGTCAATTCCGAGCTTCAAATGATCACGAATCTCCCGGGACCTTTTATAGAAAGTGTTTACGGACACGTGGTTTAGGTCTTTTTATAATTTTCTCAATACGTAAACTCTCCTAACGGGTCAGAGATTCCTTATGCTTACGATTGATATAAGCAACTGCAGAAGACCTTAACTTTTATATAGCTTCCATATCGAGTTTCCCCATCACAAGGTCGATATAGGTCTGATCCACACTAATTGGGATCAATTTTCTACTTGCACTTCGACCCATTAATCTAGATTATTTATTGAGTCACTTTATTATCTTTATCTAGATCAAATTACATAACTTAACTGATAATTTATTTAAAAACCAAAAAATGTAATTAATAGTTGTCCAACTTTATAAAAAAATGACAAAATTTTCCAACAAATTCTATATATAATAATTAGAAAACAATCATTATAATCACAATAAAAAGACTGAATTATAGTAATTCGACCAAAGAACCCTTCTCTTATGTTCACTACTAGAAAATTCAGTGTTTGTTCATTTCATGTGTGAACTCGCATATACGTGGATGCACGTTAATTGATCTGAAAATGTTTATTAATAACGTCACCAAATATGAACACGAAGCCTTGGAGAGTTGGAGCTACCAGTTTCGAATGACATTTTAATATTTGAATATTCTTTTCTAACTATTAGAAATAATGAAATAATATAATAACATTTTCCAACTTGTATGCATAAAAATAGTGAAGGATCTAATTTATGCGCACTCTATATTAACAAATTTAATTTTTAAATTAACAATTTATTAAAAATTAAAAATTTATATATTTAATTGTATTTTTTAAATTTAAAGTTTTGAGCTAATGTTGTAAATTTTGAATTAAAATATAATTAATTATATCTTCTTTTACTTTTCAATTTTGGGCAATTTTTGAGTGACTTTGGTTAAAGCTCCTTGCACTTTGCCATCAAATAATGATTTTTAGAAATTCTTCTATTGAATTGAAATTTATGAATTCGATTTTAAAAATTAAAAACATTTGAAAGATTCGGTCTTCTGCTTAAGTTTGAATTGTACAACTCAAATCGGTTCCGCAACGAATACGACCATACTACCATAGTCGTTGTCATACCTACTGATTGCAATTTTTCACGTGCTCTTCCCCGGTGTTAGCACATTTGTTTGCACGGCTGCATGCCTTCGGCATCAAAGAAACATAACCAATGTTAAAACAAGGTGGGATTTTACAGTGAATTGGAAATCGTGCCACATTCTCTATTACATTACGAGATTCTCATGTCCATGACTCCGTTTACTAACGGTTACAGAGGGAGGCTAGAGGCTTTAAAGGTTCCTTTGACAAACTAGAAAAGGAAATGAAAAATTAGGTTACTTTATTTGTTTTAAGTTTAATTTTTATAATCTAATTTATCATTAATTAAATATATATTATTTAATTAATTCAATATTGTATATTATTGGGACTTGGGTGCAACAACAAAGTCTTCCTTTCCATCATAGCGCCAGAAATATGTATGTAGTTCCTGAATCGAAGATGCAGCTTGAAAATGCAAGAATACCCTCTCGAAACAAGCTGAATGGCACGGTGGAAAAAGCAACTCCATGAAGCACTTTCCGGCAGTAGATAGAATATGTGAATAAGAAAATTGAATGTGCTGATAAAAGCTTGAGCAATTAAACACTTGAGGTCCATTATATTGGACATATAAAATAACATCAATCAAACAGCATCCCTGCATTACAGTTACAGAAAAGTCAACAAGAAAAAGACAATGAAGCCATGGCGCAGCAGAAACTGGAGAATACTTCTCAGGTATTCACCGGTATGTTCTTAGTTCTCACAAGATCGATACAGGATTACAAACTATATATTCCATATTGCTAAAAGCAGTATTGTCCACAATGACTTGACCATTAAAAACTAAAAATATGTACCCTCTGGAGGTTGAACCAGTTTTCGGTTGTGAGGAGCTGCCATCTCCTTCTTGAGCTGGGTGAGTATATCCTCCATAGTGTATTCTCTTTGCCAATTTGCAAGAACTCCAAACTTCTTTGGTTCCACCTGTTGTAATTCCATGTTATGAGAATCCAATCATCCAACACAAACTCCACCAACAAACCAATGAAGTACAAACATAAATGAAAAATCATGTGTGGGTGAATCCAGAATCAACTTTCTGGTACATAGGACAACAGGATGAATAAACAAACATGAATAGAAAGATGTTATAGTCATTAAATGACCAGAATCAGACTTGGCTGCTAAGGTAGTACCTTTGAAAGTTTACAATGAAGGCAACAAAAGCAAAAGGAATGATGAATAGTTTATGGTTGTCTTCATTTTATATATTTATTATTAGCTACTGCTAGTTATTATTTTTAAATTATTGTAAATTTAAATCTGCTATTTTTGGGGGGGTTAGTTCTTAGCAGTTTTATCTGTAAACCTTAAAGACAATTAAAGACAACAATAATAGGAGGTATTTTCAGAAAAGTTGTGAATCAGCCCAACGATCTCCAAGAGTAAAAGGATTCACAACTTTTCTGAAAATACCTCCTACTATTGTTGTCTTGGAGATCGTTGGGCTCTCTCTAACGAGCCCAAGCTTTCATAATGTAAAAATAGGTCAAGAAGGAAAATGAAAAATCTGGTGAACTACTATAGCCAGATTTCAGTCTTACTAGGCCTATAACCAGATATAGGGGACTTGATCATACCAAAAGACATCAGGCTCACTATGAAAAGGCAAATACAAGGCCAAGTCACCATTAAACCATAATAAACAAAGTGTCCAATGTGCTGAAAAAAAAAGACGCAAGTATAAGTGTGTGGAACATACCACTCCAGTTTCATGGTTAACACATGTCATGTTGACTCGAGAATGAAAACGGACACTTGGTGGCTTCTCTGGGTAATCTTTGTCACAAAACAGCTTCAACTGATAAATACGACCTTCATGAACGGTCTAAGAAGGACGAAATTCAATTGTCAGGAAACCAAGATTCTGAGGGATCAAAAACATTGGCAAGAATAGAAATTTTCATTCTACATATCAAGACTCATTTGACACATCTTACACATAAATAAAGACTGACCCTTCTACACCTACTACTTGCACTCTATAAATAAGGACTTGGTGAACAATTCAGTCTTTGACATATTAACCCTAAAAACATTGACACATCAGATTTAAACCACATATGATATCAAACCATTTGATGCCTACTTACATCTTACCAAGAGCCACATATCAATCATCATACTTCACATTGCTCATATGGTAAAGTAATATAAACAGAGCTCAGCTATGATGAATCTAAATGAAGAACTATGTTGTTGCTTTATTCAATAGACATACCAAACCTCCTTCATCTACTACTGAGATTAAAAATCTTAATACATGGAGAACCTACTCCCGTAACCAACCACCCAAGTTTTTTCAAACACATACATACGATAAAGTAAAAATAGAGGAACTTAAAATGACAAAGGTTAGTCTGCCAAACTACAATAACATGGTTAAAGCCATATGAAAATCGATTGCAGAACCACCTTATAGTTTGGGTTTATAGGCTGATGAAACTAAACATGCCCCCTTTCCTTGTGACTATGAAGCAAAGGCTAATCTCCTATGTATCCATGGGCATTACAGCAGTCCATATAAATGGCATAAGATCCATATAAATGACATATGCATGTACATTTTCAAGCACAATATTTCATTTTATAGAATCATTCAAATAACAATTTTCACAACAATGCTCATCAGCTAGAAAAAAAGCATTTACATTGTGAGGCCCAATTATAGTGCCTGTCCAAGAGCGCATATAAATATCATCCCCATCATCCATCCCATAGCTCACAGTACCATCGCCAATACCCTTTTCTCCACGTTCAAGTTCCTCCAGTAATCTGAAGTTCCGAGGGACTGCAAAGAAACTTAAACACTGAATGATAAAGCCCTGAAACTCAACTTAACGCTGACGTACTGATAAGCATAGTAGTGAACAATTAACTAGACTGAGACACAGTTAATCTTTGGATTGATACAGTTTTATTCGAACAGATAACAAAAACTGTACGAACAACTATATTAGGACCATTGAACAAGTTAGAATCTGAACTTATTTCCCATAAAGCAGACAAGAAGGACTAAACTATATGTTTCAGAAAACTGAACAACAACCAAAATCGGAACTCCCAATAACCAAGAAAAGAATCCAAGTTCCATTAACATACCATTAATTAATAACAAATTCACATCTGTCCACAATTAAAGACCACAGAGAGCTTCCACAAAATATCTGATACATAAAAGAATTTCAACATAAATACCAGGCATAAAAGCTAAGTAAAAAAGAAAGAGCCCATAAACCCCAAATTGAAGAACCAAAAATGGCCACAGAAACCCGCATCAGAAAACAGCTAAATGCACAATAAAACCTCAACCCATGATCAGAATCCGAATAAAAACCAGAGATCAGGGGTTAAAAGAAAGGCACAACAAGAATGTGTAACAGTACAAGATCGAGGGACTAACCCACGACACTGGATCCTCCCGAGCCAAGCGTCATGGGTGGTGCAGTATAGTTGGTCTCGTGGGAGAGATCTGATTGAATATCTGTATCTATATATCTATATATCTATATATATGTATGTATGTAGATATACGCAGAGAGAAACTGGGAATCTGAAGATTGGCGATGAATAGAAAGCTGAGAACAATAAAGGAAAGGGTAAAAATGCAAGCCAATTATAGTGGGGTTTGAGGTTCCATTGGCATAAGGTGGACTTTGTCTTTTACTGATCTCATTATATAATCTATTTATTTATTCTTAAATATTTTCTCTTATATAAAATATATGATGGTCAGAAATTTGAGAATAACTCTTATGCATATTAAAATCTCTAATTTTTCTATAAGCACGATGATATGAATATAATAAAAGCAAATACGTATATATCAAAAAGTAAAGTAAAAATCCATCTGTTTAGAGATATTTAGGATGCAAGGATATTCCAACGACAACAATAACAATAACTCAGCGAAAGTTCTACCAATATATGAAATTTGAATAAGTCTATTAATTTATAGCCTTACCCCTAATTGATATTGAGTTTGATTTTAATAGATTTCTATGAAAAGAAAAATATATACATATTAAAATAATACATTAAAAATAAACATAAAAGATAATAATACTAGTAAAATAAAAATATAAAAATATAAAAATAAGTAAATAATACAAAAATATGAACAAAGATAAGCCAATAAATAAATTAAACAAGTCACTATAAGAAAATAGTTAGGCTAAGTGGGAAAATACTTAGTCCAAGAGGTAAGTACTAAATATTAAATATTTAGGCTAAGTATAGGACATAAAACTCGAAAGAAAATATTTAAAGACCTATGAGAAAGATAATGACTTCTTTATGTGAGATCATTTATCTATTTATTAGTATGCTAAAGTTTTTTTATTAAGGGTCATGTCTTCGGTAAGTTCTAACAGAGTCATATCCAATGTTCATTTTTTCTTCTTACAATCTTTAAGTACAATTTTCTCGCATCTTCTCATTGGAAAGTCAGGGTGTCTCCTCCAAACCATTAAGCTTTGACTCTCTTAATTTTTGTATTAATATTATCACCTTTAATTTATCTCTTATCATTAGTTATTGACCTTATTTCTTCTAGTAAAGTTGCACATCCAACAAAGCATCCTCATCTTTGTCACCATTAGCTTATAACCATGCACCTATGTAATGAGTCAACACTCTGTCCCATAGAGCATAATCAGCCTAATCGCTAAACGATAGAATTTACCTTTAAACTTGAGTGATATTTTTTTCACATAAAACTTTTGATACATTGCTCCATTTAAGCCACCTGATCTGATATAGTGAAACATATCTTCATCATTCTCTTCGTTGCTTTGGATGATAGATCCTAGATACTTAAAATACTCTTTTTATAGTATAACCTTTGAATCAATCTTTATCTCTATAGCAGAAGCCACCTATGGCCCAAAAATTTGCACTCTAAATACTTAATCTTAGTCATGCTCAATTTAAAGTTCTTCGACTCTATCGTATCTCTCTAAAGTTCTAGAATGATATTGACATCCTCTTTTGTCTCATCAACTAAAACAGTCATCAGTAAATAATATACACTAATGCACATATCCTTGGATATTCTTAGTAAGCTCATCCATTACTACTACAAACAAAAAAAAGCCTCAATGAGTAGCCTTGGTATAGCCTAATATCGATAGAAAAAATGCCTTGTATCTCCTCATATTGTCCTTACTTTAGTCTTTATACTTTCATACATATTTTTAACAACCCGTATATAAGTCATAAGAACTCTCATAACTTCTAAATACCTCCATCTCATTTCCCTAGGTACCCTACTATGTGCCTTCTCTAAATCAATAAAAATCATGCGTAAGTTATGCTTTCTTTTCCTGTAATATTCTATTAATCTTCTAAAAGTTTTTATCGTGGACCTTCTTGGCATAAAGCCAAACTGGTTCTCCGAGATAGGAGCATCATTTCTCACTCTCTTCTCAATCACCTTCTCCCATAACTTCATGGTGTGGATAAGTAGTTTGAAGCCTTTATAGTTGTTACAACTTTAGATGTCCCTTTTGTTCTTATATAGAGGAATTAGCATACTAAGTCTTCACTCATTCGACATTTTGGTGGACTTAAAGATCATCTTAAAAGCTTGGCTAGTCAGGTAAGATCCTATTCCCCTAGGCATATTTCACACCTCTATGGGTATCTGATCAGGTCCTACTGCATTTTACTCTTCATCTCCCTCAAAACTCTTTTAATTTCTTCCCTTGTAATTTGTCCGCAATAAGTAAAGTTATAATGCCTCTTAAATGTGCTAAGATCACTTAAAGAGATGTTGTCATTTATGCCTTAATTAAAAAGGTTATGAAAGTATCTCTTCCATCTTCTCTTGATATCATTTTCAACCATGAGCACCCTCCCTACTTCATCTTTTATACAATGAACTTGATCTAAGCCTCTTGCTTTAAGTTTCCTAGCTATCACCAACTTAAATATAACTTTTTTTTTCCGTCTTTAGTTTCAAATCATTGGTATAATTTCTTGTAAGCTCTGGTTTTAGCTTCTGAAATTATCTTTTTTTCCTCGTTCTTTGCCACTTTGTAACTTTCTCTATTAACTACTCTCTCTACCTATATGGTGCTACCAAAAAAACTTTATAGGTACCATTCTTGATCTTAACCTTTTTTTATACATTTTTATTTCACCACCAAGACTCCATCTTACTACCCCTTAGGCTCTTCAGAAACACCCAAGATCTATTTAGTTGTATTTTTTAAAAGAGTTGTTATTCTCTCCCACATGTAGTTAGCATCCCTTTCTAATTTCCATTCATCTTAAGGTGCATAAGGACATACCATATTAAAACCAACATCTTTCACTATAATCTTTAAATACATAATCCTGTCATTAGTCCTTTTTACCCCCATAACATGATGTATGAGTTCCTTGATAACTAACATACCTACCCCATTTTGTCATCTCGAATACCGTGAATATCAAAGTTTAATCCCATTAATCTCTTTTCCTTTATCCCTAGTTCATTTTGTCTCATAGATGCACGCTATATGAATCTTATATTTATCTAAAATCTCCACTAATTTTAAAGAATTTCCTGTAATCTTATATTTGTCTAAATTCTCCTAGACCCAAAACTCACTGAAGGATTAGCCCTTACTCTATCATCGAAAGTCAAAGTTATCACTCCTTCCCTAATGCCCAACATAAACTATAGAAGACAAACACAATAAGTCCCTAAATGACTCTATTATTACTCGAGAAAAGAAACAAGGACTGGAACTTTAAAAAGAAAAAGAAAAATAGATAAATGAGATAAGAAAAAAGAAAATTGAAATAGTATGAACAGAAACTAAAATAAGTTATACTAATATCAACCTTAGGAAATAAAAAGTAATAATAAACAAAGGACAATGAAAGCAATCATTAAAAAAAGTAGAGATGAAGCCTCTTATCAATATCATGATTTCCATTAATACTACTACCAATAATGAAAATGAGAAAAGAAAAAACAAAGAGACCCCAGTTAGAGTGAATTTAAATGTAAGTTTCCTATCCAAAATAAATAGTAAGAAATTAAAATTTCTATGTTAAAGGAAATTAATTCCAAAAATAAATGAAACCTAAATTCTTCAAATTATAGTTGCTTGCACAAATTTAGAGGTGGCAAAAAGGAAATGAAGAAGCTCAAAAGTACAATTTCTAAAGTTACCATTTAGAATTTACCATTAGATGTTACTGACAATATTTGAGATTGATAAGACTTGATGATGGTTTGTGCAAAGTTTCCATTAGTTTCTGAAGGAGCATTCAACTGGTACTCAGAAGTTGCCTCTCGATGATGATAAAAGTAGTTAGTGTCAGTAATGATATCAGCTATAATTTAATATAAAAAATTTCCAACAATAAACCAGAACTAGATTAGTGCTAGAGCATTGAAGGAAGACTATTGGACTGACGATGGCACTAAATCAAGCAAGTGGACAATTGGACTGTCATTAGAGCATTGAAGGAGGATGATTAGACTAGAGCTGGTAGGCGACTGCGAGGAGATTGGTGATAGCGAATAGTGATTATGTTTTACAAGTAATTATGTTACAGCCAACTAAAACCAAAATTCCCAAAAGAGAGTGATAGAAGAAAAATGAAAATAAAAGACATCGGGAATTGATTTAGCAACTGACTGGTGGTGTGGTAATGATGTGTTATATTGTTTCATCCCTTAGAAAATTCAATCAAAATGTTGAAACATTTAATAAGGATATTTATTAAATAAACTTAATAACTTGATTATATATTTTAATAATTTTATGATCATTAAAATTAATCACACAAAATTTTTATATATTAATAAAATAATTTAAATTATGTGAAAATAACTTAGGTAATCTTAATTTTGTTAAACTAAGGGAAGTTTCAGTCGATATTTTAATGATAAAAAACATAAATACTACTAGTGACTTTATTATTTTGATGAGAAACAACATGAAAATAAGATCTACTCATAAACTAAAAAAGATACTTTATGAAGATTATAAAAGAAATGACGAAGTTTACAACTTTCAAAGTGAAGGTTAAGACAAGAACAAATAAAGGTTTTGACAGAGAAAACATATGTGAGAAAATCCTTTGTCTTATCTCTACTTTTTTCTTCCTTCACCTAGTTACCTGATATATCCCTTCCCTCATACTATTACCACCCTTCCTCCCTTACCCTAGCTTCTAACTTCCAACCTTCGTCTGCACCCCTCACTCTTTCCAACTAACTACCCCCACCCTTTCCACATGGGCCTTTTGGTATATTACCATATCCTTAGTCCTTCTAATTCTTCCCCTTTTACCATTAATAGCAATTCCTTTCAAAAACTTTTTAGACTGCTCCTTGACACATGCCACTCCTATGCAATGTAAACCTCTAATGTAGACCCTTTCTTTGATCCTATCTTGGAAAAGAACTTTCCACCCCTCCCACTTTCCAATAATTCCTCCAGAAAACCTTCGAGCTTAAACCCATAGTCTGTGCCAACACTACCCCTAAAACCCTACCATTTTAACCCAGAGACAAGTGGTTAGAGATGCTCTAGAATCTATCCTCCACTTTTGCCCTCCCTGTAACACAAAATAGGTAAAATTGTTGTACAAGATATTGAAATCCTAAAGGAAGGAGCAAGACTATAGAACACAACAATCATAGGCTTCTTCCTAGATAGAAGATCATCATACCCAACAATTATAAACTATGGATGACATTTGAGCTCGGACTAAGATCAATGGGCTAGGCCTTGGGTTGACTATACCTCGGGCCTAAAAATTCTAAATTTATTGGGGCTCAGGCTCAGGCCACTAAGTTTGAGCCCGGATCAAAGCCTAATAAACCTCACACTAAAGTAACTTTGCTTTCTTTTAGAAACAAAATGACATCATTTTGTTAGTAAGTTTTCTGGCTTTATATAGTGCAAAATGACGTCGTTTTAGTCTAGGTTAAAAACTTCCACCCTCCCTCTCCTTTGTCTTCTTCCTCCCCCACTAGACCCCTACCTTCTTCACTCTCTCTCTCTTGCTAGACTTTAATTTACTATTGTCTCCCTTTTACCGCATTGCCCCTTCGTCACTCACCCCTTCGCACTCCCTTTAGTCGTCCTTTCTTCACGTTGCATTATGCTACACTGCCTTACTTCCCTATTATGATCCTTTTTTTGCTTCTTCGCCACCTACCTGTCAAGGTAAAGTTCCTAAATATTTTGATTGGAGATTGAATTTGTGAAATACTGGAATTTTTTATATTGTTGCCATACGGGGGGTGTTTTTATGGACTTACATGGTCACATACACAAGTGTATATGTGATCATATAAGTGACTATAAGTTTCGAGAACTTACATGGTCATATACACGCCCGTGTATGTGGCCATATAAGTATAATTAAGTGACTTATACAATCAACGGGCATATACATGCCCGCGTGTGTTATGTGACATGATCTTTGTTAGTTATATGGTCACATACATGTGAGTCACTGATAAGTGATAATTAAAAAACTTTAAATATATGATTATGACTTATGTTCTCCTATTCTCTCCTATGTTTATGAGTTATCAATTATGATTATGAATAACATATATATTTATATGTTGATTTTTTTATGGATGAGGATATTCCTTCAATAGAGAATTGTAATATGATACCGGAGGCAGAAGTGGAAACTTCTAATCTCATACCAAGTGAAGAAAGAAGTCTAGGTTAATTGAAAAGTGAAGATTGGAATCACTTCAACAAGACTAGATCAATGGACGGAGTAGAAAAAGACTAAAATAAGTATTTTCAGAAGATGTTGGTCGGGAGTTCAAAAGATGGAACCTCTCATTTAAAGAGACATGTGAAATCGTGTAGTAGAAAAATTTTTGTATTAGGAGTTAAAAAATTTGTAATGCTTAACCTTATAAGAGGGAAGAATGAAATGACTGTAACATCTTATGACAGCAACATATAAAGATTTTTGATTGCTTATATGGTAAATGGTTATGAACATCTACTATCTATAGTTGATACCAAAAGATTTAGAATGTTTTCCAACTCACTCTAACCAACCTTCAAGGTTCTAACTTGGAATACATTAAAGAAGAACATTATAAAGATTTACGATGATAAGAAGAAAGAAATTTCACAAGGGCAGACCGTGTAACCTTCGGGTGAAACGAAATTTCCACTCTCCAAGACCCCTCCAATGGATCCTAAACCCATCCTATCATCCCTTTTACTCATAATCTTGCCAAA